>CM024758.1:49326849-49451460 GCA_014218235.1 Colocasia esculenta
GGCTAGGCTGTATGTTGGCAGCATTGTGAGATTGCATGGTGTGCCGAAGTCAATATCTCGGACAAAGACCCGCAGTTTACATCGAGGCTATGGCAGGGTCTTAAGAGGCTTTGGGTTCTCAACTGAAGCTTAGTTCGGCATTTTACCCTCAATCCAGACGCTCGAGGATATGTTGAGAGCATGAGTGCTTGATTGTAAGGGCGATTGGGAGCATCATCTACCTCTGTAGAGTTCGCCTACAACAACAGTTTTCATGCGAGCATTGGCATGGCTCCATTCAAGGCTTTGTATGGGTGGCCTGTAGATCTCCTTTGTGCTGGGAGGAGACAGGTGATAGGTAGTTGGTTGGTCTGGAGTTGGTATAGGAGACTTCGGATAAGATTCAGCTTATCAGGCAGAGGTTGGTTGCGGCGCAGGATAGGTAAAAGAGATACACCGACAACAGAAGGAAGGATTTAGAGTTCGAGGTTGGCGAGCATGTATTTCTCAAGGTTTCGCCTTCCTGAGGCGTGGTCAGGTTTGCAGGCATAGTAAGTTGAGTCCGAGATTCATTGGCCCGTTTGAGATTCTCAGGGGGATGGGCAGTGTGGCATATGAGCTAGCTTTACCCCCAGCGCTAGCGAGTGTGCACCCAGTTTTCCATGTGTCTATGTCATGAGATACGTGCAAGATCAGTCGCATGTCGTTAGTCACGAGCCAGTGGAGATTCAGCCAGACTTGTCTTATGTTGAGCGACCAGTAGCTATCCTAGATCGGAAGGTTCAGCACCTCAGGAACAAGAGTATTGCAACTGTGAAGGTGTTATGGAGGAGTTTCTCACGGGAGGAGGCTACATGGGAGCTTGAGGACGCTATGAAGAAGAGGCATCGCCATTTATTTGGTTAGTATTTTGTTCTAACTTCGAGGACAATGTTTTCTTTTAGGGGTAGAGGGTGTAAAGCCCTCACATTTTGCATGGATTATATTTAATTATGTACATTGTATTAATTATTTCTGTGCATGTTGTTATTATTTATTTCTGTATATGTATGCTAGTTAGATGTATTTTAAGTTCTGTCTGAGATCCCTGGTTAACGTCAAGATCACCTGACATTAACAACAGGTTGACGACAAATTGTGTGCCGTTGACTGCATGGCCAGAGGATATAGATGTCCAGATCGATTGACGTCTACTTCCTGTTAACGGAAACAAAGTGGCCGTTTACTTCTCCGGCTGTGTTTGGGATTCCAGATCTGAAACGACTGTGTTTTTCTAGAACCTTTTTAGGAAACCCAATCCCAATGGTTAGGAATCCTAATGCTAGGCGTACCCCGACTCTAACCCTATATAGCCTAAGTATGTAACGCCCCTCTTGGACCCAGTACAGTTAGTCCAACTCACATTGGATCCAATAGAGGTATTACAGTGGAAAATATCCAACAATAGTCGGTACAGATTGAGATATACATAAATGACAATTTAAATTCCAACAAGTTGCAATGGCATATGGAACCAAAATTTTCAATCAACAATGTATCTAATTACCAGTCTAAAGCATAAAGGAAGGATTGCAATAGCTAAATTATTACAATTCATAAGTCCAAATACAAAAAACTCAAAGTACATCTTATTCTTACATACATAATCTCTCAAGCACACTCAAAGAAAAAGCACTAAGCCTCCATGTCTTGACGCTTCGAGTCAGAGTGTACTAACTGAAAGATGCGGAATTACCTAAAGCAGTAATCTAGAAGGGGGGTTGAATAGATTACTACCAATTAAAATCACTATGACCTTTTTTTTTATTGAACACTGACTTGACAAAATCTTAAACAGATATGTATTGAAGTTGAACTATGATATGTGTGCTGATTGTGAATAGAACGAATACCAACTTATCTAGCGTGTGAATACAACGTGCCTACCAAACATCTACCATGAAACGTTCAAACCACATGACATGAAGATTTAAGGTGGTTCAGAGTACACAACTTGTGTATCCTACATCCACCGTCCACACACACACGCAGAAAGACTGCTTATCAGCGAGTTCAATCTACAACCACACACACGCACGTTGTCTAATGAAAACATGCAATCAGAACAACAATCACATGTGGATCAAGCACAAGGAATGCTTGAACCACTAACACAAACAAAGGGATATGAAAAGTAAAGTATAGGAAGAGTGCTGAGTTGAGGATCAAATCCAAGATGTGAACTCTTCAGTGAGTTCGTCCAGAATACTTCAAACATCACGTCGTTGACGACCACGTGATTGAAGACGATACTTGAACTGAGGATGAACATGCTTCAACTCCGCTCGTGAGATGGATCTTCCACGAACATGATGGAGGGTTGAAGCAGAGCAGCAGGGAGAAGCCTTTCTCTTAGGTTTTTCTTAGGGTTTTGGTATGGTGGCTTCTTGGTGCGAAAATACCTTCATATGATCTATATATATGGGTGTTCAATTATGGAGAGTCGTGCTTGAAGGGATCACCCCAATATAGAACATATCCTAACTATTGGATCTGACTTTCTCTTCGTCTGTCGACAGGCACTTCATAGCTGTCAACAGCTACTGTTCAGATCTGGTTTCCAGAACCATGATGTTGCTGGAAGGCCTTATCTGTGGACAGCCGATTTGCTGGCTGTCGACAGGCAACCTCTATCTATCGACAGGTGCATTGCATCTTTTGATAGCTACTGCTTAGATTGTGCTTCTAGTAGCTTGTTTGTTCTGGATGGGTCTATCTGTCGACAGAAAACTTCCTGGCTGTCGACAGGTGATCTTGTCCTTTTGCTCTGAATTGTGATGCTTGTCTTGTATGCATTCATACCTACATTAAAATGCATTATAAGTCAGATACAATGAATACATAGGAGTTCAAAAAGCATTTCACACATGATCATTTCATTCATGTCTTTGAGATATTTATCATGTTTCCAACATTAAGATAACATCAATTATGTCACACATCATCAAAAACATTATGCATGTCATCATATACATTGTAACCCACATTCTCCGCCTTTTTGATGATGACAAAATTTACAATTGATGTTTCTCCCCCTTTTGACAACATTCAAAAAAATAGTTCATGCACACATGGATAAGAATGAAGCAAAGAACTATGTTTTCATTGATTGAACTTGAAGTACACACAGTTACAATAAGGACACCTATTACATGAAATAAATAAAAGTAAAAGAAGGGATAAGACATAACTGACTGAACTTAGCAAACTCAGGACCACAAACTTAGTGAGACTAAAAAATAGGTGACCCCACAGTAAAACCTAGACTCTCTAAACATCGTTATTCCTAGGAGCAGGGGGATGACGGATCTCGTGAAAGTCAGTGGAGAGCCGGTTGAGCCGATGCTGAATATGAACGTGAGAATCAGCAAGGGCATCCATTTTGGTGTTGACATGCTCTTGCAGCTGATCAAAGCAGGCATTGAGATGATGAAAGCCAGTAGTGATGCTTTGCTGCATTTGGGCCATTTGACCGGCTAGAAAATCCGAAGAGAAGGTTCTTGAGCTGGTGGTGCTTGTCTTCAGGAACATCTTCATCACCTCCCTGAGCATCCATGGGTTCTGGTTGGGAGTCTTCATCATCTTCAGCGGCTTTAGCATCTTCAGCAGCTTTAGCATCTTCAGCTGACTCTTCCTCAATATCCTGCTCCTTGCCCTTGAGAGTCCTAGTGACTCTCCCATCAATTAGCTTGTAACCCATCCTATGGGCCGCAGTAAGATTAAAGGCACTACGGGACTGAGAGTATGCATCAGAATCAGAAATAGGAATACCAATGAAGGATAGGAGGGATGTAATGGGGCAGGCATATGGCATAGACCTCTTAGGATTAGTGAATCATTGTTGATGAGGTCCACCATAAGTTGTGGAAGGTTGATTTGCTCTGTGTTGAGGAAGAGAAGAAGAGGGACTTGTGTATTTCAGTGACGAGTTCCCTACTTCCATCTTTGGGAGCAACAATGGTGGTGAAGATGTGATGGATCAGATGGTAAGAGGAGGAAAGGAGTTAGCATTGAGCTTGACATGGTCCTTGGTGGTGTCATAAGGCTGTTGGGTAATGAGAGTGTAGAACTCCGAGGCAGAGGGATGGTAGACAGAAACATCGGCCCCAGAGTTGGAATTGTAAAGCACGGCAAAGAGATTAGATGTGACTTGAAAGGGAATACCTCTGACTGAGGTGTACAAATCCTTACTAGAAGTATCTCCATGTTATTGAAGAACTCGATCACAACGGTTGGAGAATATCGCTTGTGAGAATAGAGATAGACTGTCTAGCCTTGGGGGTCAAACAGAGGCTAGAGACCTGGAAACATGTCTTCTAGGGACACAAAGTCCACATACCGAGGCTGGATAAATTTAGTGAAAGTACCCCGGACCCTGGTGAGGTGTAAACCCTGGGAACGACAAGCTCCGGAAGACGATCGCCGATGTTTGCTCCTATGCACCGCAGGTGCCCCTGAACCTTCGCCGACTCAGGCGAGATGGGACGCTGAAGAGGGACGAGACGCTTGCCCTTGGGATCCATGAAGAAGGAGATGCACGAGATAGAGATGACCCTGGAAGGGAGAGAAGACAAAAGAAAGAGCAAGCAGGAAGAGAAGAAATGGGTTTTTGGCACCCTGGAAGGAGTTCTAGGGTTGAGAGAGGGTGGAGAACACCTTTTGGAGGAAGGTGAAAGGATGAAGAGGGTTTGTTTCCCCGTTGGATATATTAAAGGAAGTTTGAAGGGAAAGGGGGCCCACAAAATCCTGCCAAAAGGGGTGCTGGTTGGGCTTCTGAACCGCCCAAAAAAGCGGCTGTTGACAGGTGCCCAGTCATCTGTCAATAGCTGCTAAACAGTTTTGTCCAAAACAGAATTTGAGGAATTTAAATGGGGATGAGTGTTCAAGGGATTTTAAGGTGGAGAATAGGTTTATTGTAGTACCCTAGAATTTCCTTGAATGTTCTGTTCATTGTGTGTTTATTTCTGCATAAATTGAATGCTGTTCTATGTAGAATAGGCGTCAAGATCATTCGACGTTAAAGCTTGTAAGCGGCAACATCGCATGCCGTTTATGGGATGTTAACGACAATAGGTATTGACGTTTATATTTTTCTGAATTATTTAATTATGGGCAAGACTATAAACGACATCAACGATGGACGTTTATATTTGGGGTAGACGACAACCTATGTTGACGTTAAACTGACTTGCTATTTTTGAGCTTTCCGTTCCGGATTAGGAGATCTGCCGTTTCGAAAAGTTTTAATGAGCTGATCCGATGTGTCAGATCCAAGGGTCAGGATTAGATTTGGCCTTTGCTTGGGAGGTCTTTATAAGACCAGATCTCGCAGGAAGAAAAGGGGGTTTTTGCTTTAGTTCTGGAGGAGAAAAAGAGGGCCGAGGAAGGGATTTGCAGAGTGATCTGGTGCTGGTTCATGCGGTTCAGAGGCTTCTACACCGAGGAGATACATAGGACTTCGTGCCCAAAAGCTCATCCAGGCGGAGGAACTTCATCGGAGGAGGTTCGGATTGCTCGAAGACGGAGGAAAAAACTGTCTCCCTGGCGAGACGGGCTTCTTCGAGCTCGGATTCGACACTCCATTAGGAGGGATTAAGGCAAGTTGCATGGGGGATTAGTTTAGGATATGTTATACTATGTATTTAACATTTTTTTGTATATTAAAGCATGTAAACAACCTAAAGGAAGGGTTAGAAACATCGTTATTGCATGCAGGTTTATGTGTTTTCTGTGTTTTAGAACTAGACGTCCAGGGTATTGCCGTCTATAACATGTAAACGACAATATCGACTGCCGTTTAGTTCATTCGAAATATATATGTATTTTCTGTCCTTATTATATGTAAACGACGCTATGTGCCGCGCCGTCGGTTTGTGTTAACGGCACTATGTGCCGCCGTCTATAATTACTTAACCACAACGTATGTGGACGTCGACCATAGTAAACGTCATACTAAGTGACATCAAGTTTAACAGAATCATATATTCCAGAAATCTGAGTGAATTGGTTTTAAATGTATATTTATGAATGTATGCGTTTCAGCCATGTAATATTAGAGTATGTTATTGTTATGGAGTGTCTATTGCTATAATGTGCAGGTTTATATTATATATATATATATATGAATTGATGAACATGCATAATTACATGACAATGATCAAGGTTTAATTTGTATAAGATAAGTACAATGATGTAAAAGAAAGCATGTTAATGATGTTTAGATTACTGCAATAGATATGATATGTCAGTAATCCCCGTTCTGTGTGAAAATTGTGAGCTTTTCTCAATATTAAACCATGTTATTAGTTGATTTAATAGAATTAATTTCATGAAAAATAGTTGCAGAAATCAGAAATTATGAAATTTGGCATGTGTGTTGTAATTATTGATTTCGAATTCTGTTAAAATTTCAGAATTTTCAGACATGTGTACGTTCTGTTATGAATTTCTGAGTAATATATTACATATAGAATTGAATAAAAATGAATGAAAATGCAAGAATGAATATTAGTATCATGATAGAAATCTGTTGTACAGTAAATAGGATTCCAGAACTGAAAGTGTTGTACTTTGAAATAATACATTGACACATGTAAAATAGTATGAAATGAAATGTCACTATCTATTGTACACGTTAGTGTATGCATTATAACAATGATGCCAATAAGACATTGCTATCTTAGAGATTCTACAAGGAAGTACACCGTAGATGCCCCTATGGTAATAGTTCACCTACATGTAAAGAAATGAATCCGTGGGCAACGGATTGAAATCCTGGAGGTAGACTTGTTCTACTGGTCAGGTGGGAAGGACTTTTCCCCGGTTTTGCGCAAATATGACTTCATCACCGCATTGCCTAGGTGATAAGTGAATGTTAAATGACTATTGATCTCTAATTTAGTGTGGGCTATGTCTTGGCAACTGTATGAAAATGACTACATGCTACAAGTTACATATCTACATGCTACATGTTACATGCTACAAGTTACATGTCTACCTGTTCTACATGCTACATACTACATGTTATATGCTTACATTCCTACATGTGAACTTGTTCAAAAGATTTCATGTTACATGTCAATGTTTTAGTATTACTACATGAAAATTGTTGTGTAAAAGAATAGTGCATGCATAAATGAGAAATTGATACATGAGAATTGTTGTAGGTCACATAACATCGAATAGATTTCATGAATAAGTAATTCCATGCTACATGTGAAACATTTTTATTTCCTTAATAGTTAGAATCACCATGAATTGACTGATTGCCAATGGACTTAGAACTATATTAAGAAAAGTATATGATATCAATAAATGGAATGCTAATGTACTACCATGTTTTAAAAAATATAATGTTAATATCTTGAACTGTCTTTCATGTGATTTGCTGGGTCTTGTGGACTCATACTTGCCTAACATTTCAGGAGAGCCAGAGGATACAGTGGAGTTAGTGCAAACTGACTCAGAGCGTGAGGACGTGGAGACTTAGCTTGTCTTAGAGAGTTTTAGAGTGGCACTTGTATGTGAGGATCTTATGTAATTTCCTTTATGCAACTGATCATTGGAATGTAATAAACCTTGGACTATTGTTACCTTTTATGCATTAGATTTGCTTTTGAATAAATGCTGATTGCAAGTGTTTAATTCCATGTTCTGTTAATTATCATTGGAATTGAATAGTTATTTGTGTATATTTCAACTTGTATTGAAATTGTTGGATTCGTTCCACTGTAATACCTCTACTAGATCCAATGTGAGTTGGTGTAATTGTACTGGGTCTAAGAGGGGCGTTACATTTATACCCATTACAAAGTGTCCATAAACACAAGTATGAAGACACATTAAAAATTCTACAATGGTTAAGAGATAATACTCCGGGAATCTTAAGTTATGGCATTTAGAAGACACCATTCAAAAACATATGAAACTAAGGTAACCCTTTGAATAAAACTGAAAGATTGCGGAATTATACTATATGGTAATCTAGAAGGGGGGTTGAATAGATTACTACCAATTAAAATTGACTACCACCTTCTTTTGATGAAAAACACCCTTTTGAGACTAGCAACAGAGTTTAAACTAAACTTAGATGTGTTAGTTATAGATAGATAGAATAGCAATTTATCTAGCGTGTGTGAAAACAACGTGCCTACCAAACATCTAACATAAAGACGTGCAAACCACAGGACACAAAGTTTTAAGGTGGTTCGGAGTACACAACTTGTGTATCCCACATCCACCGTCCACACACACACGCAGAAACACTGCTTATGAGCTAGTTCAAAACTACAACTCACACACACAAGTCGTCTGATGTGAAACCATGATCAGATCAACCCAGACCACATAGACAAGTACAAGAATGACTTGATCCACAACCACACACACAAAAGTGAAAACAGAGACTTAGAAGGGTTCTGAGTTGGAGAATCAAATCCTTATGTAGAACTCTTCTACAGGTCATCTGGATGATCTTCAAACTTCATCTTGACAGGTTTAGATTGATGTAGAAGCTTGAATCACCGATGAACTGACTTCACCTACGCTTGGAAGATGGATCTTCTTGTTTTCTGGGCGGCAGGTTGAAGCAGAGCAGCAGAGAGACTTCTTCTCTTGGATTTTCTTAGGGTATTGGATGGTGGCTGCTTGTGTACAAAATTAACTCCAAAGAGTTCCTTTTATATGGGTGTTCAAGTATAGAGAGTCGTGGAACAAGGAAACACCCACATAGGAAACATATGGAGATCTCGTATTGAGATTCTGTTTACGTCTGTCGACAGGCCTTAGATCATCTGTCGACAGCTAGAGACAGATTTGCATTTGACAGATCTCTGAACTTCCGGGAAGGGTTTTCCTGTAGGTAGCTGTCGACAGTCGACTGGGATCTGTCGACAGATGGCTATGTTCAGAACCTGTGTTTTCTGTCTGTAGTTTTCTGTCGACAGGCAGCTGAGTAGCTGTCGACAGGTGCTTGTCTTTTGAGCTTTTCTTGACCTTTTTGCTCTTGTTTTAACACACTGTCTTTTGTGCAATCTCACCTACATGTAAGACCATTGTTAGTGAGATAACGTGAACATTTAAATGATCAAGTTGAACATGTGTTTGCATGGTTCATGAAGTGTTCATCAAGTATTGCTTATCAATTGTTCATCATCAAAAACAATCATCAAATATAAATTCATGTAAACCCAGCATTCTCCCCCTTTTTGATGATGACAAAAATTTTCAATTAATGCACAATTGAGTTGTAATTGAGTTCTCCCCCTTTTGACAACATCCAAAAATATACGTCATACATACAGGAAGAGAGCAAGTAACTGTGAATTTCATTGATGTGGCAATCATTACACACAGTTACAACAGTAGAAATAACGTAACATGAGGAATTGCAAAAGAAGAAGACAACATCACAACCAAGACAAACTAGTGCAGCAACACTATGACCATGACCCACAACAAAAGACACTTAGACTCTCTAAGCAGCATCATCGTCAGGCGGTGCAGAGGCCCGACGGATGTCACGAAGCTCAATAGACAGCCTAGTGAAGCGGAGCTGGAGTTGGACTTGAGTATCCGCGAGTGCGTCAATGCTTGTATCCATGGTGTCCAAACGTGCATGGAGCTTATCAAAACCAGTGGACATCTGAAGCTGTAATTGTGCTAGAAGATCACGCACGGAAGGCTCAGCAGCAGAATCACTAGCGCCAACACTAACGTCATCTCCCGGAGCATCGAGAGGCTCAGACTGGGAGTCTTCATCAGCTTCTTCATCATGATCATCATCATTTTCATCATCCTCTGATCTTCATCCATGGCAGCAACTGGTGCCTTACCTTGAGTTTGCGTGTGACAACCCCATCAACAGCTTATACCCCATCCTATGTGCAGCAGTGAGATCAAAACTACTGCGAGTTGAGCTGGACACATTCACTGTCAGGAATGTTGATGCCAATGAACCGAAGAAGGGAAGTGATTGGGCAGGCATATGGCATGGATCTCCTGGGGTTGTAAAAGCAGTGACGGATTAAGCCAAGCATGAGTGCAGGGAGGTTGATCTGCTCGCACTTGAGGAAGAAGGTAAAAAGAGATTTATGAACCTCAGTGACGAGTTCCCGACTGCCATGCTTTGGAGCAATCAGGGTGTGAAGATATGGTGAATCATCTTGTTCAGGGGGGGAAAAGAGTTGGCATTGAGTTTAGCAATTTTCTTGGTCCATCATATGGTTGGAGGGTGATGAGGTGATAGTACTCAGAGGCAGATGGGGATGGGTGAGTATATCAGCCCCAGAGTTAGGGATTTGAAGGGCTGTGCTAAAGAGATTAGCAAAGAGTTTGAAAGGAGTTCCCTTGACAGAGGTGTAGAACTCATTGTCCTCAGAGTAGCCAAGATTGTTGAAAAATTCACTGACGGCAGTAGGAGAATAGACCGTATGGGAATAGAGAAAGACCGTCCAGCCCTGGGTGTCAAAGAGGGGTTGGAGGTTCGGAAACAGGTCTGCCAAGAAGTGAAATCAACATACGAGGCTGTACGAGCTTGGTAAAGGAGCCCTTAGCCCGTGTGAGATTCAGACGAGGAGGAACCACGAGTTTGGGCACCGATCATCCCGATGCTTCGTCCGGCGCTCAGCGGGAGTCCGGGAGCCTTCGCCTGCTTCAGAGGAAGCGGACGACGACGGGAGACCAGCTTCTTGCCTTGGAAGCCATGGGGATGGCAAGAACGAAGTACAGAAGAGCGATGAAGGGAAGAGAGATACAGACGGAAGAGAGAAAGCAGGAGGGTGACAGGGTAGGGTTTGCGCTCTAGAGAGGAGGGTTTTTGGGGTGGGGATGGTTTTGGTGGTAGAGAAGGAAGAAGGGGCGTGGGGCCTTTTTAAGGAGTTGGGATGGGATTTGAAAAGGCAAGGGTCCACCAAATCAGCCCCGAAGCGGCGCGCCCGTTGGGTTTCCCAAACATGGTGGCTGCCGGCTGTCGACAGATGCCCAAGGGCCTGTCGACAGGCGCACACAGAAAATGTGCCAGATGGAATTTTTGAGGAATTTGTAAAGAATTGCTGAGCAGTGTGTATCCAAAGATTATTGAAGGTGTAAAATAGGTGGACACATAGTTTAACTGTCATACTCATTGAGATTAAGTCAAGTCAATATCCTCAATGGTTTAAACATAATGCTCAAAAAGTGTCAGGTTGGAGCATGAAGAGAACATCTTACCAAAACTAGGGGATTACCATAACCCCTTTGAATAAAACTGAAGATTGCGGAATTATACTATATGGTAATCTAGAAGGGGGGTTGAATAGATTACTACCAATTAAAATTGACTACCACCTTCTTTTGATGAAAACAAACCAACTTTTGAGACTAGCAACAGAGTTTAAACTAAACTTTGTGTTAGTTATAGATAGATAGAATAGCAATTTATCTAGCGTGTGTGAAAACAACGTGCCTACCAAACTCTAACAAAGACGTGCAAACCACAGGACACAAAGTTTTAAGGTGGTTCGAGTACACACTTGTGTATCCTACGTCCACCGTCCACACACACACAGCAGAAACACTGCTTATGAGCTAGTTCAAAACTACAACTCACACACACAAGTTGTCTGATGTGAAACCATGATCAGATCAACCCAGACCACGTAGATCAAGTACAAGAATCACTTGATCCACAACCACACACACAAAAGTGAAAACAGAGACTTAGAAGGGTTCTGAGTTGGAGAATCAAATCCTTATGTAGAACTCTTCTACAGGTCATCTGGATGATCTTCAAACTTCATCTTGATAGGTTAGATTGATGTAGAAGCTTGAATCACCGACGAACTGACTTCACCTACGCTTGGAAGATGGATCTTCTTGTTTTCTCTGGGCGGCAGGTTGAAGCAGAGCCAGAGAGACTTCTTCTCTTGGATTTTCTTAGGGTATTGGATGGTGGCTGCTTGTGTATGAAATTAACTCCAAAGAGTTCCTTTTATTGGTGTTCAAGTATAGAGAGTCGTGGAACAAGGAAACACCCACATAGGAAACATATGGAGATCTCGTATTGAGATTCTGTTTACGTCTGTCGACAGGCCTTAGATCATCTGTCGACAGCTAGAGACAGATTTGCATTTGACAGATCTCTGAACTTCGTGAAGGGTTTTCCTGTAGGTAGCTGTCGACAGTCGACTGGGATCTGTCGGCAGATGGCTATGTTCAGAACCTGTGTTTTTCTTGTCTTAGTTTTCTGTCGACAGGCAGCTGAGTAGCTGTCGACAGGTGCTTGTCTTTTGAGCTTTTCTTGAACTTTTTTGCTCTTGTTTTAACACACTGTCTTTTGTGCAATCTCACCTACATGTAGACCATTGTTAGTGAGATAACGTGAACATTTAAATGATCAAGTTGAACATGTGTTTGCATGGTTCATGAAGTGTTCATCAAGTATTGCTTATCAATTGTTCATCATCAAAAACAATCATCAAATATAAATTCATGTAAACCCAGCATTCTCCCCCTTTTTGATGATGATAAAAAATTTCAATTAATGCACAATTGAGTTGTAATTGATTCTCCCCCTTTTGACAACATCCAAAAATATACATCATACATACAGAAGAGAGCAAGTAACTGTGAATTTCATTGATGTGCAATCATTACACACATTACAACAATAGAAGAACGTAACATGAGGAATTGCAAAAGAAGAAGACAACATCACATCAAGACAACTAGTGCATCAACACTATGACCATGACCCACTACAAAAGACACTTAGACTCTCTAAGCAGCATCATCGCCAGGCGGTGCAGAGGCCCGACGGATGTCACGAAGCTCAGTAGACAGCCTAGTGAAGCGGAGCTGGAGCTGGACTGGAGTATCTGCGAGTGCGTCAATGCTTGTATCCATGGTGTCCAAACGTGCATGGAGCTTATCAAAACCAGTGGACATCTGAAGCTGTAATTGTGCTAGAAGATCACGCACGGAAGGCTCAGCAGCAGAATCACTAGCGCCAACACTAACGTCATCTCCCGGAGCATCGAGAGGCTCAGACTGGGAGTCTTCATCAGCTTCTTCATCATGATCATCATCATTTTCATCATCCTCCTATCTTCATCCATGGCAGCAGCTGGTGCCTTACCCTTGAGTTGCGTGTGACAACCCCATCAACCAGCTTATACCCCATCCTATGTGTAGCAGTGAGATCAAAACTACTGCGAGAGTTGAGCTGGACACATTCACTGTCAGGAATGTTGATGCCAATGAACCGAAGAAGGGAAGTGATTAGGCAGGCATATGGTATGGATCTCCTGGGGTTGTAAAGCGTGATGGATTAAGCCAAGCATGATGCAGGGAGGGCTGATCTGCTCGCACTTGAGGAAGAAGGTAAAAAGAGATTTATGAACCTCAGTGACGAGTTCCGACTGCCATGCTTTGGAGCAATCAGGGTGGTGAAGATATGGTGAATCATCTTGTTCAGGGGGGGAAAAGAGTTGGCATTGAGTTTAGCAATTTTCTTGGTACCATCATATGGTTGGAGGGTGCGAGATTAGTACTCAGAGGCAGATGGGTGATGGGTGAGTATATCAGCCCCAGAGGGGGGATTTGAAGGGCTGTGCTAAAGAGATTAGCAAAGAGTTTGAAAGGAGTTCCCTTGACAGAGGTGTAGAACTCATTATCCTCAGAGTAGCCTAGATTGTTGAAAAATTCACTGACGGCAGTAGGAGAATAGACCGTATGAAATAGAGAAAGACCGTCCAGCCCTGGGTGTTAAAGAGGGGTTGGAGGTTCGGAAACAGGTCTGCCAAAGAAGTGAAATCAACATACCGAGGCTGTACAGCTTGGTAAGGAGCCCTTAGCCCGTGTGAGATTCAGACGAGGAGGAACCACGAGTTTGGGCACCGATCATCCCGATGCTTCGTCCGGCACTCAGCGGGAGCCTTAGCCTTCGCCTGCTTCAGAGGAAGCGGGACGACGACGGGAGACCAATTCTTGGCCTTGGAAGCCATGGGGATGGCAAGAACGAAGTACAGAAGAGCGTGAAGGGGAAGAGAGATACAGACGGAAGAGAGAAAGCAGGAGGTGGACAGGGTAGGGTTTGCGCTCTAGAGATGGAGGTTTTTGGGGTGGGGATGGTTTTGGTGGTTAGATAAGGAAGAAGGGGCGTGGGGCCTTTTTAAGGAGTTGGATGGGATTTGAAAAGGCAAGGGTCCCACCAAATCAGCACCGAAGCGGCGCGCCCGTTGGGTTTCCCAAAATGGGTGGCTGCCGGCTGTCGACAGATGCCCAAGGGCCTGTCACAGGCACACACAGAAAATGTGCCAGATGGGAATTTTTGAGGAATTTGTAAAGAATTGCTGAGCAGTGTGTATCCAAAGATTATTGAAGGTGTAAAATAGGTGGACACATAGTTTAACCTGTCATACTCATGAGATTAAGTCAAGTCAATATCCTCAATGGTTTAAACATAATGCTCAAAAAGTGTCAGGTTGGAGCATGAAGAGAACATCTTACCAAAACTCGGGGGATTACCATAACCCCTTTTGAATAACGACTATTGTAGACGAACACGATTCCAAGTAAAGGATGGTCAAATGGTTGATGAAGAAAATGTCTACTTAGATGGCTAGCCATAGACACCAATGGACCGGGAATTAATCAAACAGTGGAGGCTTCACACTATTTCCTTTTTTTTATTGATATTTTTTTTACAAAATGCAATGGGAAAGTGGTAATTAGGTTCACGAACACCTTTTGACGTGAGGATAGACATTTCCAGTGCCCTTACCCCCAGTTACTCAGTGAGAGTGACCATCATACCATTCTACAGAGTTAATGAGTAAGCTTTTTGACGCGAGGACAGACATTTGTGATGCCCATGTCCCCGGTTACTCAGCAATACACATCATTGCTCTATCTTGAGCCCAATTTTTGAATTGTATTGAGATATGAGAAATAGGTAGCTTTTCTCCTTTTTTTTGAATTTTATCATGTTCTGTTTGAAAATCAAGGTCAAATAATGTATGTGGTTAACAATCAATGCTAGACATAGATTTCAATGACCATAGGACTGATCAAGACACTTGTGAACAGTGTGTGCCTACAAGAGAGTTATGCAAGGGAGTTAGGTGATATCCATTAGATTAGATCAATATTCTCCGAATGATACAACCTAGACTCTTACATGAGTAGTATGTCAAAATCATGGTGATACAGACAATGGCTTTAATATCATGTGGGTATGAATGATTAAACATGCATAGACACCCAAGTGACACCTTACTTGAAAGGCATGAACCTGCTCAAAGAGAATGTTGTGAGATATCCAAGAAATGCATGGAAAGGGTGTGGCTGTCGACAGCTAGAAGGAGCCTGTCGACAGATGCACACAGACAGAAAAGTGGTTGTTCTGGGAAGTCAGAAACTGTGCTGGCTGTCGACAGATGAAGTTGTCTGTCGACAGAACAGACAGAATGCAAAAATTGGTGTCTGTGGAGCCTGATCTGTCGACAGGATGGAGCAGGGCTGTCGACAGCTGCTTGTGCAGAACAGATTGAAGGCTAGGATGAAAGAGGAAAAGAGATATGGCATGTGAGGAAAAAGTAGGTATGTGAAATATGATAATTTCCCTCAAGATGTCAGTCATCTAACCTGAACTTGCTCCCCATAGTGTGTGCTCATGTGGACACAAACAATCAAGTACTTCAAGACACATTTGCACAACTTGGTAATCAAATGCACACAATTTCATGAATAGGACAAAATTGAAGAATCCATTTGTTTAAGAAGGAAAGAAAGGGCAAAGTGAAAAGAAACTAAATACCTTATAGAAAGTAAATGACCCTTATTTACAAATTAACTATGGATACGTGGCGGAGAATTTTTTCTCACGCATAATGACAGTTTCCAAACAAGCATAACTTGTTCTTTCACAAATCACCATTTGATATACCACATAGTTGGTGCACACAAGGAACATATACTCAAGATTTGTATGAGTTTCATTGCATTTTGCACAAACCCAATTCTCTTCTCAATGTTGTGAATCTATCCTCAGCCAGTGGTTTTGTAAAATATCAGCCAATTATTTTCAGTGGGTACAAAGCTAATCTCCAAGGTTTTGTTGGCTACCTCATCTCTCAAGAAGTGATGTCTTATTTCAATGTGTTTTGTCCTAGAGTGTTGGACTGGGTTCTTTGAAAGATTGATGGCACTAATGTTGTCACATAAAATAGTGTGCATTCAATGTCATATTGTAGTCAGACAAGTGACTTTTGATCCACAACACTTGAGCCGCACAACTCCCTGCAGCAACATATTCTGCCTCTGCAGTGGAGAGTGCAACCGAGTGTTGCTTCTTGGATGCCCACGAAACCATGCAACCACCGCCAAATTGGCAATTACCACTAGTACTATTTCTATCAATTTTACATCCAGCATAATCAGCATCGGAATATGATATCAAATCAAAACTACTCCCAGCTGGATACCAAAGACCCAAGGCATGTGTACCTGAGAGATATATGAATATTCTCTTAACTGCAACCAAATGGCTTTCCTTTGGACTAGATTGATATCTAGCACAAAGGCAAACACTAAATTGTATGTCCGGTCTACTTGCAGTAAGATAAAGGAGTGAACCAATCATACCTCGGAAGTGCTTTGCATCTACCGGTTTACCTTTCTCATCATGTCCAATTTCAAGCTTGTGCTCATTGGTGTTGAAGCAGGCTTAGCTTTTAAACTAAACTTTTCAGTAGCTCCTTGACATATTGTTCTTGGTTGATGAAAAATCATATTCTAGTTGTTTTACCTGACATTGTCACTGTTGAAGGTTCGGTTTGATCTTGGACTTGAGGAGGTTGTTCTGGAGGAGGTGTGCTTGAGGAGTTTCAACTTGAGGCTCTTCCTCTTGTAGATTTTGTTCAGGTTCATCATCTTGATTTTTGAACAGATTTACCTCATCTTCATCATTGTACCTGCGAAGATATCCACTTTTAGTCTTGGAAACACTTTAGGATTTTCTTTTGCTTTCATTTGAAGTTCCCCAAGTGTTATTCCTTCACTCCATCCTCAAACCTGTAAGCATTTGAATTGTTAGGCTTTGCTGGATACTCATCAAAAACAACATGTGGAGTTTCTTCCACTGTTCGAGATTTAAAATTAAACACCCTATATGCTCTAAGAGTGTTCTGAGTATCCCAGAAAAATACCTTGATCACTTTTGGCTTCGAACTTATCCAATCAACTTTATCATTATCATGAATAAAGACTTTTGAGCCAAAAACTATGAAATACCCAATACTAGGTTCTTACCTTTTAGAAGTTCATAGGGAGTTTTCTTTATCACAGGTCTTACCATGGCTCTGTTAAGGATGTAACATGAGGTGTTTACCACTTCTGCCCCAAAGGTCCTTGCAAGCTGACTTTCGACCAGAAGGGTTCGAGCCATTTCCACCAAGGTCCTATTCTTTCTCTCCACTACAGCATTTGCTCTAGAGTTCTCGGGGAGGAGAACAGGTTTCTATTCCTTGGTGCCTGCAAAAATCAGAAAATGAGTTGTGTCAAACTCTCCCCCGTGATCAGTGCGTATTGAGCATAGCTTATTGACATTTCATGCTCAATCTTATTAAAGAATTCTTCAAATTTTCAGTACTTCATTTTTGTGAGCCAAAAATTTAACCCAGTGAACCTAGAAAAATCGTCTACAATGACAAAACCAATCGTTTGCCATTGAGACTTAGTGTTCTAGTAGGTCCATGTGAAATAATTCAAATGGTTTAGAAGTGCTTACCGGTGCTTTTGATTTGAAGGATTTTCGGATTTGTTTGCCTGTGCACATGCATCACAAAAACATTCATTCATGTTAAAGGAAATTTCAGGAAGTCCATTTACCAGTTTAACCTCATGATCTTGTGCAAGACGTTGTAACTTGCATGGCCAAGCCTACGATGCCACAACGTAAGCTCATCCTGCTTGTTTGCTACAAGACACAAGTCTTCATTTTCTGGATCATCTAAGTCAACCAAATAAATGTTGTTCACCCTTTTTCCAGAAAATTGTAGACTCCCTGTTTCCTTATCAATGATTTGACATGATTTTGATTCAAAAATAATGTTATGACCCTTATCACACAATTGACTTATACTGAGCAAGTTTGATGAAGGCCCTCAACCAACAATACATTATCAATTGAGTTGGAGGCATACTTACCACGCCTTACCTGTTTCGATGATCTGGCCTTTATTGTTACCTGCAAAGATGACTTGACCTCCGTCTTTTTCAACCAGCAAACATATTTTTTCTTTGTCGCCCGTCATGGGCTTCGAGCAGCCACTATCCAAGTACCATTTGTTTTGATTTTGGGCTGCAGGCATTCCTGCATATTAGATCAAACAAGAGGTTTTGGTACCCAAATTACTTTAGGTCCCAATGTATCATTCATGCCAAACAGTAAATGCTTCGGAATCCAAACTTGTTTGACTTTAGTTTATTTGGACTATTCCAACATTGTTTATCATTGTGCCTAACATTCTTACAGAAATTGCATGATGAAGATTTTTTTCACACAGTGGGCTTGTTATTTTTGGGAACATGCATGGCATTTTACCCTTTTGTTGCCTTGTTACTTTTCTTGGGTAGCTTGTTTCCAGACCTGTCGACAACCCTCTTTGGGGGTTGACAGATTTCTCGTTGTTAACAACTATTTGATTTCTTGGGTTCCTGTTTCTTACCCTTGGCTTGAGTCTTATTGATCTTTGAGGTGATTTGCTTACTTGTGCTTGGGCTAGAATCAACAAAGGAAGTTGGCAATTTTTACCAATTACCTTGGTTTTACAGGTTGAAATCCAATCCCATGCTTTGCAACAAATACATTAGATCCAGAATTGCATCAAGATTTTGTTCCCCTTTAACAAACCTTGATAATCTTCAGATTTTTCTTTAAGGTTCTCTTCAGCCTTTTCAATTTTTCTTTTAGATTATTATGTTCACTTTAGAGAGATTCAAGGGAGTTCATTAGACCTTCCTTTTCTTTTTGAGTTTCTTGCAGTTTTATTTTCAAACTGTCCATCTCCTCACAATGAGCTTTCTCATCAATTTTCATCATCTCAATCTCTTTGCTCAAGGATGCAATTTGTTCATCATTATTAGTGCCATGAACAAGAGAATTGATTTTCTTTTTGAGTGCTTTATTTTTAGACTTAAATTCACAGAACTTTTCAAACAAAACTATATAGGCTTCTTTCTATTCTTCAATTGTATAACTTTCAAAGGAAGATTTACCTCATTGGAGTCATCGATTCTTGCCATTAGACATTGAACTCTTTCATCTCCAGAGGTAGCTTGTTCGTCCTCATCTGCATCTTCATCACTCCAAGTAGCCATCATTGCTTTGGCTTTCTGAAGTGAATTTCTCCTTCTTCAGCTTCTCTTGAGCTCAGGGCATTCTCCTCTCATGTGCCCTTGTTTCTTGCACTCATAGCATACAATGTCAGTTTTTTTGTTAGACTCAAATTTATTTGAAAAATCTTCTTTTGAAAAGGTTTAGAGTTACCTGACCCTTTCCTTTGAATTTGAGGAATTTCTTGAATTGTCTAGTCAGCATGGCATATCATCATTCTCACTATCACTAGAAGTTTCAAGCTCATCACTTTCCTGTTGAACATATTTTTTGGAACCTGAAGAATTTTTCTTGGAGGCTTTTAAGGCGATTAACCTTTTTGGGTTTTCTTCAGTTTCTTTCCTTTTCACATTTATTTCATATGTCATCAGGGAGCCAATTAGTTCATCTAGTTTCATCTTTGTGAGATCTTTTGAATCCTCAATGACAGTGGCCTTGGTGTTCCATGAGGATGGAAGTGACCGAAGTATCTTCCTCTCAAGTCACTTTCTGAGTATTCTTTCTTAAGACCCTTCAGACCATTTATTATTAGCATGAACCTTGCAAACATGTCTGAGATGGTTTCATCATTGTTCATCTAAACATTTCATACTCAGAAATTAGCATGCTTGCTTTTGATTCCTTACCTCGGACGTACCTCGTAGATCAGTCAAGTTTGTCTCGCATATCTTTCGCTGAAGTGCATGTGGAGACCCTTGAGTATTCTTTGGGATGAACAGCGCACTGCATCATGTTCAGGGCTCTCCAGTTGAGAGTTCCCTTCGCAATCTGGTCCTTCGTCAAGTGTCTTCGTCCTCAGGAAGTGTGTATGCTCCTCTGCTGACAATCTTCCACAATTCGAAGTTTTGCGCTCTCAGAAACACTACATGCAGTTTTTCCAATAGGGACAGTCAGTACCATCAAAGAAGGGTGGCCTGGTCACAGAGTGTCCTTCGGCCATGTACCCCTTATTAGATTCCATGACATCGAGACTCTCCTGATCGTAGATCGAATAAATACAGTAAGTAAATCGGAGAAACCTCACTCTGATACCAATTGAAAGTTGCAGAATTATACTATATGGTAATATGGAAGGGGGGTTGAATAGATTACTACCAATTAAAATTACTACCACCTTCTTTTGAAGAAAAACACAAACTTTTGAGACTTGCAACAGAGTGTAAACTAAACTTAGATGTTTAGTTATAGATAGATAGAATAGCAATTTATCTAGCGTGTGTGAAAACAACGTGCCTACCAAACATTTAACGTAAAGACGTGCAAAGCCAGGACACAAAGTTTTAGGTGGTTCGGAGTACACAACTTGTGTATCCTACGTCCACCGTCCACACACACACGCAGAACAACTGCTTATGAGCTAGTTCAAAACTACAACTCACACACACAAGTTGTCTGATGTGAAACCACGATCAGATCACCAGACCACGCAGACCAGTATAAGAATCACTTGATCCACAACCACCCACACAGAAGTGAAAACAGAGACTTTGAAGGGTTCTATGTTGGAGAATCAAATCCTTATGTAGAACTCTTCTACAGGTCGTCTGGATGATCTTCAAACTTCGTCTTGATGGGTTCAGATTGATGTAGAAGCTTGAATCACCGACGAACTGACTTCACCTATGCTTGGAAGATGGATCTTCTTGTTTTTTCTGGGCGGCAGGCTAAAGCAGAGCAGTAGAGAAACTTCTTCTCTTGGATTTTCTTAGGGTATTGGATGGTGGTAGCTTGTGTACAAAATTAACTCCAAAGAGTTCCTTTTATATGGGTGTTCAAGTATAGAGAGTCATGGAACAAGGAAACACCCACATAGGAAACATATGGAGATCTCGTATTGAGATTCTATTTATGTCTGTCGACATGCCTTAGATCATCTGTCGACAGCTAGAGACAGATTTGCATTTGACAGATCTCTGAACTTCTGGGAAGCGTTTTCCTGTAGGTAGCTGTGGACAGTCGACTGGGATCTGTCGACAGATGGCTATGTTCAGAACTGTGTTTTCTGTCTGTAGTTTTTTGTCGACAGGTAGCTGAGTAGTTGTCGATAGGTGCTTGTCTTTTGAGCTTTTCTTGATCTTTTTGCTCTTGTTTTAACACACTGTCTTTTGTGCAATCTCACCTACATGTAAGACCATTGTTAGTGAGATAACGTGAACATTTAAATGATCAAGTTGAACATTGTGTTTGCATGGTTCATGAAGTGTTCATCAAGTATTGCTTATCAATTGTTCATCCTAAAAAACAATCATCAATATAATTTATGTAGACACAGCAAAAACCATTGAAGAAAATCATATACTTAGTAGGTGATGTTCAGTTGGTAATGAAGGCAATGTCTACATGAACAATTAACAATAGACAACCATTGTCCTTGATTTCAAATCATGGAGGCTTCACTCTATTTCTAGCATTGAACTATTTCTTTTATCAAGTTAAAGTGGGAAAATTGATAATTAGGATCATTTTCACCTTTTGACGTGAAGGTAGACATTTGTGATGCTGTACCCCAGTTACTCAGTGTGAGTGACCATCATACCATTGTGCAGAGATAATGAAAGGACTTGTTGATGTGAAGACAGACATTTGTGATGCCCATGTCCCCAGTTACTTAGTGATGTTCAACATTGCTCTGCCTTTATCCCATTCATATAATTATTGTTTGAACTTTTGAGTTTAGAATGGGTAGCTTTTCTATCACTTTTTTAATTTAAAAAATGAAAATCAACTTCAAAGGGTTATGTAAGGTCAAAGGCCAATGTAAAACATAAATTCAATACCTTCTTACTGTCAATCCATTTAGAAACATGATCATCCACAAGGAAGTTATTCAAGTGAGTTAGATTTGTTCAATGTTTCTAGATGACACACCTAGACTCAAGCACAAAATATTATATCAAAATCATTGTGATTAAGGCATGTCTTTGATACTATGTGAGTATGAAAGGTTGTAATGAACAATAAGTCCAAATTCTCCCCTTGCACAAAAGTAATGAACATACTCATGAAGAATTGCTAAGGAAATTGAAGATTTCTCAATTGAAGGGCATCTGTCGACAAGAAGAATGTGGCTGTCGACATCTACTGAGAAACAAAAGAACTGGTGTTCTGGAAGAGCCGATCTGTCGATAGTTGAAGAAGGACTGTCGACAGCTACTGTTTCAAAAAAGAATTGTGGTTCTGGATGAGGGGATTTGTCGACAACTGGTGTTCTGGCTGTCGACAGGTACTTGGAAATTGAGTTTTGAGGCATTGAATTGAGTGACATGAAGACCAAGATTTTGAGAAATAAGACACAATGAGTATGAATGATATTTCTCATGAATTTCACTCAACCTACCTAGACTTACTCCCCCATAGTGTGTGCATGTGTGTAAAACATATTCAATCATTTCAAGCAATGTTTTTCACATCCATGGCAAGCATTTGCATAAAGAAGAGACATTCATTAGCATATGAGAATAGAATTTCATTTTATTTGAAAAATAAGTGAGCCAAAATTGAAAGAAACTGAATACCTCATTTGAAGTTGATGACCTTTATGTGCAAATTGACTATGATACGTGGTGGAGGATGTTTCCTCATGCATAATGATAGTTTCTGAACAAGCTTGACTTGTTCTTCCATATGTCACCATTTGATATACCACATAGTCATTACGTACAAAGATCATTTACTTTAAAATTTTGGTATTAGTTTCATTGCATTTTGCATAAGACCCATTCTCTTCTCAATGATGTGAACCTATCTTCAGACAAGGGTTTGGTGAAGATATCTGCCAATTGTTTTTCAGTGGGTATGAAGCTAAGCTACAAGGACTTGTTGGCAACCTCATCTCTCAAAAAGTGATCTATGATTTCTATGTGTTGTTCTTGAATGTTGAATTGGGTTGTTGGAAAGATTGATAGAACTAGTATGGTCACATAAGATAGGTGTGCACCCAATGTCAATGTTGTAGTCACACAATTGACTTTTAATCCACAACACTTGAGCCGCATAACTCCTTGTAGCAACATATTATGCCTTGCAGTAGAGAGTGCAACTGAGTGTTGCTTCTTGAATGCCCACGAAACCATGCACCCCCTAGAAATTGATAGTACCCACTAGTGCTTTTTCTATCAATTTTACACCCAGCATAGTCAGCATCAGAAATGAGACCAAATCAAAATTGCTACCTGCTGGATACCATAAACCCAAATCATGTGTACCTGAGAGATATCAGAAAATCCTTTTGACTGCAACCAAATGGCTTTCCTTTGGACTAGATTGGTATCTAGCACAAAAGTAACATTGAATTGTATGTCGGCCTACTTGCAGTAAGGTAAAAGAGTGAGCCAATCATACCTTGGAATGCTTTGCATCTATCGTTTTACCTTTCTTATCATTTTCCAGTTTTACACTTGTGCTTATTGGTGTGGAGGCTAGCTTGGCTTGTTCGAACTGAAATCTTTTCAGTAGCTCCTTGACATATTTTTCTTGATTGATGAAGAAGCCATCTCGTATTGTTTTACCTACAAGCCAAAAAAAAATTGAAGCTCCCCCATTAAACTCATCTCAAATTCCTTGTGCATATGTTTTGAGAACTCTTCAGACAGTTAGGGGTTAGTGGAACCAAAAATAATGTCGTCCACATAGACTTGAACAACAATTATGTGATTGCGAACACATTTAGTGAGAGTGTTTGGTCCACTTTACCTCTAGAGTAGTTTTTACTCACCAAGAAATTGCTCAGCCTGTCGTACCAAGCTCGGGGTGCCTGTTTCAAACCATAGAGAGCTTTGTGCAATTTATAGACATGGTTAGGCTTAGCATGATTTTCAAATCCAGGTGGTTGAGAGACATAGACTTCTTCTTTGATATATCCATTCAAGAAGGCAGTTTTAACATCTATTTGAAAAAGTTTGAACTTGTTTGAGCATGCATATGCTAACAGAATTCTAACTGCCTCAAGCCTAGCTTCAGGTGCAAAGGATTCTTCAAAATCTATCCCAAATTCTGGATTATATCCTTTTCTACCAGTCTAGTTTTGTTTCTCACCACTTTACCCTCTTCAATTAGCTTATTCCTAAATACCAATCTTGTTCCAATTACTGAAATTCAGGGGTCCTAGAGACTAAGCTCCAACATTATTTCTTTCAAATGCCCAAGTTCCTAATGCATGGCATCTATCCAAGAGTTTTCTTTTAAAGCCTCTTCAACATTTTTAGGTTCCACTTGAGAGACAAATGCTAAATGATCTTGTTCTACAATGTGTCTAAAGTGAGACCTAGTGTGAACTCTATCATTTACATTTCCAATAACATTATTAAGTGGGTGATCTTTTGAGTACCTAACATTTTGATTGTTGAAGGACCTGGTTGGTCTTGGTCTTGAGGATATTGCTCTTGAAGAATTGTTCTTGGGGAGGTTGTTCTTTAAGAATTTGATCTTGTGGATTTTCTTCAGGCATGTCGACAGCCTCTTCATGATATGTCGATAGTGGCTTTTCATCTTGATATTCAAGTAATTTCCTTCATCATCATCATATCTGAAAACATTTGATTTGTTAGTTTTTGCATGATACTCATCAAAAATAACATGTGGAGTCTCTTCCACAGTTTTATTTTTATTGTTGTACACTCTATAAGCTCTAGAGTGTTCTAAGTATCCAAGAAAAATACTTGGATCACTTTTGGCTTCAAATTTATCTAAATCAACCTTGTCATTATTATGGATAAAAAAACATTGGAGCCAAAAGATCCTGAAGTACCCAATGCTGGGTTTCTTACCTTTCAAGAGCTCATATGAGGTTTTCTTCATTACAGGTCTTACCATGGCTTGATTGAGGATGTAGCCTGAAGTGTTCACTACTTTTGCCCAAAAGCTCATTGGAAGTTGGCTTTCAACCAGAAGAGTACGAGCCATTTCCACCAAGGTTCTGTTCTTTTTCTCCACCACTACATTTTGTTCCGGAGTCCTTGGAGAGGAAAACTTGTGATCAAGACCTTGGTTCCTGCAGAAGTTAGAAAATAAGTTGTTATCAATTCTCCCCCATGGTCAGTGCGGATTGAGCATATTTGTTTGTGTTGCCAGGCTCAATCTTATTGAAGAACTCTTGAAAAGTTTTTAGAACTTCATGTTCGTGAGCCAGAAATTTAATCCAAGTGATCCTAGAAAATCATTTACAATGACAAACCCAAAGCATTTACCATTGAGACTTAGTGTTCTAGTAGGTCTAAAAAGGTCCATGTGCAACAATTCATAAGATTTAGAAGTGATTATAGGAGCATTTGATTTGAAAGACTTTCTGGTTTGTTTTCCTTGTGCACATGCATCATAAAAACTCACATTTTTATTGAAAGAAATCTCAGAAAGACCACTTACCAGTTTCATCCTCATGATCTTGTGCAAAACATTGTAGCTTGCATGAGCTAGCCTACAATGCCACAAAGTCAATTCATCCTGTTATTTGCAACAAGACACAAATTTTTGTTTTTCGGTTCATCTAAATCAACTAGATAGATGTTGTTCACCCTTTTTCCAGAAAACTTGAGACTTCCTGTTTCTTTATCAATAATTTGGCATGCACTTGATTCAAAGATGACTTTATGGCCTTTCACACAATTGGCTAATACTATGAAGATTGTGATTTAGACCATCGACTAAGAGTACATTGTCTATTGAGTTAGAGGCATACTTACCTACCTTACCTGTGCCAATAATTTGGCCCTTATTGTTACCTCTAAAGACAACTTGTCCTCCATCTTTTTTCACTAGCAAATAGAATTTTTCTTTGTCGCCCGTCATGTGCCTCGAGCAGCCACTATCCAAGTACCATTTGTTTTGATTTTGGGCTGCTAGACATTCCTGCATAGATGGATCAGACAAGAGGTTTTGGTACCCAAATTACTTTGAATCACAATCTATCATTCATGCCAAAAAGTAAATGCTTTGGAATCCAAACTTGTTTGCATTTCAATTTGTTTAACTTATTCCAGCATTGTTTTTCTACATGACCAATTTTATTACAGTAATTGCATGATGGAGTTTTACTGGAAACATTTCTTTTGCTGTTTTGTTGAACTTGTGCTTGCATCTTACCTTTTGTTGCTTGGTAGGCTTCACTTTTCCAGCATGTTTCCAGGCCTGTCGACAGATCTGATTGGGTCTATCGACAAATTTCTTCACTTGTTTAACATATGTGATCTTTTGATTATTTTGCAGTTGCTTACCCTTAGCTTAAGCATTCTTACTCTTGGGTGGAACTTGTTTACTTGTACTTGGACTACAATCAGCAAGAGATGTGATCAATTTCTCTCCAAGTTTCTTTTGTTTTTCTAGTTGAAATCCAAGTCCATGCCTTGTTACATTGTGTTTTAACCCCAAAACAACATCAAGATTTTACTTTCCTTTTACAAATCTTGAAAGGTCTTCAGTTTTTCCTCTTAATTCCTTTTCTGCTTGTTCCAACTTTTTCGGAATCTCTTGATTTTCATGTTAATTTTTTTCAAGAGAATTGATTAGACTTTGTTTTTCCTTTTCATTTTCTTGCAATTTTTCTTTCATGCAATCCATTTCTTCATAGTGACCTTCCTGTTTAATTTTTAGAATCAATTCTTTAGACATGATTACAAGTTGTTCATCAGTGCTTGTACTAGAAATATATAGTGATTTTCTTTTTCAGTGCTTTATTTTCAGACTTGAATTCACAAATTTTTCAAAGAGCAAGGTGTATGCCTCTTCCATTCATCAACATATAGTTTTCAAAGGAAAAGTTTACCTCATTTGAGTCTTTACTCCTTGCCATTAAGCATTGAATTTCTTCATCTCCAGAGCTTCCTTGTGAGAGTTCTCGCCTTCATCTTCATCACTCCAAGTCGCCACCATTGCCTCGATTTTCTTGAAAGTGAACTTGTCCTTTTTCAGCTTTTTCTTTAGCTCTGGGCATTCACCTCTCATGTGCCCTGGTTTCTTGCACTCATAGCACACAATCATGTCAGATTTTTTGTTAGACTCAAACTATTTGAGAAATCTTTCTTTGGAAAAGTTTTGAAGTTACCTGAGCATTTCTTTTTGACCTGAGGAATTTTTTGAACTGTCTAGTAAGCATGGCCATTTCATCATTCTCACTATCACTAGACGATTCAGATTCATCACTTTCCTGTTGAACCTCCTTCTTGGAACTTGAAGAACTTTTGTTAGAGGCTTTTAAAGCGATGGATTTTCTAGGATTAACCTCAGTTTCTTTTCTTTTCAGATTTATCTCATAGGTCATCAGGGATCCTATCAATTCATCAATTTCATTGTTGATAGATCTTTAGAGCCTTCAATGACAGTGGCCTTTGTATGCCAAGTGGATGGAAGAGACCGAAGTATCTTCCTAACTAAGTCACTTTCACTGTACTATTTCTTTAGACCTTTCAAACTATTAATTATGATCATAAATCTAACAAACATATCTGAAATTGTTTCTTCATTTTTCATTTTAAACATTTCATATTCAGGTACTAACATGCTAGCTTTAGTTTCCCTTACCTCAGACGTACTTCATAAATAAGCTCAAGCTTGTCCCCATTTCTTTTGTTGACCTACATGTGGAGACCCTTGAATACCTTTGGATGCAAGGCGCACTGCATCATGTTCAATGCACCCCAATTCAGGATGCCTTTGTGGATTTGCTCCCTGGTCCAGGTGTCTTCGTCAGCGGCAGCTCATAAGGCCCCTTGCTGACGATCTTCCATAGCTCATAGTCTTGAGCTCTCAGAAAAACCTGCATACGATTTTTCCATATGTATAGTTAGTGCCATCAAAGAAGGGAGGCCTAGACATTGAGTGCCCTTCAGCCATAAGCCCCTTGTTAGTTTCCATGAGATCGAATTTCTCCTGATCGTGAGATCAAGCTATTAAAGCAGTAAATTGGAGAAACCTCACTCTGATACCAATTGAAAGATGCGGAATTACTTAAAGCAGTAATGTAAAAGAGGGGTTGAATAGATTACTACCAATTAAAAGCACTATGACCTTCTTTTTGATTCAACACTGACTTGACAAAATCATAAACAGATATGTATTGAATTCGAACTATGATAGTTTGCTGATTGTGAATAGAACGAATACCAACCTATCTAGCGTGTAAATAATCAATGTGCCTACCAAATATCTACCATGAAATGTTCAAACCACAGGACACGAAGATTTAAGGTGGTTCGGAGTACACAACTTGTGTATCCTACGTCCACCGTCCACACACACACGCAGAAAGACTGCTTATCAGCGAGTTCAACTCTACAGCCACACACACACACGTTGTCTGATGCAAACATGCAATCAGAACAACAATCCACATGTGGATCAAGCACAAGGAACGCTTGAACCACTACCACACATACAGGGATATGAAAAGTAAAGCAGAGGAAGAGTTTTGAGTTGAGGATCAAATCCAAGATGTTAACTCTTCAGTGAGTTCGTCCAGAAGACTTCAAACTTCATGTCGTTGATGACGACGTGATGAAGACGAAGCTTGAACTGAGGACGAACAGGCTTCAACTCTGCTCGTGAGATGGATCTTACACGAACAGGACGGAGGGTTGAAGCAGAGCAGCAGGGAGAAGCCTTTATCTTGGGTTTTGCTTATGGTTTTGGGATGGTGGCTTCTTGCTGCGAAAATACCTTCATATATCTATATATATGGGTGTCCAAGTATGGGAGTCGTGCTTGAGGGATCACCCCAATATAGAACATATCCTGACCATCTGATCTGACTTTCTCTTCGTCTGTCGATAGGCACTTCATAGCTGTTGACAACTACTGTTCAGATTTGGTTTCCAGAACCATGATGTTGCTGGAAGGCCTTATCTGTCGACAGGCAATTTGTTGGCTGCCGACAGGCAACCTGTATCTGTCGACAGGTACATTGCATCTGTCGACAGCTACTGCTTAGATTGTGCTTCCAGTAGCTTGTTTGTTCTGGATGGGTCTATCTATCGACAGGAAACTTCCTGGCTATCTACAGGTGATCACTTGAAGTCTTTTTCTTGTCCTTTTGCTCTTGAATTGTGATGCTTGTCTTGTATGCATTAATACCTATATTAAAAAGCATTATAAGTGAGATACAATGAACATATAGGAGTTCATAAAAGCATTTTCACACTTGATCATTTCATTCATGTCTTTGAGAGATTTATCATGTTTCCAACATTAAGACAACATCAATTATGTCACACATCATCAAAAACATTTATGCACATGCCATCATATACATTGTAACCCAACACTAACTCCTCTGTATCCTCAGTCTCTCCTGAAATGTTAATCAAGTGTGAGTCTAAAAGACCCAGCAAGTCACATGAAAGATAGTTCAAGATATATCATATACTAAGTTTAAAAAACATGGTAGCATATTTCTTTTCACATCCTTGATACCATATAGCTCTTCCTATTAGCATGCACTAATTCATTTGGCAATCATTCTTTACATGACATGGTTATTTATCGTGAAAAATAAAACAATTTCATGTAACTTATGGTTTACATTTCATAATTAAACAAATGATCTAAGCAATTTCATGTGGCATGGCATTTAGTCAAATTCTTATAACATGTGTTCAATGTCATGTAGCATGAAATCATTTCAAGTAACATGTAATCTTTATCATGTAACTGTAGTTAATCATCAAGTAGCATGTAGTCAGTTTGCATGTAGCATGTCGATCATTTATCAAGTAGCATGTAGATCATTTATCATGTAGCATGTAGATCATTTATCATGTAGCATGTAGATCATTTATCATGTGTATAGTTGGCAAGACATAGCCCACTATTAATAGATATCATGTAGAATGTAGTCATTCACTTATCACCTAGGCAAAACAGTGATGAAGTCTTGGTTATTGCACAATACCGGGGAAGTCCTTCCCACCTTAACTAGTAGTAAACATGTCTGCCTCCAGGATTTCAATTCGTTGCCCACAGATTCAGTAGTCAATTCATGTAGGTGAACCATTACCATAGGGGATTCCATGGTGTAGTTCCATATAGTATCTCTATAATAGCAATGCCTCATTGGCCAATTCATTTCAGAATGCAATAACACATTCATGCAATTAACATGTACACGCAATTCTATCACGCTTCTTTTCATAAATTCATGCATAATAGTAAGATAACAACACAAGATTACACAACATATTACCTCAATTCTGAAATCAAAACTCTACTGTACACAACAACCTATCATGATACTACTTTTACTGATTACATCAAAATCTAACATGCATATACATTGTCCTATCTATTGATTTCCATGTACATTTTATCATTCAGAAAATCATAACAGTATGTACGGTGCTCTACAATTTTTGAAATTTTGACAGTAAATCTATTTCTAATCATGCCACGTACAAGTAAATTTTCATAATATTTTGAGTCCTGTATCACTTTTTCATGATTAATTCTCATAACTCAAACTAACTCACATGGTACAACAGTGAAAAAATCATGCAAACTGTGTATACTGAGTACAATAGGTCTGTAGTTTCATCCAACAGCTATACAATTTCTAATAAAATGCTACAACATGGATCAATCTTGCATCTATTTCATTTCCATTTACTAAATCAAATAGAATTCTTTGAAAACAACTGCACATAGCCCATACATCATTGCAATGACATGCCTAATGTAATAGTACTAATTTACACAGAACATAACCTGACCGAAAAAGCCCGCACATGCATAGATCATAGTTGAGGAACAATAATCAGATTTGCAGAAAAATAGCACTGATAAACTTAACGGCAAGGTATGTGACGTTTACACAGAGTTAATGTCAACATATCCTGTCATTAACATCAGTTGACGGCGGCACATAGCACCGTTAAATATAGTAGGCATCCAAAATCTTTACATTTATAGGAATTAAACGGCGATCGATATTGTCGCTTACATAAATTAAACGGCGATCGATGTGGATGTTGAGTTCATTTGTCTAGAAAACACAGAAACCCGCACATAAAATGACAGAACTTAAACCCCTTCCCACATGTTATTTGATGGATTTAAATATACGTAAAAATGGTAAATCTAAAGAGTGTACTATCCTAAATCAATCCCCATGCTACTTGCTTTTAACACTCCTTCTGGAGTGACAAAGATAGATTCGAAAATGCCCACCTTGGCATAAGATAGTCCTTCACTCCGTCTTCAAATGCCCAAATCCGGCCTCTAGCACAGCTCCCATGCTTGGAGATTCTTCTGTCCTCGATCCTTGTGTTGGTTACAATGTGTATGATGATGTGCTTAAATGTTTTTGATGATGTTTAAATAATTTATGTTACATTGATGTTGGAAACATGATAAATATGACAAAGACATGAAAGAAATGAACAAATGAAAATAGTGCTTCTATGACTATTCATGTATCCATTATATCTCACATAGAATGTCTTTTGATGTAGGTGTGAATGCACACAAGACAATCAACCAAAGTCATATGCAAAAGACCAAGAAATACACTTGAAGTGGTTATGTGTCGACAGCCCCCAAGGCATGTGTCGACAGATAGACCAATCCAAAACAAACAGGCTACTGGAAACACATTTACAACAGTATGTGTCGATAGATGAGATGCACCTGTCGACAGATACAGGATGCCTGTCGACAGCTAGCATATTGCCTGTCGACAGATCTAGTCTAGTAGGAACTAGCATGGTTCTGGAAACCAAAGTCTGCAGTACATGTCGACAGCTATAAAGCACCTGTCGACAGACGAAGAGAAAAGTTAGAACGTGATTGTGATATGCTCTGTATTAGGGTGATCCGTTTAAGCACGACTCTCTATACTTGGACACCCATATATATAGACCATATGATGGTATTTTCGTAGCAAGAAGCCACAATACAAAAATCCTAACCAAAAGTCAGAAGAAAAGCTTCTCTCTGTTGCTTTGCTTCAACTCTTCGTCCATTTCAAGGAAGATCCATCTCACGAGTGGAGTTCAAGTTGGTTCGTCCATGGTTCAAGCTTCTACATCATGATAATCGTCAAGTTGAAGCTTGGAGTTCTTCTGGATGACCACCACGTAGAGTTCTCCTCAGGATTGTTTCTACTTCTCAGAACTCTTCTTCTTCTACACTTTTCACTACTCTGTGTGTGTGGCAGTGGTTCAAGCATCTTTGTGCTTGATTCATGTGTGGGTTGTTGTTCTGATTGGGGGTTTGCATTAGACAACGTGCGTCTGTGTGTTTGTAGAGTTGAACTCGATGATAAGCAGTCTTTCTGCGTGTGTGTGTGGACGGTGGAGTAGGATACACAAGTTGTGTACTCCGAACCACCTTAAATCTTCGTGTCCTGTGGTTTGCATGTTTTCATGGTAGATGTTTGGTAGGCACGTTGATTGTTCACACGCTATATAGATCTCTAATGTTTACTCATAATCAACACACACATAGAAGTCCGAATTCAATACATATTTGCTTAAGTATTCGTCAAGTCAATGTTAGCATCTAAAAGAAGGTCATAGTGCTTTTAAATCGGTGGTAATCTATTCAACCCCTTTCTAGATTACTGCACTAGGTGGTTCCGACCCCTTTCAATGGTATCAGAGCATGGTTCTCCGATTTACTGCTTTAATAGCTTGATCTCACGATCAGGAGAAATTCGGTCTCATGGAAACTAACAAGGTATTTATGGCTGAAGGACACTCAGTGTTTAGGCCTCCCTTCTTTAATGGCACTGACTACACTACTAGAAAAATCATATGCAGGTGTTTATGAGAGCTCAAGACTATGAGCTGTGGGAAGATCATCAGCAAGGGGCCTTATGAGTTACCCGCTGACGAAGATACTTGGACAAGAGAGCAAATCCGCAAAGGCACCTTGAATTGGAGCGCATTGAACATGATGCAGTGCGCTGTGCATCTGAAGGAGTATTCAAGGGTCTCCACATGTAAGTCAGCAAAAGAAATGTGGGACAAGCTGGAGCTTATTTATGAAGGTACGTCTGAGGTAAGGGAAACCAAAGCTAGCATGTTAGTATCTGAATAAGAAATGTTTAAAATGAAAATTGAAGAAATAATTTCAGATATGTTTGCTAGATTTATGATCACAATAAATGGCTTGAGGGTCTAAGAAAGAATACAGTAAGAGTGACTTAGTAGAAGATACTTCGGTCTCTTCCATCATACTGGCATACTAAGGCCACTGTCATTGAGGATTCTAAAGACCTTTCGCAATGAATTGGATGAGCTAATTGGATCCCTAATGACTTTTGAAATAAACCTGAAAAGTAAAGAAACTTAGGTTACTCCTAAAAAATCCATTGCTTTAAAAGCCTCTAACAAAAGTTCTTCAAGTTCCAAGAAAGATGTTCAGCAGGAAAGTGATGAATCTAAACGTCTAGTGAAAGTGAGAATGAAGAAATGGCCATGCTCACTAGACAGTTCAAAAAAATTCCTTAGGTTCAAGAAGAAAGGCTCAGATAACTTCAAAATTTTTCCAAAGAAAGATTTGTCAAATAAGTTTGAGTCTAACATGATTGTGTGATATGAGGCAGAACCTAGGGCACATGAGAGGTGAATGCCCAGAGCTCAAGAAAAGCTAAAAAAGGACAAGTTCACTTTCAAGAAAACCAGGCAATGATGGCTACTGGAGTGATGAAGAAGAGAGAACGCACAAGGAAGCTTTAGAGATGAAGAAATTCAGTGCTTAATGGCGAGGGGTGAAGACTCCGCTGAGGTAAACTCTTCCTTTGAGAATTACTCTGTTGATGATTAGGAAGAGGCATGCACCTTAATGTTTCAGAAATTTTGTGAATATAAATCAGAAAATAAAGCAATGAAAAAGAAGATCACTTCACTTGTTCATAGCACATCCAATGATGAACAGATTGCAATTCTATCTAAAGAAATTGAGCTACTAAAAATTGAAAAAGAAAGCCATCTTGCTGAAATGGATTGCATTAAAGAAAAACTCCAGGAAAATGTAAAAGAAAATCAAGTCCTAAATACACTTGTAGAAACTCTACATCATGAGAATAAGAGATCCAAAAAGAGATGGAAAAAGCTAAAGAGGAACTAAAAGGAAAAACTGATGATCTCTCACGATTTGTAAAAGGAAAACAGAATCTTGATGCAGTGTTGGGAGTTAAAACAAATGTAATAAGACATGGGTTTGGATATCAACCAGAAAAACAAAAAGACTCGGAGATAAACTGATCACATCTTTTGTTGATTGCAGTCCAAGTTCAAGTAAGCAAGTTCAAGCTAAAAGAAAAAATGCTCAGGCTAAAGCTAAACAATTTCAAAACAATGAAAAGACTTCATCTGTTCTTCAAGCTAAGAAAGCTGTCGACAGACCCAAAGAGACCTGTCAATAGGCTTGGAAATTTACAGAAAAAGGAATGCTAAACAAGCATCAAAAGGGCAAAAAATAATCACAAGTTAAATACAATAGCAAGAAAATTGTAAAAACTCAAAAACCATCATGCAACTGTTGTAAGAAACTTGGCCATACTGAAAAACAATGCTGGAATAATTTGAACAAGTTAAAATTCAAACAAGTTTGGATTCCAAAGCATTTACTTTTTGGCATGAATGAAAAAATGGGACTCAAAGTAATTGGGTACCAAAACCTCTTGTCTGATCCATCTATGCAGAAATGTCTAGCAGTCCAACATCAAAATAAATGGTACTTGGATAGTGGCTGCTCGAGGCACATGACGGGCGACAAAGAAAAATTATGTTTGCTGGTGGAAAAAGATAGAGGACAAGTTGTCTTTGGAGGTAACAATAAGGGCCAAATAATTGGCACAGGTAAGGTAGGTAAGTATGCCTCTAACTCAATGGACAATGTGCTCTTAGTTGATGGTCTAAATCACAATCTTCTTAGCATTAGCCAATTGTGTGATAAAGGCCATAAAGTCATCTTTGAATCAAATGCATGCCAAATTGTTGATAAAGAAACAAGCAGTCTCAAGTTTTCTGGAAAAAAGGGTGAACAACATCTATCTAGTTGATTTAGATGAACCAGAAAAACAAAATTTGTGTCTTGTTGCAAATAAGCAGGATGAATTGACTTTGTGGCATCGTAGGCTAGGCCATGTAAGTTACAATGTTTTGCACAGGTGATGAGGATGAAACTGGTAAGTGGACTTCCTGAAATTCAGTTCAATAAAAATGAAAGTTTTTGTGATGCATGTGCACAGGGAAAACAAACCAGAAAGTCTTTCAAATCAAATGCTCCCATAATTACTTCAAAACCTTATGAACTGTTACACATGGACCTGTTTGGACCTACAAGAACATTAAGTCAGAATGGCAAACGTTTTGGGTTTGTCATTGTAGATTATTTTTCTAGGTTCACTTGTGTTAAATTTCTGCCCTACAAACATGAAGTTCTGAAAAATTTTGAAGAGTTCTTCAACAAGATTAAGCATAGCATCATAAACAAAATATGCTCAATCCGCACTGATCATGGGGGAGAATTTGGTAACAATTTATTCTTGACTTCTGCAAAAACCAAGGTATTGATCACAAGTTTTCCTCTACAAGGAATCCGGAACAAAATGGAGTTGTGGAGAAAAAGAACAGAACCTTGCTGGAAATGGCTCGCACTCTTCTAGTTGAAAGTCAACTTCCAAGGAGCTTTTGGGCAGAAGCATTGAACACTTCATGCTACATCCTCAATAGAGACATGGTAAGACCTGTAATGAAGAAAACCCTGTATGAGCTCTTGAAAGGTAAGAAACCCAGTATTGGGTTCTTCAGGATCTTTGGCTCAAAAGTTTTTATCCATAACAATGACAAAGTTGATTTAGATAAATTTGAAGCTAAAAGTTATCTAGGTATTTTTCTTGGATACTCAGAACACTCTAGAGCTTATGAGTGTATAACAATAAAAAGAAAACTATGGAAGAGACTCCACATGTATTTTTGATGGATCATGCAAAAAAAAACTAACAAATCAAATTTTTCCAGGTATGATGATGATGAAGGAAAATACTTGAGGATCAAGATGAAAAGCCACTGTCGACAGACCACGAAGAGGCTGTCGACAGGCTGAAGAAAATCCACAAGATCAAATTCTTCAAGAACAACCTCCCCAAGAAAAAATTCCTCAAGAGAAATATCCTCAAAACCAAGACCAACCAGGTCCTTCAACAATCGAAATGTCAGGTACTCAAAAGATCACCCACTTGTAATGTAATTGGGAATGTAAATGATAGAGTTCACACTAGGTCTCACTTTAGACACATTGTAGAACAAGATCATTTAGAATTTATCTTTCAAGTGGAACCTAAAAGTGTTGAAGAGGCTCTAAAAGAAAATTCATGGATAGATGCCATGGATGTGGAACTTGGGCAATTTGAAAGAAACAATGTTTGGAGCTTAGTTCTTAGGACCCCTGAAATTTCTGTAATTGGAACAAGATGGGTATTAACAATAAGCTAAATGAAGAGGGTAAAGTGGTGAGGAACAAAGCTAGATTGGTAGCAAAAGGGTATGATCAAGAATTTGGATAGACTTTGAAGAATCCTTTGCATGTAGCTAGGCTTGAGGTAGTGAGAATATTGTTATCATATACATGCTCAAACACGTTTAAACTCTTTCAAATGGATGTTAAAACTGCCTTCTTGAATAGCTACATCAAAGAAGAAGTCTTGGTTTCTCAACCACTAGATTTGAGGATAAAGAAAAGCCTAACCATATTATAAACTGCACAAAGCTCTTTATGGCTTGAAACAGGCACCTCGAGCTTGGTACGACAAACTAAGCAATTTCTGGGTGAGTAAAAACACTCTAAAGGTAAAGTGGACTAAACACTCTTCACTAAATGTGTTTGAAATCACATAATTGTGTTCAAGTCTATATAGACAACATTATCTTTGGTTCCACTAACCCCTCACTGTGTGAAGAGTTCTCAAAAACATAGCACAGTGAATTTGAGATGAGTTTAATGGGGGAGCTTCAATTTTTTCTTGGCTTACAGGTAAAACAATATGAAGATGGGTTCTTCATCAATCAAGAAAAATACGTCAAGGAATTACTGAAAAGATTTCAGTTTGAACAAGCCAACCTAGCCTCTACACCAATGAGCACGAGTGTGAAATTAGAAAATGATGAGAAAGGTAAAATGGTAGATGTAAAGCAATTCCAAGGTATGATTGGCTCTCTCCTTTACCTTTCTGCAAGTAGGCCAGATATATAATTCAGTGTTGCTTTGTGCTAGATATCAATCTAGTCCAAAGGAAAGTCATTTGGTTGGTTTAGTAATGTTGAACCACTCTATGGTATCTGTGATCTTGGTATTTTGGTGATAACAAAATATATGATGCATTTAGATGATAAAAAAATATATATTGGGAGATAACAAAAATAGGTATTCATAAATATTTTTGCTTCATCTGTGTTGCATCAACCCCATTAACAGATGATAAGTCTCATTGAATATCATGCTTCATCTGTGTCGCATCAATCCCATAGCAAAATGCTAAGTCTTACATTGATGCAATATATGGCGCACTAAAATGATAAAATCGATGTTTAATCAATATACATCGATTTCTGTTTAAAGTGCCAAAGTATTAAGCGCAACGATTGTTAAGAAATCGTTCCCATAACGATTTCATCCTTGAGCGCATTGATTTGATAAGAAATCGTTCCATAACGATTTCTTCTATAAAGCGCAAGAAGTCGATGTCATAACGATTTCATAAGTATTTGCAACGATTTCTTCTGTAAGCGCAACGATTGTTAAGAAGTCGATGCCATAACGATTTCATAAGTATTTGCAACGATTTCTTCTGTAAAGCGCAGAAGTCGATGCCATAACGATTTCATAAGTGTTCGCAACGATTTCTTCTGTAAGCGCAACGATTTGTTAGTAAGAAGTCGATGCATAACGATTTCATAAGTATTTGCAACGATTTCTTCTGTAAAGCGCAAGAAGTCGATGCCATAACGATTTCATAAGTATTCGCAACGATTTCTTCTGTAAAGCGCAAGAAGTCGATGCCATAACGATTTCATAAGTATTCGCAACGATTTCTTCTGTAAAGCGCAAGAAGTCGATCTCATAACGATTTCATAAGTGAGTGCAACGATTTGCCCACACATCGATTTGCTTGCATAACGATTTCATAAATGTTCGCATCGATTTGTTTATAAATGAGCAACGACTCTTCTCATAATGATTTCATAAGTCATGCTCATAACGATTTCTTCATGGATTCTGTTCAAACACAGATTGCCTTTCTTTCAAATATGCTTGGCGCTTAAATAAAAAGTCAAATATCTTCTGACAAAAAGCTGCATGCATATCTCAGAGTCTTGTCAAAAGATATGACCTCTATTTTCAGTATGTTAGCAGAAGCACAGTACCATGCATCGTTTATCATAAACACTCTTTTATGCTAACACTCTCTTCTATGCTCACAGACATCGAAGACCATCAGAGTCTGATTAAGACAAATGAAGAGGAGATGAGCAACGGCTAGAACTCCAACGGATTTATTCAAATTGCTCATATAAAAGATGAAGCAAGGCTAAAGAAGAAGTAAGAGCTTTCCGAAGATTTTTTCAAGAGTGTACATCCGGGAAGAACCTCAACTCCACATACACTCAAAGGAAAAGAGAGAAAGAGCCTGAGCCCAAGAAGAAGTGTTCAAGCATCTGAAGCACTGAAGCATTCAAGCTCCTTCTCCTCTCTCTCTCTCTCTCTCTGTGCATCTTGTAAATCTGGGGGAGAGAGCCTTTTGCTGAGAGTTCTTGTAGTTGGTTTTTATTTGTTCCAACTCTCAGCTTTGTTCTTTCTTTTCTAAGAAAGACTTCTGTCCAGCTGTAGGACTGTATACAGTTGTTAACCTAGCTAGGGGTTAGTGTCTAGCAGAACCGCACTGGGGTTTGTACCAGGAGGTTGGCTTCTTTACCTGTAAGAGAAGTGGGCTGCCTTCTTGCCCGGGAAAGAGAAGAAGACCAGCTGGGGTGCTGGGTGTTGTAGTGTCCTTAAGGGGGACTGTACCCGGTTAGTGAAATCCCAAGAGGTTGCTTGGGGACTGGACGTAGGACTTCCATGTGGGAAGGGCCGAACCAGGATAAATCTCTTGTGTTATTTGTGTGATTGTTTATTTGCTTCCGCACTGCTACTCTTTATCACACCAAACTAACCAAACCTTCAAGTGTTAATTTCTGTGTTTGTTTTCTATTTCAGATCTCAGAAAAACCTATTCACCCCCCCCTCTAGGTTAGCTTGCTGCCGTACCAAAAGGACCAACAAGTGGTATCAGAGCGGGTCTCTGATCATTCAAAGAAGATCCAACGATCTTAGAGTAAAGATCCATGGCAGCTCAAGGATATGTTGAAGGTCAATCAGTCACCAGACCTCCATTCTTTGATGGAGAGGACTACCAATATTGGAAGATGCGAATGGAATGCTTCATTCGAGGCACAGACTTCGATCTGTGGCAGGTAATAGAGGTAGGTGATTTTGTTGTTGTTCCTGTTCCAGGCACTACTGCTATTACAATAGCTGATAAAAATAAACTATCTTTAAACTTTAAAGCTAAGAACTATTTATGTTGTGCTTTATCCAAAAGGAATTTAGTAGAGTATCTGCATGCAAATCTGCTAAAGAAATTTGGGATAAACTGCAGATAACTTATGAAGGAAAGGATAAAGTGAAACAAACTAGAATAGATATTCTTGTTTCACAATATGAACAATTTAAAATGCTTTCAAGCGAAAACATACTACTATGTATAATAGATTTTCAAGCATAGTAGTAGGCTTAAATTCTCTTGGTAAAACTCTTCCAATGAAAAAAAGAAACCTTAGAAAAATACTAGGTCTTTAACCGGTTCATGGACACCTAAAGTAACCGCTATTGAAGAAGCCCATGACTTAACCAAATTGTCATTGATAATTTAATAGGTTCTCTCATGGCACATGAAATAAATATGGAGCGATTGTCTGAAAGCTCATCTAAGAAGAAATGTACTAATGCTCTTAAGGTTGTAGCTGCTCCTTCCACTTCTTCTTCTAGCTCCAAAAATGCAGATTCTGAAGACAGTGACGTAGATGAAGTACTGTCCAAGCTTCAGAAATTCTCAAGAAGAAGAAAAATGGATCAAGAAGGTTTCAAAAGAAAGAGAGAAAAGAAAAAGAACCAGTCTGCTATGAATGCAGAAAACCTGGACATCTAAGACCAGATTGTCCTAAACTAAAGAAGATTGGTCAACCAGAAAAACAAAAAGAAGCACAAGAAATTCAAAAGAAAAGCTATGGCGGCTGCTTGGGAAAATGAAGAGACCACATGCTCAGAATCATCAAGCTCAGAATCAGAGAAAGAGCAGGTAAATCTAGCCCTCATGGTAGGACTAGATGAGGTACATCCTAACTCATCTTTTGATTCTTGCACAGATTCAGGATCAGAATCTGAAGACTTAGAAGAAGTATTTAATGAACTATATGAAAAACATAAAAATGTTGTAAAAGAATTAAAGAATCTAAAAAACAACACTATTTGCTTAGAAAACACCAATTCTGATCTTAAATCCGAATGGAGCAACTAGAAAAACAATAAAGGATAGTAAAGATAATATTCTCTTTTGAATGAAAATTTAAGGAGCACAGATAATGAAAAAGTAGAGTTGGAAGAAAAAGTGAAAACTCTAACTGAGAAAATTTTATTTAAAAGAATCAGTTAGGAAATTAACTAAAGGAAAAACATCTCTAGCCCTATGCTTAACGGATCAAAATCTGGAAATAACAAACAAGGGCTTGGCTACATACCTCCGGAAAAAGGAAAACAAGTCATAATTCCTGAAAAATATCTATTACCAAAATTTGTAAAAGAGACCAAGTTGCCTCAGAAAAAGGCTCCTGTAAAAGAAAAGGTCTCAAATATGTGTTCCAGATAGACATCACAAAGAAAATAAGAACTATAAATCAAATTATATTCATTGCTGATCTCATTGTAATAAGTTAGGACACACAGTAAACACCTGCACAACAAGGCACTTAGTTTGGATTCCGAAAGGCTACTTTCATACCTCTAACCATCAAGGACCCAAAAAGCTTTGGGTACCTACATCTAAATGAGTTGTTTGCAGGGAAGCCTTGGAGCATCAGGAACAAGGGTGCTCAAGGCAGTGATAGAGGCTCTCATAAGGGGGAGCTCTGATTAAAGGGAAGCAAAGAGTAAGGGGGAGAAAAGGTTGAATCCCTCTATGGTAAGAAACTCTCTAAAGGAACATGATTCTTGGTAAGACCTTTCCTTTTTGGATTATTGACAAAAAGGGGGAGAGTAAGTATGCTCTATGAATTTTCTGCCTAAATCCTTTTTCATCCCATTCAGAAAATCGCATAAATTTTGTCATCACCAAAAAGGGGGAGATTGTTGAACCACTCTATGGTTATCTGTGATCTTGGTATTTTGGTGATAACAAAATATATGATGCATTTAGATGATAACAAAATATATATTGCGGAGATAACAAAATATAGGTATTCATAAATATTTTTGCTTCATCTGTGTTGCATCAACCCCATTAACAGATGATAAGTCTCATTGAATATCATGCTTCATCTGTGTCGCATCAATCCCATAGCAAAATGCTAAGTCTTACATTGATGCAATATATGGCGCACTAAAATGATAAAATTGATGTTTAATCAATATACATCGATTTCTGTTTAAAGTGCCAAAGTATTAAGCGCAACGATTTGTTAAGAAATCGTTCCCATAACGATTTCTTCTATAAGAGCGCAAGAAGTCGATGCCATAACGATTTCATAAGTATTGCAACGATTTCTTCTGTAAGCGCAACGATTTGTTAAGAAGTCGATGCCATAACGATTTCATAAGTATTTGCAACGATTTCTTCTGTAAAGCGCAAGAAGTCGATGCCATAACGATTTCATAAGTGTTCGCAACGATTTCTTCTGTAAGCGCAACGATTTGTTAAGAAGTCGTGCCATAACGATTTCATAAGTATTTGCAACGATTTCTTCTGTAAAGCGCAAGAAGTCGATGCCATAACGATTTCATAAGTATTCGCAACGATTTCTTCTGTAAAGCGCAAGAAGTCGATGCCATAACGATTTCATAAGTATTCGCAACGATTCTTCTGTAAAGCGCAAGAAGTCGATCTCATAACGATTTCATAAGTGAGTGCAACGATTTGCCCACACATCGATTTGCTTGCATAACGATTTCATAAATGTTCGCATCGATTTGTTTATAAATGAGCAACGACTCTTCTCATAATGATTTCATAAGTCATGCTCATAACGATTTCTTCATGGATTCTGTTCAAACACAGATTGCCTTTATATTTCAAATATGCTTGGCGCTTAAATGAAAAGTCAAATATCTTCTGACAAAAAGCTGCATGCATATCTCAGAGTCTTGTCAAAAAGATATGACCTCTATTTTCAGTATGTTAGCAGAAGCACAGTACCATGCATCGTTTATCATAAACACTCTTTTATGCTAACACTCTTCTATGCTCACAGACATCGAAGACCATCAGAGTCTGATTAAGACAAATGAAGAGGAGATGAGCAACGGCTAGAACTCCAACGGATTTATTCAAATTGCTCATATAAAAGATGAAGCAAGGCTAAAGAAGAAGTAAGAGCTTTCCTGAAGATTTTTTCAAGAGTGTACATCCGGGAAGAACCTCAACTCCACATACACTCAAAGGAAAAGAGAGAAAGAGCCTGAGCCCAAGAAGAAGTGTTCAAGCATCTGAAGCACTGAAGCATTCAAGCTCCTTCTCCTCTCTTCTCTCTCTCTCTCTGTGCATCTTGTAAATGGGGGGAGAGAGCCTTTTGCTGAGAGTTCTTGTAGTTGGTTTTTATTTGTTCCAACTCTCAGCTTTGTTCTTTCTTTTCTAAGAAAGACTTCTGTCCAGCTGTAGGACTGTATACAGTTGTTAACCTAGCTAGGGGTTAGTGTCTAGCAGAACCGCACTGGGGTTTGTACCAGGAGGTTGGCTTCTTTACCTGTAAGAGAAGTGGGCTGCCTTCTTGCCCGGAAAGAGAAGAAGACCAGCTGGGGTGCTGGGTGTTGTAGTGTCCTTAAGGGGGACTGTACCCTTGGTTAGTGAAATCCCAAGAGGTTGCTTGGGGACTGGACGTAGGACTTCCATGTGGGAAGGGCCGAACCAGGATAAATCTCTTGTGTTATTTGTGTGATTGTTTATTTGCTTCCGCACTGCTACTCTTTATCACACCAAACTAACCAAACCTTCAAGTGTTATTTCTGTGTTTAAGTTTTTATTTCAGATCTCAGAAAAACCTATTCACCCCCCCCTCTAGGTTAGCTGCTGCCGTACCAAAAGGACCAACAGTTAAAAGGATTTTTGATATCTCTCAGGAACATATGATTTGGGTTTGTGGTATCTAGCAGATGGTAGTTTTGATTTGGTCTCATATTCTGATCTTGACTATGCTGGATCTAAAATTGATAGAAAAAGCACTAGTGGATATTGTCAATCCTAGGTGGTTGCATGGTTTTGTGGGCATCCAAGAAACAACACTCGGTTGAACTCTCTACTGCAGAGGCAGAATTTGTTGCTGCAGGGAGTTGTGCGGCTCAAGTGTTGTGGATCAAAAGTCAACTGTGTGATTAGAACATTGACATTGGATGCACACCTATTCTTTGTGACAATACTAGTGCTATCAACCTTTCAAGAACCCAATTCAACACTCATGGACTAAACACATTGAGATAAGGCATCACTTTTTGAGAGATGAGGTTGCCAACAAGAACCTAGAACTTGACTTCATTCCAACTAAAAAGTAATTGGCTGATATTTTCACCAAACCTTTGTCAGAAGATAGGTTCACCTCCTTAAGAAGAGAAATTGGGTTGTGCAAAATTCAATGAATCCATACCAAATGAAGGGGTAAATGATACTTATGTGTAGTGACTATGAGGTATATCAAATGGTGACATGTGGAAGAACAAGTTAGGGTTGTTTGGAAACTATCATTATGTGTGAGTAAATATACTCGCCAAGTATCCATAGTCTTCTTATACATAATGGTCATTAACTTCATAATGCGGTAATCATTTCTTTTAGTTTTGACACATGCATCTCTTTAAAAGAATGAATTTATACTGCTCACATGCTTATGGATGTTCTTTTGTGTGCAAATGCTTGGTATGTTTGTGTATCTCATTGATTGATTTGCTTGAATGATGAGTCATCATATGCACACACTATGAGGGAGTAAGTTAAGGCTAGGTGAGTGAAATTCGTAAGGGATACCCTTCATATTCAATGTGTCTTTATCCCTCAATCATATTGTTCAAATCTCTCACAATTCAAAGCTTTAAAACTGAGTTTTCAAGTACCTGTCGACAGCCAGAATCCCAGTTGTCGACAACCAAGCCTTCCTAGAACTGCTTTTCTAGAAAAATTCAGTATCTGTCGACAGACCCATTCTCCCTGTCGACAGATAGCCTCTCCCAGAACCTTGATCATTTGGATCTCAGTACCTTTCGGCAGTCACATACTTGCTGTTGTCAGATACACATTTCTATGAATTCTTCATCTTTTCTCATCCTTTCTTTATGAGTATGTACATATTATTCATGCAAGGGGAGAATTGGGCCTTAATATTCATTACAACCTTCATACTCACATAGTATCAAAGACATTGACTTAATCACAATGATTTTGAAATAATATATTGTGTATGAGTCTAGGTTGCATCATCTAGAACACATTGAACAAATCTAATGGTTTTAACCTAACTCACTTGAATAACTCCCTTGTGGATGATCATGTGTCTAAATGGAATGACAAGTAAGAAGGTTATTGAACTTAATGTTTTTACATTGGCCTTTGACATTAAATAAACTTTGACCTTGATTTTTCAAATTTTTTTAAAAAGGAGAAAAGCTACCTACTTCTAAACTCAAAAGTTCAAACAAAAAAACTATATGAAATGGGACAACGACAGAGCAATGATGAGTATCACTGAGTAACCAGGGACATGGGCATCACAAATGTCTATCTTCGCGTCAAAAAGTCTATTCATTATCTCTGCACAATGGTATGATGGTCACTCACATTGAGTAACTGGGCATCCCAAATGTCTACCTTCACGTCAAAAGATGAAAGTGATCCTAATTACCACTTTTCCCACATTAACTGACAAAAGAAATAATTCAATGCTAGAAATAGAGTGAAGCTTCCATGTTTTTACATCAAGGGCAATGTGTTGCTTATTGTAATCGCTCATGTAGACATTACTTTCATGTACCAACTGAACATCACCCACAAGGAACATGTTTTTCTACAACGATTTTATTCAAAGAGGTTATCTTATTTTCATATGTTCTTGAATGATATCTTCTAAATGCTATAACTTGAGGTTCTGAAGTTATCTCTTACCCATTTTAGAATTTTTATGTGTCTTAATACTAGTGTTTATGGCACTTTGTAATGGATATAAACCAGTTCTCAACTTTAAAAGCCCATGTGGACACTCATTCTCCATCCATTTTTGTCAAAATCCCCTTCTGGAACACTTCTGGCCAGAACATTAGATTGGACACCCTTGCTGCTTCTCAAACTCACATTCAGTAGCAGCTTGGTCACCTTAACAAGAGTTTCATGAGTTCCGTCATCCCCCTACTCCTGGGAATGATGATGTCTAGGGAGTCTAGAATTTAGTTTGGGGTCATCTGTTTTTATTTTCACTAGGATTGGGTCATGAGTCTGTTTGTTCTGTCAGTTATGTCATTTTCCTTCTTTTGTTTTTCTTTATTTCATGTAATGGATGTCCTTTTTGTAACTATGTGTACTTATGATCAATGAATGAAAACCAGCTCTTTGCTTCATTCTTATCCATGTGTGCATGATTTGTCTTTTCGAATGTTGTCAAAAGGGGGAGAAACATCAATTGTAATTTTGTCATCATCAAAAAGGGGGAGAATGTTGGGTACAATGTGGTATGATGACATGTGCTTAAATGTTTTTGATGATGTTTAACATAATGATGATACATTGATGTTGGAAACATGATAAATATGACAAAGACATCAAAGAAATGAACAAATGAAAATAGTGCTTCTATGACTATTCATGTATCCATTATATCTCACATAGAATGTCTTTTGATGTAGGTGTGAATGCACACAAGACAATCAACCAAAGTCAAGTGTAAAATGTAGGATCTAATGGGTGGATGGATCAGATCTAGAAGGGGGGGTTGAATAGATCTGACACCAATTACTGCGGAAGCTCAATCAATTGAAAATTACTTCGAATCAGAGATCAATTCACCCAAACAATTTACTGATCTGAAGTGTGATAAGTGTGTGTGAGATTGGTAGTATGAACGAAATCCCTATGCATGCATCTAGCGTAATAAAAAGTCACACCACAATTCAAACCATTGCACATAGGATTTTTAGGTGGTTCGGAATCACCTCCAGTGACTCCTACGTCCACCCCTCACACAGTGAGGCCACACTACTCAAAACCTTGAGTACAACACACACTGGAGCACGACGACTCCAAACACCCTTGAGCACGATGGCTCAACACACAACCTTGAGTTCAACAACTCACAACTGAGCACGACGGCTCAAACAACAACCAGAGTACGACGACTCCAAATTGAGCACGACGGCTCAAACACACCGTGAGTGCGACGACTCACAAACCAGAGCTCGATGACTCCCAAAACACAAGCTAGATCAAAGACAACAGAAATTATATCCTCTAGCTATGATCTGATTCAAGACAAATTCGTACACAGAAATTTGCGCAGAACTTCATGCACAAATCTCATAGACGAAAAATAAAGAGAAAAAACTCTGAAGTGAGAAATGGATGTAGAATGAGTGTTCTTCGATGAAGAGGCCTTGCAGATGCTTCAATTGAGGAGCCTTGATGGAAATCGATGGAGATTCTCTTCAATTAGCGATGCTCTGCTTTGATGGCATTTGAAATGCCAGAAATCCTTCTTCTCCTGCGCCTCTTCAGTTGGATCTGCTCCCTTGCCTAGCACAACAAGCTTCTCTCCAGAGATTCCCCTTGATTCCCACCTCCTTCCTCTTGAAAGGATGGCCTGCAACTTCTGGAGATGGAGCAAGATCTGGAAAGCCCCCTCTTGCCTTTGAGGTACAAGGAACATGGGTATTTATAGACCCATATGTCTATAAGGTGCCTTCGGGTGCATGGGCACGGAAACCTAAGTCAAATATCTTAATTCCCAAGCAGCCACGTGTCCAGAAAAATTCACGTCTTTTAGTTTCAGGTGGACTTTGTCGACACCACCAGGGAGTGTGTCGACACACTGTCCCATTTACGCAAAACTGGTCTTCTAGGAATGGGGTCTAGTGTCGACACACTCACTGTTGTGTCGACACACTGTCCAGTCTAACACCTGGTCTTCTGGAATCTTGGACAAGTGTCGACACTACCAGGGGCTGTGTCGACACACTTGACCCTGTCTTCATGAAAAACCTTCATGGACTTTGACCTAGTGTCGGCACCATCAATGGTGTGTCGACACTACCATGACACAATCTGTATACACCTGCAAATTTACACATAAATCATTAGTACAAGATATTATCATTAAAGTATGCGATATAAACATCAAAAACATGTTGTTTAAGTATTATTGTGATATGTATAAAGTATAACATGTTCAACATGTCATCATCAAAACACAATATGTCATCATTAAAATCACAATATGTCATCATCAAAATCAAAGTATGAGTGATGTTTATTGGTCATCATTAAATATCAACTTTAGGAAATTCCAAAACACAGTCAACCCAACAATCTCTCCCTTTTTGATGATGACAAAACATATGCACAGTCTCCCAATAACCTGACTCCCTTGACTGCAATTACTTCCCTTGACCATATACACCCTTTGAACTTCTACCATAAAGAACTTTTACTTTCTCCTCCTTTAAGGAACTTTCTCCCCCTTTTTGACAGCATCAAAAAGTTAGACAAGAGAGAGAAGCAAAGATTGTAGGAGATCAAGAAATGAAATGTAGGAAATGAATGGTGAGAAGTAATCAAAATAAGTGAGGCAAAGTGATATTGTCAAATGAGAGAAATGATTGTGTTTTTGGTATTGTGCCACAAAGTTTAATCATAAAGACACACTCAACACAAGGTATGTAAGATATAATGATCTAAATGTGGTTAAAATAATGATGCAATGTGAAATAAAGTGCCTATATGAGTGATCAAAGTATTTAACAAGGATGTTAGGAGCTTTAATTTTAACACAATGTAGAATAATAGGTCTAAACTCAGTATACATGAGCTTATTAAGGTCTTAAGCTTTTTCATCCTGTCAATTTGATTTTCTTTCATTTTTAAACTGGGATAGAATACAAGAATAATTAGTTAAATCTCACTTTTCAGTGCAAGAGATCACATTGATCAGATGCAAGATCTCCTGATTACTCAGTGGTTTAACTTTCATTATCTTATACAGAGTTAAAAAAATTTTGATTTCCACTTTTTGACACGAAACATATCCCTTTTTAGGTGAAATGGCCCGATTACTCAATGGTTCAAGAATTGCATTGCTCCGTTTGTATCTTTCCAGATTATTGATCATTTTCTTCATTTTCTTTTGATGTTTTGCAGGAATATGTTTGCTTTGACCAGACAAGTCATGACTATGAATTTAGAGAAATTAGTCTTAACATGTGGTAAAAATGAAGCTAAACATGCACATGTTAAATAGTAATCACTCATGTGCCTACAAGTGTTTTGCAAGTCATTTTAAAGACATTCAGTATTAAGATTGCTTAACCTTGAAATGATACTGAATCTTTGAAATTAAACTAAATGCACAATGAGTTTAGTTTCAATGTTTTAATTATCTCATAAGAAAATAGCACAAGGATTCAAAATTCTGATGACTTTGGTTCAAAATAGATAAGTAAGTTTAAGAGATATGACAATGACTCCCCCTCAACAAATATTCCCCCTCAACAATTGCATAAAGAATCTTGATACTTGGCGGAGATATATACTCACTCATAGTGAAAGTGTCCACAAGCCTGACTTGTCTTTCTTCAATCACCATTTGAGATACCAAGAATCCCAATGCAATGTGAGAGTGATGAATTATTGCAAGAACATTGTCAACAAACTAAAAGGGAGTTGATGATAAATCAGATATGAAAGAATATTTCTTTAGCATTTCACTCAAGATTTTTTGACTCACTTCCCCATAAGATATGCATGATATGAAATGATCATTTAAGCAATTCAGATATGTTCATTCAAGTAGTTTGCACAGAAAGAATATAACATGATCAAGCATACATTAACAGGCAATTTATTGAAGGAGAAAAGTTTCAAAGACTTAAAATAACGTTTTTGAGATTTTCACTTTTCTTGATGACCTTTATGCAGGAAAAAACTATTGATACTTGGTGGAGAGTTTTCTCACGCATGATGAGAGTTTCAGACAAGCCTAACTTGTCCTTTCACATTTCACCATTTGATATTCCACATAGTCACTACAAAAGGTCAATTATTCTTAGTTTTACCATGAAATTCATTGCATTTTTCAAGAACATTTTTTGCACTTTTTCAAATTACTCCCCCTTATATGTGCATGGAATGAAAAAGCTACCAAGCAATTTACACATGATTATGAACACAATTAGCTTTAAGCATAACATGACTTTTGGTACTTGGCGGAGTATTTTACTCATGCATAATGATAGCTTCCAAACAAGCATAACTTGTTTTTCCACATGTCATCATTTGATATACCAAAAAAGTCAAGCAGTTGATATGTACACAGAATCATGGGCACAGTTAAGCAAGCATGATAATACAAGCATGATTCCAATGTTATGACACAAGGTTATGTTGGGAGTAGCATCAGAACACATTTTTCATTGTTCAGATACAAAATCAAACATCATTTCAATTTAGGCAATTCAAATTTGAAATGATTAAGAAGTTTTTCCTGAATGGACTTCAATTGCTTTTCAAAGATTTTACTTGTGTTCTCCAATCATTTCTTGCCTTACACAGCCAATATCTTGAATCCATTTACAATGTATGGCTACAAGTCTCCTCAGCTTGCTGATTAAGTTGGTTTTGGGACCCACACTTGCTTGGGTCCTGTAATGAAATCAATGTTAGAGTGCAATAAAGATTGTTGAATCCAAAATGATTTTATTTTTGGTATAGATGCATTTTTCATTGACAGAACTATGAGCAGAATTAGTTCCAAATTTTTCTTTTGCCTGCTCAATGCATCTAGTTTTCATGAAGTGTTCCAATTTATATTCACAAGGAGTTTCTGAGCATTTTCACAAAATCATGATTCTTAGTTACATGTGAACAATGTGAAAACTTTTGCAAGTAATTCAAGCCAAAATCATCATGGATGAAATGAAATAAACAAGCAGTCATGTTTCAATCACAACATTTTTTTATTATTTTTATTTTTAAATTAATGACTCTTTCACAAGGAAGATCATAGGTACTTGGCGGAGGTTATTCCTCACACATAATGATAGTTTCCAAACAAGCATGGCTTGTTTTCCACAGTTCACCATTTGATATACCAATTGATCTTTGCATAAGAGTCCCAATTGATTTCGTTTTTATTTAGCAGGGAGTCTCTTAGAAGTATTTACCTTGTGAGATTTTCATTTTCTTTCATTCTCTTCACTTACTTTCATTGTAGCCTTAGTCATGAAGCCTTCATTTGAGATTGACTACAAGGATCCCTGCACCAGCATTCAAGCAGCACATTTAGAACCCACTTGTTTGGGTCCTAAGGATCTTCCATGAATTTGCAACAATGACTTTTGAATCCAAAAGGATTTTATATTTGCTGCATTTTTCTGAAGACTAGGAACACTGGAATCTTGGTTTCTAATCTTAGAGCTATTGGTATAGAATGCACACTGACATACTGAACATTTTGTTTTCTATTTTTTTAGAATTTTATCATTGAGATTTTTAACATGAATTTAGAAGAGATCTTTTGTGCAACAGTTCCTTTTCATATAATAGAATTTCTGAGTGTTTTCAGCATGAACATGATCTTTATTCTTATGTACATTAACATGAAACATGGGAGCATGCCAAGATTATCAATTCTATGCCAACATTCCCTAGAAGTATGCCCAATTTATGAAAACGAAAGCAGTGTGCAGATTTGACATGTTTATTGAAATGTTGATCTCTATTCCAGCAGAATTGGCTAAATGACTAGGTTCATTACAATTAAAGCAAATGAGATCATTTCTTACCTGGTACTTACCTTGGCATGTATGCATTTGCTGGAATCTCCTTTTCATGTGAGTAGGCTTACCATGAGAGAAGAAGGTACCTTTTGGTGGCTCTTGGCATGATGTGAATATTGAACTTTCTTTGGAACTTTTTGGACTGATGGAGGAAGTAGATGAATCTTCTTGACAGTAGCATTTTCTTTTTCTCTATCTGTTTCTGAACAAGAACTTTCACTAGTTTTTCCTTAGAATTAACAGGTTCTTGTTTGCATCAGCTTTAACAAATGTTAATTTTGTTTTATTTTCATTTTTCTGTCTCTCATAGAAGCAAGACTTGTGTATTTAGTATGTTTCAATTTATGTTGAAGTTTCTGTTTTTCAGCTTTTAATGCAACAACTTCTTTTTCTGAAATTTGAAGTTTATTTAGCAGAAATCTAAACCATTTTTCATCTTGTTCTTTTCATTTTCAAATTGAGCAATTTGTTTTTCCAAATCAGAAATTTTATTACTTAAATTGCTACAATCATGTCCGATGGTTTGTCATGCAACAAGCATTCAATCTTCCTTTTTAGATGACTATTTTCTTCAACAAGTTGTTTGCATCTTTCATTTATTTGATGATCATGAGCCATGTTAGAAATCTGTTTGTTTAATTGATCATTGTCAAATTGGAAGTTTTCATTCAGATTAATCAATTTTTCATTTTCATCTTTCAAATCAAGATTTTCAAATTCCAACTAATCATGATCTTCTTTTAACTTGGACAACTTGTTTTCACAAAATTTGATTTTATCTTTCAGACTTTCTTTTTCAGAATTCAGTTTTTGAACTTCAATTTTCAAATTCTCATTTTTTGAAGGATCTTTATCATTGTTCTGGAGCAATTCAAGTGTACTTTTCAAATTTTCACTTTCTTTGTGGCAATGTTTTAATGTCTTTTTCAAATTCTTATTTTTAGTGTTCAGCTTTGCTTAAGATTCTATACCTTCTCACAGAATTCAATCAATTCAGCTTAAGACATGCCTTCATCTGCATCAGAATCAGAATTAGAATACATAAATGGATCTGAATTGATTTACCTGATCTTGTAGACCCATTTGAACCATTATTTTATGGAGAGGATGCAGAATGCTCTGATCTCCTGTAATGTGCAGTGAGAGCCACAACCTTATGAATTGTTGATTTTCTGGATCCATTGAGGCTCTTCTTGCCATAAAGTACTTGTGAATTTCTTTTGCTCCTTTTCTTTATGCTTCCTTTGAAAAACTTGATGAAAGTGAGACTGGTGATTTCTCTGAAATTATAATAGGAAATTCATGCAGATTAAAAAATTTGCCATTATACCAAAAATCAAAAGACTATTAGATCTAATCACAGTGAATCAGTGACACAAGGAATTAGATCTAACAATTAGAGTGGTTAACCCGCTCTAATACCAAATGTAGGAATCAGAGAGATTAAGCACACAGAGACAGTGAAAGATCAAGCAAACAGTTCAAGCAATTAACATAGGATCAAACTGAAGTAATCAAATCAGATCAGTAACATACATTAACCCGCTCTGATACCAATTGTAGGATTGAATGGGTGGATGGATCAGATCTAGAAGGGGGGGGGGGTTGAATAGATCTGACACCAATTACTGCGGAAGCTCAAGCAATTTAAATTACTTCGAATCAGAGATCAATTCACCCAAACAATTACTGATCTGAAGTGTGATTAGTGTGTGTGAGCAAATCGCTTAGTAGAATGAATGAAATCCCTATGCATGCCTCTAGTGTAATACAAAGTCAAACCACAATTCAAACCATTGCACATAGGATTTTTAGGTGGTTCGGAATCACCTCCAGTGACTCCTACGTCCACCCCTCACACAGTGAGGCCACACTACTCAAAACCTTGGTACAACACACACTAGAGCAGGACGACTCCAAACACCCTTGAGCACGACTGATCAACACACAACCTTGAGTTCAACAACTCACAAACTGAGCGTCACGGCTCAAACAACAACCGGAGCACGACGACTCCAAATTGAGCACGACGCTCAAACCACACCGTGAGTGCGACGACTCACAAACACAGAGCTCGACGGCTCCCAAAACAAAGCTAGATCCAAGACAACAGAAATCAGATCTTCTAGCTATGATCTGATCAAGACAAATTCGTACACAGATATTTGCACAGAACTTCATACACAAATCTCATCGACGAATAAAAAGAACAAACTCTAAAGTGAGAAATGGATGTAGAATGAGTGTTCTTCGATGAAGAGGCCTTGCAGACGCTTCAATTGAGGAGCCTTGATGGAAATCGATGGAGATTCTCCTCAATTGGCGATTCTTTGCTTTGATGGCATCTGAAATGCCAGAAATCCTTCTTCTCCTGCGCCTCTTCAGTTGGATCTGCTCCCTTGCCTAGCACAACAACATTCTCTCCAGAGATTCCCCTTGATTTGTACGTCCTTCCTCTTGAAAGGATGGCTTGCAACTTCTGGAGATGGAGCAAGATCTGGAAAGCCCCCTATGGCCACCAAAAAGCTTCTTCTGGAAGTGTATGGGCTCTCTTGCCTTTGGGGTACAAGGAACATCGGTATTTATAGCCCCATATGTCCATAAAGTGCCTTGGGGTGCATGGGCATGGAAACCTAGGTCAAATCCCCTAATTCCCAAACAACCACGTGTCCAGAAAAATTCACGTTTTTGAGTTTTAGGTGGACTGTGTCGACAACACCAGGGAGTGTGTCGACACACTGTCCCATTTGCACAAAATTGGTCTTCTGGGAACTGGGTCTAGTGTCGACACACTCAGTGGCTGTGTCGACACACTGTCCCAGTCTGGAAACTGGGTCTTCTGGAATCTGGGACTAGTGTCGACACTACAAGGGTTGTGTCGACACACTTGACCCTGTCTTCATGAAAAACCTTCAGGGACTTTGACCCAGTGTCGACACCATTAATGGGTGTGTTGACACTACCATAACACAATCTATAACACCTGAAAATTTAACACATAAATCATTAGTACAAGATATTATCATTAAGTATGAGATATTAAATATCAAAAACATGTTGTTTAAGCATTATTGTGATATGTATAAAATGTAAACATGTTCAACATGTCATCATCAAAATCACAATATGTCCTCATCAAAATCACAAATATCATCATCAAAATCTAAGTATGAGTGATGTTCATTGGTCATCATTAAAATACAACTTTAGAAAATTCCAAAAACACACTCAACCCAACACAAAAGACTAAGAAATACACTTCATGTGGTCATGTGTCGACAGCCCCCAAGGCTTGTGTCGACAGATAGACCAATTCAGAACAAACAAGCTACTAGAAACACATTTACAGTAGTATGTGTCGACAAATGAGATGCACCTATCGACAGATACAGGATGCCTATCGACAGCTAGCATATCGCCTGTCGACAGATCCAGTCTTCCAGGAACTAGCATGGTTCTGGAAACCAGAAGTCTGCAGTAGGTGTCGACAGCTATAAAGCACCTGTCGACAGACGAACAGAAAAGTCAGAAACGTGATTGTGATATGTTCTATATTAGGGTGATCCCTTTAAGCATGACTCTCCATACTTGGACACCCATATATATAGACCATATGGAGGTATTTTCACAGCAAGCAGTCACAATACAAAAACCCTAACCAAAAGTTAGATGAAAAGCTTCCCTCTGCTGCTCTGCTTCAACTCTCCGTCCAGTTCAAGGAAGATCCATCTCACGAGCGGAGTTGAAGTTGGTTCGTCCACGGTTCAAGCTTCATATCATCTGATAATCATCAAGTTGAAACTTGGAGTTCTTATGGATGACCACCACGAAGAGTTCTTCATCAGATTGTTTCTACTTCTCAGAACTCTTCTTCATCTACACTTTTCACTACTCTGTGTGTGTGTGGCAGTGGTTCAAGCGTCTCTTGTGCTTTATTCACGTGTGGGTTGTTGTTCTGATTGCGTGTTTGCATTAGACAACGTGCGTGTGTGTGTTTGTAGAGTTGAACTCGCTGATAAGTAGTCTTTCTGCGTGTGTGTGTAGACGGGGGCGTAGGATACACAAGTTGTGTACTCTGTACCACCTTAAATCTTCGTGTCTGTGGTTTGCACATTTTCATGGTAGATGTTTGGTAGGCACATTGATTGTTCACACGCTATATAGATCTCTAACTTTCTACTCACAATCAGCACACACATCGAAGTACGAATTCAGTACATATTTGCTTAAGTATTCGTCAAGTCAATGTTAGCATCTAAAAGAAGGTCACAATGCTTTTAAATCGGTGGTAATCTATTCAACCCCCCTTCTAGATTACTGCACTAGGTGGTTCCGCACGCCTTTCACCTTGATGTTCCCCCTTGGTCCAACTCGCTCCAGATCGCATGAACCACGCTCTGCAACCCTTTCTCTCGGCCCTTTTTTCTCTCTTCCAAAACAGTGCAAAAACCCTCTCCCAAAGGCTAAATCCGGGTCTTAAAAGGTTCCATACGGATTGCCCTAGCTTAATCCTAACCCTTGGATCAAAAAACGCCCCAATCTCCCCATGAAATGCATGGAAAATGGCCGACATTCTCTCCCCCGGAATGGTAACAACAAAAACAGGCAAGTCAGGTTAACGTCAACTAGTGCTATCGTCGACCAAGAGATTGATGTCCATCGATCATGTCGTCAACCTACCTGCCCAAAAAATCAAATATTCCAGAAATAATAAATGGCACAATCACCTGTCATTAACAGACAGTAGACGACAATCGATCATGCTGCTAACTGTAGTCAACGTCAGTGGATATTGACGTCAAGTTCATCAAAATTACAGCACACTTGTTAAATGCAAAAACACATGCACAAAGCATCATACACTTCAGTAAAAATCTAGGGCACTACATCCTCCCCCTTAAAATAATCTTCATCCTCGAAGATTGAGTTAGAATACTTACCAAAAAACGACGGATATTGTTTCTCATCATCTCTTCAAGCTCCCAAGTTGCTTCTTCACGCAAAATTCCTCCATAAGACTTTCACGAAGGAATGGACTTCGATCTTAACTCTTGCACCTCTGATCCAGAATCTCGACAAGCTGCTCCACATAGGACAAATCTGGCTGGAACTGCATCGGTTCATAACTAATCACATGACCCGGATCCCGAACATATCTTCTCAACATGGACACCTGAAAGACCGGGTGTACTCTTGCCAAAGATGGTGGCAAAGCTAGCTGGTACACTACATTCCCCATCTTCCTCAATACTTCAAAGGGACCAATGAATCTCAGATTCAATTTACCTCTCTTCCCAAATCTCACTACACCCTTGGTTGGTGACACCTTAAGAAATACATGATCTCCTACCTCAAAAACCAACTCTTTTGACGATCTTCAGCTGCCTTTAATCTTTTCACAATCAACTAGATCTTCATTGATGTTTCCTGCACCACTTCTGGTCCAACCATATGCCGATCTCCTACTTCTTCCCAACACAATGGGGATCTACAAGGTCTCCCATAGAAAGCCTCAAATGACGCCATACCTATACTCCATGGAAACTATTATTGTATGCAAATTCCACAAGAGCTAGGTGGCGTTCCCAATCTCCTCTCTGTTGGGTTTTCATGTATTATGTGTTATGTTTTTGATGATGCACAATACAAATTGATGTTATGTAAACATGGCAAGTAAATGTGTAAACATGTCTCAATTGATGTCTAATTGTCCATCATATTTCACTAACAATTTTCTCAAATATAGGTGAGAAAGTGTGCAAGTCAAAGCACCGAAGTCAAGAGTAAAAGGTCAAGAGAACCACAAAAGGCAAGTGCCTGTCGATAGCCCCAAAGAGGCCTGTCGACAACTGGACACAGATAGCTTCAGAAATCTCAGTGTGAAGTGTGCGTGTCGACAGCCCCACATGTGCCTGTCGATAGCCAAGCACAGGGAGGTGAAATAGACTTTAGGACAGGAGTACCTGTCGACAGACTAAGATCACCTGTCGATAGATAAACACAGGAAACTACCTCTCGGAAGTCCAGCCTTCTAGATTCTATAAATCTATCAGCATCTGTCGATAAATGAACAGTGACCTAGTCGACAGACGAAGAGAAACCTCAAAATACGAGAATTGGAATGTTTCCTAGGTGGGTGTTCCTTTTACCACGACTCTCCATACTTAACACCATATATAAGGATTATTTTGAAGGTATTTTCGTACAAAAGCAGCCACCATACAAAAACCTAGCATACTCTCAGAGAAAGATCTTCCTGCTGCTCTGCTTCAACCCTCCGTCAAGAGCGAAGAAGAACTATCTTCTGAATGGGATTGAATCCGCTTCGTCTGCGATTCAGCTTCTACATCAACTCATACTTGTCAAGATGAAGCTTGAACTGCATCTGGACGACCATCGTGAAGAGTTCCATATTAGGATTTAATACTTAAACTCAACTCTTCTTTGTCTCTGTTTTTATCTCTTGTGTGGTGTTGTGGGTCAAGCGACTGTTGTGCTTGATTCACGTGGGTTACGTTGTTCTGATCGTGTGTTTACATCAGACGACGTGAGTTTGTGTGTTGTAGAGGAAATTGCTTATAAGCAGTCGTTTCTGCGTATGGGTGGGACGATGGGAGTAGGATACATAAGTTGTGTACTCTGAACCACCTTAAATCCTCGTGTGTCCTATGGTCTGCGCATTTTTGTTGCCCAGTTGACGAGCCCAGAGGGGGGGGGTGAATGGGTCTTTAAAAATAATCTAGAAGATACCTGTAACTAAAAACATTCACACAAACGTTCTTGACGGAGGTTAGTGACTATTAGTTTAAATATCAAACACAAAGAAGACAATCACAAAACAAGGTTTATCCTGGTTCGGACCTCCTCTCCTTAGGAGTCCTACGTCCAGTCCCTGAGCAACAACTCAGGATTTCACTAACTAGGGTACAGTCCCCCTAAGGACGCAACAGCACCCAGCTCAGCTGGTCTTCCTTCACACTCGAAGGGAATAACAATACCCTGGATACCACACCAGGTCTTCCTTCACAACTGAAGGGAAACAGCACCCTGGATACACCAGGTCTTCCTTCACAACCGAAGGGAAACAACACAAAGTGAATGGAATAAGATCAAACCCCTAGATCAAGCTTTTTAACAAGCCAAGATCCTAAGCGACTAGCACTGAGAGCAAAGAATCTTTGCTAAGCCCACTCTCAGAACTACACAAGCTCTCTCAAGATTTTCACTACATTGAGGAGAGCAAAGAGCGAAAGCTAAGTGGAATGAAGTTCTTGGCTCTGGTCTTCTTGCCTAAGAATTTGAATGCTTGAATACGAGATGCTTGTTCTCTATTTTTTTTTTTGGTTGTTGCATTCTTTTCTTCTGTCTTTGAATTTATATCTTCTATTTGAAATACGGCCGTTGAAGTAACCGTTGTCTCTTAGATTGATAGACGTTAGACTGCTTGACACTTGGAAGCTTCAACAATCTTTTATCTATTTGAGCACACAAAGAGATAAGGTCTTTTGGCATCTATAGGTCCAACGTTGTATGATAGAATGTCTTCAGGACCCTACACACATTAAATGCTAGAACAGTAGACAACTTAAGCTGTGTCTTGTTGTCAGTATACGTTGATGTGAGTATACACTAGAATAGCAATCCCAAATAGCTTGTTTTAAAAGATGTATACATAGTAAGCACAATAATGGACGATATTGTCTGCATGCATGCAGAGATACGTTCAGATCTCATAAATGCAGAAGCGTCAGAGAGATATCTACGTGGACTTTGACTAGTCAACACTTTTAAGATGAATAAGATATCAAGATATGAATCGATGGCTATATGACTTATGAAATCATTATGAATAAGTCAGATGACCAAGTCGTTATGAGACATAGCAAATCGTTGTGTTTAATGAAGAAATCGTTGTGAAACACTTATCAAATCGTTATAGAAAGTAAATCGTTTTGTTTACTGAAGAAATCGTTGTGAAACACTTATCAAATCGTTATACAAAGCAAATCGTTGTGTCCACTGAAGAAATCGTTGTAAAACACTTATCAAATCGTTATACAAAGCAAATCGTTGTGTTTACTGAATAAATCGTTGTGAAACACTTATCAAATCGTTATACAAAGCAAATCGTGTGTTCACTGAAGAAAAATCGTTGTGAAACATTATCAAATCGTTATGGAAAGCAAGTCGTTGTGTTCTAAAGAAATCGTTATGGTAACTTACGAAATCATTACGGCGAGCAAGTTGTTGCGAGCTCTAAAGAAATCGTTACGGTGACTTATAGAATCGTTGCGATAACTTATAGAATCATTATGACAGTCAAGTCATTACGCTTTCTAAAAAAATCGTTGCGATAACTTATAGAATCATTATGACAGGCAAGTCGTTACGCTTTCTAAAGAAATCATTGCGTTAACTTATAGAATCGTTATGACAGGCAAGTCGTTACGCTTTCTAAAGAAGTCGTTGCGATGACTTATAGGATCGTTACAGCATTGACTTGTTTGAAAAAACATGACTTTTCAGTCTTTTAAGGAAATTGTTATGATCTTCAGCAGAAATCGATATGGACTTAGAGAAATATCATGTTGAAAAGATTAAAGCTTTAGAGAAGTAATGCATACCTTTATTGGCTTGTTTGACCTTGGTATTTTTCCTATACTTAAGACTTATGAAATATTTATTAGATATTATTGATAAAATCTAGTTTAGTTTTGTTAATCACCAAAATACATATGTGATTAATTAAAATTACATGGGGACAGACTGATTACCAATCTCCCCCTTTTTGGTGATGATAAAACTGAACAAAAGCATGGATAATAAATATCTGAAATCAGTCTGAAGATATGAGATGCTAATTTTATTCCTTAAAAAAATATTGGAATGTATTTCAGACATGCTAATTTATCCCCCCTTTTGTCATTGAGCAAAAAGACAATCTGAGACAAAGAAAGAAGAGAGAAAGAAAATAGGAGTACACAAAGAAGGAGATTTCATTAACTTTGCAGAGGTACAGGTAAATAGAAGGCAGGAGACAAAAGAGAGGCAAAATGGGAGATGGTTTCCCATGCTTGTGCTTCCTGCTCTTCAAAATGAGTTTTAAAGACTCCAAAAGACAAAGAGTAGGTTGGTCCCATGGAGGAAGCCATCCATTTGAGATGAAGATCTAGGTGTTTGTAGAGAAGATCAGCATAAGTCTCCTTATCCATAGTCATCTTTAGGAAATGACGAGTCCCAAAGGGGCACAGGTAAGAAATTGATCCATGGACACAGGATAGTGATTGTGTTTATCTCTGAGAGCTTTATGAAGAGATACATATACTTTGTACCTTTCCTCCCAGACTTTGAAAGGGTCAGTAACAGATGTATAGAATTCATATCCAATAAAGTAGCTGGAGAGATAGCTGGTTTGCCTTCCCTGGCCTGAGCTTCATTGAGTGCAAACAACTGCTGAGCTGACAAAGTGTAGAACTTGGACCATTCTGAGGATGTCAGCCTTTCACATTCAGATAGAATGGGGGCTAGAACTTCAGCACTTACATGCCCCTGGTGATATTACCTAAATAGGAATCAAGGAAAAGCAACCAGACAGCCTTTATGTACTTTAATTCTGCCCATTACTCTGGCAAAATGCTCAAAGTTGATGGATCCTACAGAGGATTCCATAACTAGAAAATGGATTTGTGGAAGGGCTATCTCTTCAGGCACTTGGAGGGTAGCAAAATCTACCTGAACATTTGAAGTATGTGAGATATCCGGAGTCAGAGCTGAAATGGCCTTTCTGAATTGGCTAAGCTGAACTCTGGAAGTCTATGGACATATCTGTAATTGTTGAATAGCATGAAATGTCTGATCATTTGATTTCCTTTTGAATGAAGGGTGCCCAAAGTTCTCTATGATACAACCTGAACCATTCTGATAAGGTCAGGGAGTGGTCCCTTGGAGGGAATCTAGCAGATTTGGCAAGAATAAATTTCTTGAAGAGATCCTTGTGACCTTTGCCCCATTGGTCTTCTGATTTGGAGTGGGCAAGAGAGAAAATTCTGGATTTTTCTGATTTGTAAGAGAAGTGTAGGTAGAATGGTGTGCAAATGATCTGTGAGATTAAGAAAGGAAGGTTAATGATAGTTGCAAAACAACCTTTGAGAGATATTCTCTGTACAGTGGTTTATGTTTGTTGTACACTGTGAGAGAAAACCACAAAGGTGGGTATTTAGGTTCAGGGGAAATGGAGGAAGTAGAAGTAAGTTTCCTCTTCTTGGGGGCAGGACTGGAAGAGTCTGCCCGATGGACATGTTCTCCAACCTTCAACACAGATCTGAGGATCCCTCCTCAAACTCATCCTTTATCTTTCCATAAGGGAGAATTAAGTTGGGCTTTCAGGTATGATAGTGATGAAAGAGGGTGGAGGAGTAGGATGAAGAAAAGAATGTGAAGTAGTTGGGAGGTCATCAACTGGTCCAAGGGAGGGACCAAAGGAGGAGGAGGAGGCTCCAGCTGAGGATGCTGGAGGGGCCTCAAGGATAGGAGAAGGAGAAGGAATTGTAGTAGAGGAGGTAGGAGATGAGGTGGAATGAGGAGAAATGGGTGGGAGAGGAAATTGGTCTGGATTGAGGCTTCTTGAATGTTTGTGGAGCAGGAGGAGCTGTAGGAGCTGAGGGTGGAGTTGGAGGAATAGGTGTGTGAGAGGAGAAGAGGGAGCTGGGGGCTTGGGTGCCAAGGACTCTTCTTAGCCTCTGTCTGCACAGGTTCACTCTCCAATGGCCCTGTTGGCCCTGACACTTGCTCAGCTTGCCCTGGAGACCCTTCAACCTGCTCAGCTGCCCAGATGGCCTTTGCCATTTACTGCTGCCTCTGCTGGTGCTGCTGCTTTTGGCCCTATTGGCCCTGCCTCTTGAACTGATGGCCTTGAAGGCCCTGACTCCGGAACCTGGGCTGCAGGAGGTGGAGGAGGAGAAATTGAGCTCCAACCACCTTAGAATGTCTGCCACCAAATTTTTCATGGTGCCCATTTCCTGGTTAAACCACTTCATGGCATTTCTTATGTTGGAAATTTCCTTTGTAGCTGATGCTTGGCTCATGAAGATTGAATTAACATCTGATTGGAGAGAGCACATGATTGTGCCCTGAGCATCAAGCCTCTCAATCACAGGCTTCAAATTGATCACAATTTTCTGCTTCACTTGCCTTTCAAAAGGAGAGTCTGCTAACAATGGGACTCTGGATTCTATTTCTTTCCCTTTTTGCCTAGCCTCTGAAACTGGAGGAGGCTGATCATCATCTGAATCTGAGGAGCTGGCTGTCTCCCCTTCACTGACATCATCCTGATCATGAGGTAGGTCTTCATCAACTGGTACATCACCCATTGGCTCATCATGGTGAGCTGCTTCTTCTGCTTGACCTTCCTTGGATTGCTCCCCCTGAGCAGGAGCATCTTTTTCCATTAATTCTTGCTCCCCCTGAATGGGAGCATCTTCCAAAAATAACTTGTTGGAGCACTGGACTGCTCCTCTTGAACTGTTGCTGCCACTGATTCCTCAATGTGGCCTGATGCCACAACTTCTTCTGCAATTCCACCAGTCTCTGAGGTGACTGGAGTGGTGAGAACTGAATCTACTACATCTCTGAGAATGGAGGCAATAATGGAGGTGGGCAGATTATCTGCTGCACCTTCCACTGCTTCTTCTACAGGACCTTCTGGAGATTGTGAAACTATTTGGACAAGGGGTGACCCTACAGCCTCAACTGCTGTTTGGTTTCTGCTACTAATCTGCTGGAAGTGAAGGTACTGCTTGCTCAATCTCTATTCTCTGTTCTACTGCTGCTTGGACTGCTACTAGTTGATCTGCTGCTGGTTTTGCTGCTCTTCCTGAACATCAGGAATATAGGAATATCACCTATGATGGCCTCTCCCTCGGCCACTGTGGTCTTAGACCAAACACCATCTATAACTGAAAAACCATTTTCCTGAGATTCTGGACCTAATTGATTGGCTCGATTTCTCAACAACTGCTCCTGCCAGATCAATACCAAAGTGCTTGAAAACTTTGTGAGCAGATGTGCATACGGAAAGGAAACATTGAGCTTGGTTTTGTGTCCCAAATATGATCTCTGGCAAAAGTCATTCTTTCCATCATTACTGCGGCCATGTTGATTTCCTTGTTCTGTATGGCCCAATACATCATGTCAGAATCTGCCTTGAACAGGTGGAGAATGTGGCGCTTCTTGGAACCAAATCTGACACACTATGAAGTGAAGGAGGCGGTTGAACGCATTCAGTTGGTTGATGTCCAATTACCATCTCTTAATCTGTATCCCAGCCCTACAATGCCAAGACCCTTGACCTGGGCGTTCACGGAGTGAACCCCACTGTGCCTGATGTTTTACTCCAAACAACTCATGCAATAGCTCACTATCTATCTTAATCTGGGTTCCCTTGACATATGAACCAGGGACCCATCTTCTTGAGTCTTCAAGCAAACATAGAAGGCCTTCACGAGGTCTGATAACTTACCTCAGAGAGAGTTGTTACTCCCATCCATTGCATCCTGATCAAAGCTTCAACAACACTGTGCATACCATTCTTTTCAAGATCAGCAACGTCCACTCCCTTGTTCCCACACACTTTGGTCTTCACGAACTTGAACCTCTCTTACTGCTCAGGAGTGAGGAACTCGGCACTGTAGCCACCCAAACTCCCAGAAACGGCTGATGCGGCCATGGAATCAAGTGTGGAGGTTTTCTGGAGGATTGAGAAGGAAGGAGGAGAGAGATCCCTCAAGAAATTCGCGGGAAGAGGAGAGAAGCTTCAAAACTAGCAGAAAGTCGATGTCGGAATCGCTAGGGCATCGACTTGAGCATCCAGACGAAAGAGGGAAAAAGGTTGAAGACGAGATATGAATCGTTATCTCATTCAATTTTTAGGAATAAATTAATGCGTTGTGGAAAGTGAGGCGCCAAAAGGCGGCAGAAGAAGACAAAAGAGTTTGACTATTCAAACGACTTCAATGAGAGAGCGGTTACAAAGGATAATTTGAATTTCTTTTGCTTAAAGCCATGGAGGGAAAAATTACTTAATTCTGAAATTTAATGTGCCAGTTTTAAACAAAACCTTTTACACAAATTGCACATGCCTAATTCCCTTCTAAGAGATGTGAATCTCTTCTCGGGTAAGGCTTTTGTGAAAATGTCTGCTAACTGACCATTTGTATCAATAAAAGATATTTCAATATTACCATTTGCTACATGATCACGAATAAAATGATATCTAACCTCAATATGCTTGTCCTTGAATGTTGAACTAGATTCTTGGTGAGATTAATGGCACTGGTGTTGTCACACAACAGTGGATGGATTTGATGTTTAATCCGAAATCTTCAAGTTGTTGCTTTATCCATAAGAGTTGTGTACAACAACTTCTAGCAGCTACGTACTCAGCTTCAGCTGTAGATAGTGCCACTGAATTTTGTTTCTTCGAAGACCAAGATATCAAACATCCTGCAAGAAATTGACAACAACCACTGGTACTTTTTCTATCTAATTTGCATCCAGCATAGTCAGCATCAGAATAACCTACTAAGTTAATTTCACAACATTTTGGATACCACAGACCTAAGTCATGAGTTCTTGCTAAATATCTAAATATTCTTTTCACAGAAATTAAATGTGATTCTTAGGATCCTCTTGATACCTAGCACACATGCATACACTAAATAAAATATCAAGTCTACTAGCTCTTAAATAAAGGAGTGAACCTATCATACCTCTGTAGATCTTTTGATCTACTTTCTTACCATCTTTATCATTGTCCATCCTTGTTGATGTACTCATTGGTGTTGACAGTGGTTTGGTATTATCGAATCCAAATTTCTTCAAGAGTTCTTTTGTGTACTTTGCTTGACAATGTGAGTTCCTTCCTTTCCTTGTTTGATTTGTAGTCCAAGGAAACAATTAAGTTCTCCCATCATGCTCATTTCAAATTCTCCCTGCATCAACTTTTCAAAGTACTTGCAACATGATTCATCAGTAGAACCAAAAATAATATCATCTATATAAATTTAACTAGTAGAATGTGTTTGACCGTTTGACTTTATGAAAGAGTACTATCTACTTGACCACTACTGAAACCATGGTTTAAAAGAAAAGAACTAAGCCTTTCATACCAGGCTCTAGGTGCTTGCTTTAAACTATATAACCTTGTGAAGTTTGAAAACATGATTAGGAAATATGTGTCATCAAAACCTGGGGGTTGTTCCACATAAACTTCCTCTTTGATAAAACTATTTAAAAATGCGGATTTAACATCCATTTGAAAGAATGTTAAATTCAAAGCTACTGCATATGCAAGTAATATTCTAATCGCCTCAAGTCTAGCTACAGGTGCATAGGTTTCATCGAAATCTATGCCTTCTTCTTGAGAATAGCCTTGAGCTACCAATCTGGCCTTATTTCTTAAGATTACAGCAGTTTCATCCAGTTTATTTCTGAACACCCATTTGGTGCCAATGACTGGACGGTCTGATGGTCTAGGAACAAGTGACCATACTTGGTTTCTCTTGAATTGATTTAATTCATCTTGCATGGCTATTATCTAAGATTCATCAGTAAGAGCTTCATTGACTGTCCTAGGCTCTATTTGAGAAACAAAAGCTAGTAATCACAAGGAATACATTACCTCTTGTTCTTACCCCTACGGATGGATCACCAATATTTCTCAAGTGGGTGATCTTTCTTGTATCTCCACTCCTTTGGATAATTTTCATGAGTAATTTCTTCTTGTTGCAAGTCTTCCAGAGGTGGATCATCCTTGTCCTCATTGATGTGTCTTTTAGTTTCTTGGACAGTTCATCTGCATTATCATTATCACTAACTACTTCCTTTCTCAAGGAAGGTTAGCTTCATCAAGATAATGTGTACAGACTGTTCAATTAAAAGTGTGTTTATTAATACTCTATAGCCTTGGGTTTAGAGGTGTACCCCATGAAGATACCTTCATCTGATTTGGCATCCAACTTACCAATGTCTATTTTTCCATTATTGTGGATGAAGCAAGGACATCCAAATGTCCTGAAGTGGCTGATCTTTGGTTTCTTTCCTTTGAACAGTTCATATGCAGTCTTCTTCAGGATTGGCCTGATCATTACTACGGTTTAAATGTAGCTTCTGTGTTGACTGCTTCAGCCCAGAAGTATCTTGGCAGATTATATTCTGAGAGCATAGTTCTTGCCATATCCATAGGGTTCTATTCTTTCTCTCAGCGATACCATTTTGCTGTGGTGTTCTTGTGCTGAGAAATTATGCTCAATTCCCTGATCATCATAGAATCTAGCAAACTTTTCATTCTGAAATTCACCACCATAATCTGATCGGATAGACACAATGCTGAACTTCTGATCTTTCTGGACTTTCTTGCTGAAACTGACAAAGTTTTCGAAAGTGTCATCTTTATGCTCTAGGAATGATACCCATGTGAATCTTGAGTAGTCATCAACTATGACAAATCCAAAGTTCTTTCCTCCAAGACTGGTAGTCCTCATTGGCCCAAATAGATCCATATGAAGGAGCTTAAGGGTTTTGAGGTGGTCACCACTGTCTTTGACTTGAAGGAGCTCTTGGTGTGCTTTCCCTTAGCACAAGGTCTACAGACATCATCCATTTTTGCACTGACCTTAGGTAGACCTTCCACAAGATTCTTCTTCAGCAATTTTCTCATGCCATCTATGCTGCTATGACCTAGTCGTCTGTGCCATAATTCAATAGATTTATCCTTATTTGCTGCCAGACAGACGTTTTGTTCCTTGAGTTCCTCAAGATAGAGCACATACAAATTCTTTTCTCTATTAGCTTCAAAGATGACTGCTCCATCTTCAGTATGCTGCACTTTGACTCTTGAAACTTGATCTGATGGCCTCTGTCACACAGCTGGCTGATGCTAATGAGATTGTGCTTCAATCCCTTTGACAAGCAACACATCTTCTATAACTGTTCTTCCTTTACTATTCACAGAGCCACTGCCAATTACTGTTCCTTTCCCATTATCTCCATAAGTAACTATTCCTTCTTCAGCTTGGAGATGAGTGAATAACTTCTGGTTTCCTAACATGTGCCTTGAGCACCTACTATCCAAGTACCATTTGGATGTTCGAGGGTTAACCTGAAATCAAATCATCAAGCTTTAGGTACCCAAATTGTTTTGGGTCCTAATGGTTAGTATCATTGATTTTACTTTTTATTATCCATTTCTTATGTCTTGTTGGGCATGTCGTTATGATATGTCCTAACTTGTTGCAGTGACTACATCATGATAATTTGGTTACCTTTTCTGTATATTTGAAATCAGCTTTGTATGCTATATCTTGTTCAGGTACAAATTTTGGGGTTGGATATGTTTTAGGATAAACTATGGTTTCTTCATTATGTGGGGGTGTATATCCTAATCCATTTTTCTTCTTACCTGATCTTCTAGCACCTTTTAATATGAGAGAGTTTTTACTATTTGTGATTTTTTCTAACGTGCTAGATAATTTATGTTTTCTTCTGTTAGAGTCTTGATTTCAGTTCTTAGTTCATCTACATTTTCCTGTTTTACTAATTCCGTTATTTGTTTATTTTTATCTTTTAAGTCTTCACATAATAATTCATTTCTTCTTTTAAGTTTAGTTATTATTTTTCTAACTCTTCATTTTCTGTTTTCAGATCAGAGTTAGTGTTTTCTAAACAAGTACTGTTTTTCTTACTGGCTTTTAATAGTTTAGTTACTTCTTTATATTTATTATATAGTTCATTAAATGCTTTCTCTAATTATCTGAATCAGAATCATTGCATGAATCAAAAGAGGAGTCAGAAGTTACCTTATCTTCAGTATTTGCCATGAAAGCCAAATGGGCTTCTTCTTCATCGCTGCAGGAGTTTGACTCACTGTCTGAGTCGCTACTATTTTCCCATGCTGCTGCCATTACCTTCTTCTTGTACTTTCTGAACTTCTTCGAGCTGTCTTTCTTCCTGAATTCCGGCTTCTTGATCTTTGGACACTCAGCTTTGATGTGTCCTGGTTTTTTACATTCATAGCAGATGGGTTCTCCTTTCTTCACATCATTTCCATCTGATCTCTTGAAGTCCTTATTCTTTTTGAAGTGCCTTCTTCCAGACTGGAACTTCTTCTTCTTGGCCAGAATTCGTTGCAATCTTCTGGAGAGCATTGCTTCCTCATTTTCACTATCCTCAACACTCTCACTCTCATCTGAGCTTGCTTCTGGTGAGTCTTCTCCAGCCTTTAAAGCGTTGGAGTGCTTCTTTCTACTTGAGGACTCCCCTAGCCTTTCCATATTGATCTCATGGGCCACAAGGGACCCGATGAGCTTTTCTAAAGACATTCTTTTTAGATCATTAGCTTCTTCTATGGTTGTTACTTTTGGGGTCCATGAGGATGGTAAAGATCTAAGAATCTTTCTGACCATATCTCCCATTTCATAGGTCTTTCCTAGTCCAGCTAGCCCGTTTGTAATATCTGTAAATCTACTGAACATTTGGGTAATGGACTCACTTGATTGCATTTGAAATCTTTCGTACTGTGCTACAAGAATATCTATTCTTGTTTCCTTTACCTTATCTATGCCTTCATAGGTGATTCTGAGCTTATCCCACATTTCCATTGTGGATTTGCAGGCTGAAACTCTGTTGAACTCCTTTTTAATAAGGGCACATCACAAAATACTTTTTGCTTTACAATTCTGCGAGATCTTCTTCCTATCATCGTCTGTCCACTGAGCTTTCTCATTTGTGACTAGAAGATCGTCTTCTTCCACTATGGACCATATTTGATAATCGTGGCCTTGCAGAAAGTACTCCATTCTTGTTTTCCAGTAAGTGTAATCCTCACCATCGAAGAGCGGGGGTCAGTTGACAGACTGACCTTCAATGTTAACTTGGGCTGCCATCGATCTTTACTCTTCAGATCGTTGGATCCTTATTTGTCGAAGAGACAGGCTCTGATACCACTTGTTGCCCAGTTGACGAGCCTAGAGGGGGGGGTGAATGGGTCTTTAAAAATAATCTAGAAGATACCTGTAACTAAAAACATTCACACAAACGTTCTTCGAAGGAGGTTAGTGACTGTTAGTTTAAATATCAAACACACAAAGAAGACAATCACACAACACAAGGTTTATCCTGGTTCGGACCTCCTCTCCTTAGGAGTCCTACGTCCAGTCCCTGAGCAACAACTCAGGATTTCACTAACTAGGGTACAGTCCCCCTAAGGACGCAATAGCACCCAGCTCAGCTGGTCTTCCTTCACACCCGAAGGGAATAACAACACCCTGGATACCCCACCAGGTCTTCCTTCACAACTGAAGGGAAACGGCACCCTGGATACCACCAGGTCTTCCTTAACAACCGAAGGGAAACAACACAAAGTTATGGAATAAGATCAAGCCCCTAGATCAAGCTTTTTAACAAGCCAAGATCTGAAGCGACTAGCACTGAGAGTAATGAATCTATGCTAAGCACACTCTCAGAACTACACAAGCTCTCTCAAGTTTTTCACTATAGTGAGGAGAGCAAAGAGTGAAGCTAAGTGGAATGATGTTCTTGGCTCTGGTCTTCTTGCCGAAGAATTTGAATGCTTGAATACGAGATGCTTGTTCTCTATTTTTTTTTTGGTTGTTGCATTCTTTTCTTCTGTCTTTGAATTTATATCTTCTATTTGAAATACAGCCGTTGAAGTAACTGTTGTCTCTTAGATTGATAGACGTTAGACTACTTGACACTTGGAAGCTTCAACAATCTTTTATCTATTTGAGCACGCAAAGAGATAAGGTCTTCTGGCGTCTATAGGTCCAACGTTGTATGATAGAATGTCTTAGGACCCTGCACACATTAAATGCTAGAACAGTAGACAACTTAAGCTGTCTCTTGTTTTCAGTATACGTTGATGTGAGTATACACTAGAATAGCAATCCCAAATAGCTTGTTTTAAAAAATGTATATAGAGTAAGCACAATAATGGACGATATTGTCTGCATGCATGCAGAGATATGTTCAGATCTCATAAATGCAGAAGCGTTAGAGAGATATCTACGTGGACTTTGACTAGTCAACGCTTTTAACATGAATAAGATATCAAGATATGTAATCGATGGCTATGTGACTTATGAAATCGTTATGAATAAGTCAGATTGACCAAGTCGTTATGAGACATAGCAAATCGTTGTGTTTAATGAACAAATCGTTGTGAAACACTTATCAAATCATTATATAAAGCAAATCGTTGTGTTTACTGAAGAATCGTTGTGAAACACTTATCAAATCGTTATACAAAGCAAATCGTTGTGTTCACTGAAGAAATCGTTGTGAAACACTTATCAAATCGTTATACAAAGCAAATCATTGTGTTTACTGAAGAAATTGTTGTGAAACACTTATCAAATCGTTATACAAAGCAAATAGTTGTGTTCACTGAAGAAATCGTTGTGAAACACTTATCAAATCGTTATGGAAAGCAATTCGTTGTGTTCTAAAGAAATCGTTATGGTAACTTACGAAATCGTTACGGTGAGCAAGTTGTTGCGAGCTCTAAAGAAATCGTTACGGTGACTTATAGAATCGTTGCGACAGGCAAGTCGTTACGAGCTCTAAAGAAATCGTTGCGATAACTTATAGAATCGTTATTACAGGCAAGTCGTTACGCTTTCTAAAGAAATCGTTGCGATAACTTATAGAATCTTTATGACAGGCAAGTCGTTACGCTTTCTAAAGAAATCGTTGCGATAACTTATAGAATCGTTATGACAGGCAAGTCGTTACGCTTTCTAAAGAAATCGTTGCGATGACTTATAAAATCGTTACAGCATCGACTTGTTTGAAACAACATGACTTTTTAGTCTTGTAAGGAAATCGTTATGATCTTCAACAGAAATCGATATGCAGTTAGAGAAATATCATGTTGAAAAGATTAAAGCTTCAGAGAAGTAATGCATAACTTTATTGGCTTGTTTGACATGGTATTTTTCCTGTACTTAAGACTTATGAAAGATTCATTAGATATTATTGATAAAATCTAGTTTAGTTTTGTTAATCACCAAAATACATATGTAATTAATTAAAATTACATGGGGACAGACTGATCATCAATTTTCACGGTAGTTGATTGGTAGGCACGTTGTTCTACACACGTTAGATAGGCTATTCATATTCTATTCACAACAAGCACACTAACTGTAAGTCAAATCAAACTTGAATCTGTTTATGATTTCGATAAGTTTGTGTTATCATCGAAAAGAAGGCAACTGTGGTTAGAATTTGTGGTAATCTATTCAACCCCCCTTATAGATTACCATATAGGATAATTCTGCACATCTTTCAATTGGTATCAGAGCGAGGTTTCTCCGAATCACTGCTTTTAATGCTTGATCTCACGATCAGGAGATTCTTGGTCTTATGGAATCTATCAAGGGGTTAATGCCTGAGGGACACTCAGTGTCTAGGCCACCCTTCTTCGATGGCACTGAATATCCGTATTGGAAAAATCGCATGCAGGTGTTTCTGAGAGCTCAAAATTTCGAGCTATGGAAGATTGTCAGCAAAGGAGCATACACCCTTCTCGAGGACAAAGATATCTGGACAAAGGACCAATTGCAAAGGGAACTCTCAACTGGAGCGCCTTGAACATGATGCAGTGCGCAGTGCATCCCAAGGAGTATTCAAGAGTCTCCACATGCAACTCAGCAAAAGAGATGTGGGACAAGCTTGAACTCATATATGAAGGTACGTCTGAGGTGAGGGAAACCAAAGAAGCATGCTAACATCTGAATATGAAATGTTTAAAATGAAACTGATGAAACCATATCAGTTATGTTTGCTAGATTCATGTATAATCAATGGTCTGAAAGTCTTATGAAAGAATACTCAGAAAGTGACTTAGTTAGGAAGATACTTCGGTCTCTCCATCCTCATGGAACACTAAGGCCACTGTCATTGAGGATTCTAAAGATATTCAAAAATGAAATTGGATGAATTAATTGGCTCCCTGATGACATATGAAAAAAATGTGAAAAGAAAGAAATTGAAGAAAACCAAAAAAATCAATTGCTTTGAAAGCTTCCAACAAAAATTCTCCAAGTTCCAAAAGGATACTCAATAGGAAAGTGATGAAGATCGAACATCTAGTGAGAGTGAGAACGATGAAATGGCAATGCTCACTAGTCCGTTCAAAAAATTCCTTAAATTCAAAAGGAAAGGTAACTCCAAATCCTTCCAGAAGAAAGATTTTTCAAATAAATTTGAGTCTAACAAAAATCTGACATTGTATGCTATGAGTGTAAGAAACAAGGGCATATCAGAGGAGAATGCCCGGAACTCAAGAAGAAATTAAAGAAAGAGAAATTCACCTTCAAGAAAGCCAAGGCAATGTTGGCAACTTGGAGTGATGATGATGAAGATGAGGACGCACAAGCAACCTCTGGAGATGAAGAAATTCAATGTTTATGGCTAGAAGTGACGACTCCAATGAGGTAAACTCTTCTTTTGAAAGCTATACTATTGATGAATGGGAAGAAGCATACACTGTATTATTTGAAAAATTCTGTGAATTTAAATCTGAAAACAAGGCATTGAAAAAGAAAATCAATTCTTTTGTTCATACACAAACAATAAGAACAAATTGCATCCTTAAATAAAGAAATTGAGATGATGAAAATCGATGAGGAAGTTCACAGTGAGGAAATGGACTGTCTGAAAGTGAAATTGCAAGAAATTCAAAAGGAAAAGGAAAGTCTAACCAACTCTCTTGAATATCTTCAAAATGAACATCAAGAAACTCAGAAAAGTTGGAACAAACTGAGAAGGAATTAAAACAAAAAATGGAGATCTTACAAGATTTGTAAAAGGAAAACAAAATCTTGATACTGTTTTGGGTGCAAATGTCTATGCACCAAAGCATAGAGTTGGGTATCAACTTGTAAAATAAAAGAAAATTGGAGAAATATTGATAACTTCTTTGCTGATCCTAGCCCAAGTACAAGCAACTAGTCCCCTCAAAGAACAAGAAAAATCAAATCAAGGGTAAGCAACATCAACTCAAACAAAAGTCCTCAAGTGTGAGAAGAATAAGCCACCTGTCGACAGGCTCAATGAAAGCTGTCGACAGCATGGAAGACTGTTGCCAAGGGACAGTCATCCAGGCAATGTTTGGGTAAAAGAGAAAACAAATGTTATGAGAAAATCCTCATCATTTAGTATTTGCAAGAAAGTTAGTCATAAAGAAAATCAATGCTGGAATAACTCAAACAAACTGAAATGCAAGCCAATCTGGATTCCAAAGCATTTACTTTTTGGCATGAATGATACATTGGGACCCAAGTAATTGGGTACCAAAACCTCTTGTCTAATCCATACATGCAGGAATGCCTAGCAGCCCAAAATCAAAACAAATGGTACTTGGATAGTGGTTGTTCGAGGCACATGACGGGCGACAAGACAAATTTTGTTGCTGGTTGAAAAAGACGGAGGTCAAGTTGTCTTTGGAGGTAACAATAAAGGCCAGATCATTAGCATTGGTAAGGTGGTAAGTATGCCTCTAACTAAATAGATAATGTTCTGTAGTTGATGGTCTTAATCACAATCTGCTTAGTTTAAGTCAACTATGTGATAAAGGTCATAAAGTTGTGTTTGAATCAAACTCATGTCAAATTGTTGATAAAGGAACAGGAAGTATTAAATTTTCTAGAAAAAGGGTGAACAACATTTATTTGGTTGATTTAGATGATCCAGAAAACGAGAATTTATGTCTTGTTGCAAATAAACAGGATGAGCTTACTTTGTGGCATCGTAGGCTTGGCCATGCAAGCTACAATGTCTTGCACAAGATTATGAAGCTGAAATTGGTAAGTGGACTTCCTGAAATTTCTTTCAATAAGAATGAAAGTTTCTGTGATGCATGTACACAGGGAAAACAAACCTGGAAATCCTTAAAATCAAAAGCACCGGTAAGCACCTCTAAACCATATGAACTGCTGCACATGGACCTTTTTGGACCTACTAGAACTCAAGTCTCAATGGAAAACGGTTTGGTTTTGTCATTGTGGACGATTTTTCTAGGATCATATGGGTCAAATTCTTGGCACATAAAGATCGAGCATGGAAATGTTTATAAGATATGCTCAATCCACACGGATCATGGGGAGAGTTTGATAACAATCTTTTTCTGATTTTTGTAGGCTCCAGGGTTAGAACACTTGTTTTCCTCTCCAAGGACTCCGGAGCAAAATGGCGTAGTGGAGAGAAAGAACAGGACCCTGGTGGAAATGGCTCGCACTCTTCTAGTCGAAAGTCAACTTTCAAGGAGCTTTTGGGCAGAAGCGGTGAACACCTCGTGCTATATTCTCAACAGAGCCATGGTAAGACCGTGATAAAAAAACTCCCTATGAACTGTTAAAAGGTAAGAACCCAGTATTGGGTACTTCAGGGTTTTTTGCTCAAAAGTGTAGCACCCCGGAAATTTTAAATTTTCATAAATAAATAGAATCAAAATAAATGGAAATACATAATTTCCATAATATCGGAGTATAAACATACGTGTCAATATCGTATGTGCTAAAATATATAGGAAAATCTGTAAAAATAGGAAATCAACCCCACACATTATTCTTAGGGGTTCGACGAAAGAATTTGTGCAATGAAAAATCCGATTAACTAAGTGAACATCACAGCGTGACCAATTATCCGAATTAGGAAACAAGTCGGAAAACCGATAACACGGAAATACGACGCAATCGTAAATTAAATAAAATGTTAGAAATGCTTCTAACAAAATATATAATGACCCAATATCATATGTGGGCCAATGGACCACATATGGCCCAAAATCAATGAAGCAAGAAAATACATAGAAATTCGTAACCATAATAAGCTGAAATTAAAAAGAGGCAATTATAGTTGAATTGGGATACACACATGCATTCATGGCAACCCAAATTCGTGCCTACCCATCCTGGAAGTTGGTTTGATGCCAAGACTCTCTAATGGAGGAAGAAATCATCAAAAATAGGAAACCACATGTCAATCCCGAAACCCTTCCTTCCTAGTTACAATAGGACTCCTATGTACCATGGATGCTTAAATACTCTTCACCCAAACCCTAGGGACGAGTTTAGAACTTTCTAGGGTCATGTGGAGGAGCTCTTGGTGGCTGGAGAGTAGGAGATCAAGCATACCAAGCTCATCTTTCTACCCCGTTCATCTGCTACGACCTGCACGAACCACCTTCTTGAAGCCAATCAAAGGTAGGCAAACCTAAATCCCATCGTGCAGGGCTTATACCCTGGAAAGAGGGTCGAGTCTACTTCCTAACTCGAGTGGAATGCCCAATTCCATGCAGTATACACGGAGTATTAGGCGTTCTACAATAGTGGTCTGAACACGGGTTTTTCTGAAGAACGAGACTTCATCAACCCAAGAGGTAGGTTTTCTCGGGCCAAACCTTAACATCCTATACTAATGTGTTATCACTAGTTAGAGAGTTGTAAGCATGTTAGAGGGTTGCTGCGTGAAACTACGTCTTCAGGTTACACTTGGTCTGACCTTGTGTTCAACTTGATCCAGGCCTATTGAAACCGGCCTTAATTTCCAATTCCGATTTACTGGAAGTAGCCATGTATGTCTAGGTTGTTTTAAAACTGGTTTCGTTATTTTTCATGCACTGTACAGTTAGTTCTCTATTTAGAACAACCCTGTGTCAAAAGAAGGAAAGACTGGTCCGCAATCCAAGCACTGTCCTTGCTCTGTCAGGGTCAGGCACGGACCTTGTGAACGCGACGGCCCGATATGTACTTTCAGAGTCTTATTATGACAGCCCAATTGTCGCCTTCTGAATGCGACGTGTTACTACGTCGCTATATGGCTCCCTGATCTAACCGACATGTCGCCTTCTTCACAACACTCTGTCGCCTTCTGGTCCCGACCCGTCGCCTTCCATACATGACCCTGTCGCGACCTGACTCCGAGCCTGACACCCATGTCGCCTTCCTTATATGCCCATGTCGCGATCTCAGGATTTTTACCTAAAACCACATGTTTCTTGCAAATTTTACCACATTACCCGAGATCTGTTTTAAATCGTGATGTTTACTGTGTAAGTTGCATGTCTTGGGTCTGATTATTACATGATTTTTATTTAATGGCTTAAAAGTGATTAACCCATTTAAAAGCTTTAATTACATGAAGGCTATTCTAAGTGCTCCTTAAATGTTATGATCCATTCGTGCTACTTAAGATAATCTTCCTACTGTTCTACCATGTTTAAATGATAAGAGTTATCATAAAATCTGGCAAACCATGATGAGTTAAAGTGCATAGTATAATTCCATGTTATATTGTCAAGTGCTTCCTGCAAGTTTGAGACCGATGGTTTGAGAATTGAGACACGCATACCGCACTACACAGTAGCACTGTTAGGCAGCCCTTTCTTGGGAAATTGGAAACTCTCTACTGGTCATTCCGAATCGGTAGACTAGCGACCTTTTCACCAAGGCCTCCGTAAATCTCCTCTGACTATGGATTCCCACATGGCCGACAAGTTGGTTGTACCATTGAAGTTCCTGAAGATAGCGTGGACTTCTTTTCTTCTCTTGTTCTCATGAGCATGATTTGACAATCTAGACTAAAGTCATTATTGTAAAGATTTAACCAAAGTACAAGTCGTACCGTTATGCTGCCGAATTTATCTCTTGACCATTGTTCTCATGAAATCATGTTCAATTTAATTATTACTTCTTCTCATCATCATCATGAACATGACATTACACATGTTACGTTTTGAAACTCTCATTGGCCATTATTAATGACTGTGGGTATCTACATTTAAAAATTTACATGAGATGCTGACAGGGCATGGCGTGTGTTCAAAGGGCTCCAATCTAGCCCCAATGACAACGAGTCATAGATATACTGTTAACCATGGGGTATAATGATTACTGCGTTGCATCTGCGTTGGGAGTACTTTCTTGCTTGTTGAATGTTAGATACAACAACCACATACATGTGTCCTAGTGTGCATTCTTTCCTTGGTGTATATTAGAGTCTACATGCCGGATTAGTGTTACTTGATCGTGCTCGTACATTCTTTCTTGCTTGCTTGCGTGATATGGCCATCCTGCATTTAATGCAATTTGTGATATTCTGCATTCTTGACATCAATTGAAATCTTGCGTGCTTGTACAAAGTGATCTATTGCTAGTTCTATCTCGTCACCTTGTTCCAACTCTTGTTCTACCATAATCACTCTCTCTAGCTTGTGTTATATATCATGTTTTAACGAGTTTATTCGTACTTGCATATCATTCATCGTACTTGCCTAGTTCTAAAATGTTAATCACTTATATCATTTCCCGCACATTGAGATATAAATCCTACTGTGCTAGTTTGCTCATTCCCTACTTTTACCCAATCTCGGTGACTATGAAATTCCAGAGGAAGAACAAGTCGAGGATGGAAATGCGTCCGAGTGATGAGCATTCCAATTATGAGTCTACCTATAGTTAGTTTATTTCGAGTGTTAGATTCTTGTAGTAGGAAGTGAGGTATCATGTACTTTTGTTTTATTGAGTCTTAGTCCTGTAATAGGTTCCACTTTGAATACAATAAGTTGAGATTTGAATACAATTTATATTGAGTTCAACATATGGGCCCTATTATGATGTTGTGTTAATACACATTTAGTGCGTGCTAGCTAGAGGCTTATTTGCCGACTGTCCACGTCTCGAAATATCGACTCGAATTATTCGAAATAATATCCGCTGCGTAATTCTCGAGACGTGACAGTTTAGTGGTATCAGAGCGTAGGAATACCAAATAGGATAATGTCTCATGAATAGGAGATACCTATGGAACCTAGGTCATGAAAATTAATACAGTACCTGGTGAGAATGGGTACAGACTGGGAATATGTTAGAAAGAATTAAACACTCCTACCCATTGACTCTTATAATGTATCTAGAGACATTAATTGGTTTCCATCCTTTTCTCAGGAACCCTCATAACACTCTCATTCAACTGCAATGGCTCGCAACCAGTGGCAAGATATGCAAGACACTATGGTTGGACTTACTCAGGCCCTACAAAATGTAGTTCAGGCTGGAATCAAGCGGAGCTGCAAGGAATGGAGCCGTGATCTGCATCGGGATTTTAGGAGTTTAAACACTCCTCGTTTCTCTGGATCCCCGACCCAGACGAGGCAGAAAACTGGCAGAAGAAATAGAAAGGATCTTCCAAGTAATGCAATGCACTAATAGGAAGAAGGTGGTACTAGCCACTTTTCAATTTACTAAGATGCCCGAGCATGGTGGAAGGCCACATCGGCCTACCTGCCTAATATAGCTGAACTGGAATGGGCTGAATTCCTGGAGATATTCTGGGGAAATATTTCTCTGAGAGAGTGAAGGAGAAGAAAGCGACAGAATTTGCCACACTGAAGCAGAAGGGAATGTCTGTGGCTGAGTATGAGGCTCAGTTCGCGCGCTTCTTGCTGTGTATGCCCCACATCTGGTGGGAACTGAAAGACTGAAGGCTAACCGTTTCATGGATGGGCTTAGACCCACATTCATTGAAAGGCTCGGACCACACAATATTCAAACTTACACTGAAATGGTCCAAAGAGCTCAGCTGGTAGAAAACACCATGGCCAAGGTGGATGACATGAGGGGCAAGGACAACTCCAAGCCGTCTTCGTCAAGAAGAGCACCTAATATTGCTCCAACCTTTCGTAACAACAACGTCAACAACAACAACAAGAGGCCGATATCAGAAGGGATATTGCTGGAGATAAGAGAGCTAAGGTGGAAGGTAGGCATTGGCGGAAAACTGTAAATTCTGTGATAAACCGGGCACCGAGCTGAAGAATGCTGGAAGAAGCTCGGGGCTTGCTTGAGATGTGGTGGTCGTGACCACCGTATTCTTGACTGTCCAATGATGAAGGACCAACCAGGCAGAGCTCAATATACCACGGCGTCAGGACGTCTTAATGCTGTCGTACAAGCTGACCTACCCGAGGAAGGTAGTATGGTGAAAGGTACCATTTCCATACACTCTCAACCTGCTTTGTACTTATTGATACGGGAGCTGCATATTCTTTTATTTCCACCACATTTGCCTGCAACTCTACCTGTCAAACCTGTACCCCTGAAATCCAAGATCACAGTAGCCTCACCACTAGGCTCAGAATCAGAACTCACTCACTAATTGCAAAAATGTGAAACTATAATAGGAGGACACAATCTCCTTGCCAACCTTATCTGTTTAGACATGAAGGGTTATGATGCCATTCTGGGTGTCGATTGGCTAATTGAATATGATGCCGATGTAAACTGTCGCCATAGGAGGGTCACTTTTAAAAGACCAAACCTTCCAACTTTATCACTACTTGGCACCCGCTATCACAAACCCTATCCTGATAACCTCCTTGAAGGCTTCTAAGCTGATCAACCAGGGTTGTGATGCTTTCCTAGTTTCCGTCTTGGCAACTGAAAAGAAGAAATCGACCCTAGAAGACATTCTAATAGCCAGGGACTATCTTGATGTATTTCCAGAGGAATTACCTGGTATACCACTTGAGCAGGAGGTAAACTTCACCATCGAATTACTCCCTAGGGCAGCCCCTGTTTCAAAAGCCCTGGACCGTTTGTCCCCTGTTGAATTGCAGGAGTTAAAGAGACAGATCCAAGAATTACTAGATCAAGGTTTTATCAGGCCTAGCACATCCCATGGGGAGCGCCAGTGCTATTTGTCAGAAAGAAGGATGGGACAATGAGGCTATGCATTGATTACCGTCAGTTAAACCAGTTGACAATAAAGAATAGGTATCCACTGCCCCACATCGACGAGCTGTTTGACCAGATCTCCGGTGCACAGTATTTCTCCAAGATAGATCTAAGATCAGCTACCGTCAACTAAGAATAAAGGAGGAGGATATTCATAAGTCTGCATTCCGAAGTAGATATGGTCACTATGAGTTCGTATTTATGCCGTTTGGTTTAACAAATGCTCCAGCGGCTTTCATGCAACTTATGAATATATTTATAGGCCATACTTGGACCAGTTTATAGTGGTGTTCATTGATGACATCCTTATTTACTCCAAATCCAAAGAAGAACACGAAGAACACTTGAAGATGGCTCTACAGTGCTTAGAGACAATCAACTCTATGCCAAACTTAGTAAGTGTGAGTTCTGGATGGAAGAGGTGTCTTTCCTTGGCCACATCATATCAAAGGAGGGAATCTCTGTAGATCCATCTAAGGTGGAGGCAGTAAAGAACTGGGAAAGACCGACAACTGTGTCGGAGATTAGAAGCTTTCTGGTTTAGCGGGTTATTATCGTCGCTTCATTAACGATTTCTCAAAGATAGCTGTACCATTGACCCGGCTTACCAGGAAGGAGAATCCATTTGCATGGACTGATGAATGTGAAGAATGTTTCAAGGCATTGAAAGAGCACCTTACCTCTCAGCACCCGTACTAACACTTGCCAGTTACTGGGGGTAGTTTTGAAGTATACACCGATGCATCCAGGATCGGACTTGGCTGTGTGCTGATGCAGAATGGGCAAGTTGTATGCTACGCGTCCAGACAATTGAAGAAGCACGAGGACAATTACCCTGTACATGATCTGGAGCTAGCGGCTGTAGTCTTCGCCTTGAAGATATGGCGTCATTATCTATATGGTGAGAAATTCATTGTGTTTTCTGACCATAAATGCTTGAAGTATCTGTTTTCTCAGCAGGACTTGAATATGAGACAGCGGAGGTGTTGGAGTATCTCAAAGACTTCGATTTCACTATCCAATATCATCCCAGAAAAGCAATTCTGTGGCAGATGCTCTAAGTAGAAAGCCAATGATCACATTGTCAAGTTTAATGGTAGATGAATGGAAGTTATTAGAGGATTTCGCCAAGTTAAATATTGATGCTGACATCAAAGAGAAGGGATGCTTTGTTGCTAGTGTTAGAGCACAACCCATACTATTGGAGGCATCACAACACTCCAAGACAATGACCCTGTACTTGTGGAGATTAAGGCTAATCTAGACCAGTGGCCGGATTTCTCATTAACCGAAGATGGAAGGTTATTGTTCCGGGATCGAGTCTGTGTACCCGACCATGCGGAGACAAAAAATGATTATGGATGAGGCTCACAAGACCAGATATACTATTCATCCTGGACTACCAAATGTACCAAGATTTGAAAAGAAGCTTTTGGTGGCCTAATATGAAGAGAGAGGTGGCAGAATATGTCGCCCGATGCTTAACATGTCAAAGGGTCAAGGCGGAGCACTTGCGACCCGCAGGTAAACTCAAACCCCTAGAAATCCCGGCATGGAAATGGGAAGGTATAGGGATGGACTTTATTTTCGGTCTACCCAAATCTAGAGGTGGATTCGATGGTATCTTAGTTATTGTCGACTGCTTAACTAAGTCGGCTCACTTCTTGCCAGTGAAGAATAAGTGGTAGTAGATGTTTTGGCCGCATTGTACGTAAGGGAAATAGTCAGACTACATGGAGTACCGGTGTCTATCGTGTCTGATAGAGACCCTAGGTTCACATCCCACTTTTGGAAAGGACTGCACTACTCCTCGGATCTAACTAAACTTTAGTACGGCTTCCCATCCACAGACAGATGGTCAGACGGAAAAGAACCAACCAGTGATTGAAGACATGCTCAAAGCATTTGTCCTAGATTTTGGAGGAAGCTGGCACGAACACTTATCCCTCGTGGAATTCGCCTACAATAATAGCTATCAAGCTAGCATTCAAATGGCACCATTTGAAGCACTCAATGGCAGGAGTTGCCGATCTCCAATATGCTGGTATGAAGTTGGCGAAAAACAAATGCTAGGACCTGAGATGATAAGAGAAAACACAGAAAAGGTAAAGCTTATTAAAGAGAGAATGGCAGTGGCGCAGCAAAGACAAAAGGCATATGCAGATAATAGAAGAAGAGACCTGGAGTTTCAGGTTGGTGAACATGTATTCTTGAAAGTGTCTCCAGGCCGAGGGATCATGCGATTTGGCATTAAAGGCAAGTTGTCACCAAGGTTTGTCGGGCCTTTCGAAATCCTCGAAAGAGTTGGCGAGGTGGCATATCGTCTCACTTTACCACCACAAATGGATGGAATACACAATGTGTTCCACATATCCATGTTGAAAAAGTATGTACGAGATCCATGGCATGTCATAGAATATGAGCTTCTGGAATTCAACAAAGACGGAACATATCAAGAGAAGCCGATTAAGATCATGGACTGGGAACTGCGCCAACTAAGGAACAAAGTTATTCCACTAGTAAGGGTTAGATGGAATCAACGCATGGATGAAGACGACACGTGGGAAACCGAGGAAGCAATGCGCAAAAGATACCCGAAGTTATTCACAAGTAAGTACACATCACTTGTACAAAATATTTCTATATATGAATTTGGGAACCAATTCTCTTAAGTAGGGGAGGGTGTAGCACCCCGAAAATTTTAAAATTTTCATAAATAAATAAAATCAAAATAAATGGAAATAAATAATTTCCATAATATCGGAGTATTTCATACGTGTCATTATCGTATGTGCTAAAATATATAGGAAAAATCTGTAAAATAGGAAATCAACCCCACACATTATTCTTAGGGGTTCCACGAAAGAATTTGTGCAATGAAAAATCCGATTAACCAAGTGAACATCACAGCGTGACCAATTATCCGAATTAGGAAACAAGTCGGAAAACCGATAACACCGAAATACGACGCTATCGTAAATTAAATAAAAATGTTAAATGCTTCTAACAATATATAATAATGACCCATATCATAAGTGGGCCAATGGACCACATATGGCCCAAAAATCAAATGAAGCAAAGAAATACATAGAAATTCGTAACCATAAATAAGTTGAAATTAAAAAGAGGCAATTATAGTTGAATTGGGATACAAACATGCATTCATGGCAACCCAAATTCGTGCCTACCCATCCATGGAAGTTGGTTGATGGCCAAGACTCTTTAATGGAGGACGAAATCATCAAAAATAGGAAACCAACATGTCAATCCCGAAACCCTTCCTTCCTAGTACAATAGGACTCCTAAGCACCATGGATGCTTAAATACTATTCACCCAAACCATAGGGACGAGTTTAGAACTTGCTAGGGTCGTGTGGAGGAGCTCTTGGTGGCTGGAGAGTAGGAGATCAAGCATACCAAGCTCATCTTTCTTCCCCGTTCATCTGTTACGACCTGCACGAACCACCTTCTTGAAGCCAATCAAAGGTAGGCCAAACCAAAATCCCATCGTGCAAGTCTTATACCCCTGGAAAGAGGGTCGAGTCTACTTCCTAACTCGAGTGGAATGCCCAAATTCCATGCAGTATACACGGAGTATTAGGCGTTCTACAAACAGTGGTCTGAACATGGTTCTCTGAAAATCAGACTTCATCAACCCAAGAGGTAGGTTTTCTCGGGCCAAACCTTAACATATCCTATACCAATGTATAGAGAATCAAGTTAACTTTCCTTTCCCACTGGTTTCATTGAATTTCATCTAGTAGATTTTGAATTATAAGCATTTTACCAAAGTCGCACACTGTTAGGGATTTTCCTGTTCTTCATATGTTGCATGTGATTCAAGACCGAATTAGAGTAAACTCATAACATGAAAGTTATGCTACTAGTTACCTCCTTCAAGATTCATGTTGAATGTTTTGTCTAAATCTCACTAGTTAGAGAGTTGTATGCACGTTAAGAGAGTTGCTGCGTGAAACTACGTCTTCAAGTTACACTTGGTTTGACCTTGTGTTCAACTTGATCCAGGCCTTTCGAAACCAGCCTTAATTTCCAATTCCGATTTACTGGAAGTACCCTTGTATGTCTAGGTTGTTTTAAAACTAGTTTCGTTATTTTTCATGCACTGTACAGTTAGTTCTCTATTTTAGAACAACCCTGTGTCAAAAGAAGGAAGACTGGTCCGCAATCCAAGGCACTGTCCTTGCTCTGTCTGGGTCAGGCACGGACCCTGTGAACGCGACGGCCCGATATGTCGCTTTCAGAGGTCTTATTGAGACAGCCCAATTGTCGCCTTCTGAATGCGACGTGTACTACGTCGCTATATGGCTGCCTGATCTGACCGACGTGTCGCCTTCTTCACAACACTCTGTCGCCTTCTGGTCCCGACCCGTCGCGCCTTCCTTACATGACCCTGTCGCGACCTGACTCCGAGCCTGACACCCATGTCGCCTTCCTTATATGCCCATGTCGCGATCTCAGGATTTTTACCTGAAACCACATGTTTTCTTGCAAATTTTACCACATTTACCCAGGATCTGTTTTAAACGTGATGTTTACTGTGTAAGTTGCATGTCTTGGGTCTGATTATTACATGATTTTTATTTAATGGCTTAAAAGTGATTAACCCATTTAAAAGCTTTAATTACATGAAGGCTATTCTAAGTGCTCCTTAAATGTTATGATCCATTCGTGCTACTTAAGATAAATCTTCCTAGTGTTCTACCATGTTTAATGATAAGAGTTATCAAAAAATCTGGCAAACCATGATGAGTTAAAGTGCATAGTATAATTCCATGTTATATTGTCAAGTGCTTCCTGCAAGTTTGAGACCGATGGTTTGAGAATTGAGACACGCATACCACACTACACACTAGCACTGTTAGGTAGCCCTTTCTTGAGAAATTGGAAACTCTCTACCGTCATTCCGAATCGGTAGACTAGCGACCTTTTCACCAAGGCCTCCATAAATCTCCTCTGACCATGGATTCCCACATGGCCGACGAGTTGGTTGTACCATTGAAGTTCCCTGAAGATAGCGTGCACTTCTTTTCTCCTCTTGTTCTCGTGAGCGTGATTTGACAATCTAGACTAAAGTCATAATGTAAAGATTTAAGCGAAGTACAAGTCGTACCGTTATGCTGCCGAATTTATCTCTTGACCATTGTTCTCATGAATCATGTTCAATTTAATTATTACTTCTTCTCATCATCATGATGAACATGACATTACACATGCTATGTTTTGAAACTTCATTGGCCATTATTAATGACTGTGGGTGTCTACATTTAAAATTTACATGAGATGCTGACAGGGCACGACGTGTGTCCAAGGGCTCCAATCTAGCCCCAATGACGGCGAGTCATAGATATACTGTTAACCATGGGGTATAATGATTACTGGCATTGCATCTGCGCTGGGAGTACTTTCTTGCTTGTTGAATGTTAGATACAACAACCACATACATGTGTCCTAGTGTGCATTCTTGGTGGATCTTTCCTTGGTGTACATTAGAGTCTACATGCCGGATTAGTGTTACTTGATCGTGCTCGTACATTCTTGCTTGCTTGCTTGCGTGATATGGCCGTCCTGCATTTAATGCAATTAGTGATATCATGCGTTCTTGACATCATTGAAATCTTGCGTGCTTGTACAAAGTGATCTATTGCTAGTTCTATCTCTCGTCACTTGTTCACAACTCTTGTTCTACCATAATCACTCTCTCTAGCTGTGTTATATATCATGTTTTAACAAGTTTTTTTCGTACTTGCATATCATTCATCGTACTTGACTAGTTATAAAATGTTAATCACTTATATCATTGCCGCACATTGAGATATAAATCCTACTGGCTAGTTTGCTCATTCCCTACATTTACCCATCTAGGTGACCATGAAGTTCCAGAGGAAGAACAAGTCGAGGATGGAAATGCGTCCGAGTGATGAGCGTTCCAATTCTGAGTCTACCTAAAGTTAGTTCATTTCGAGTGTTAGATCTTGTAGTAGGAAGTGAGGTATCATGTACTTTTATTTTATTGAGTCTTAGTCCTGTAATAGTTTCCACTTTGAATACAATAAGTTGAGATTTGAATACAATTTATATTGAGTTCAACATGGGCCCTATATGATGTTTTGTTGATACACATTTAGTGCGTGCTAGCTAGAGGCTTATTTGCCGACTGTCCACATCTCGAAATATCGACTCGAATTATTCGAAATAATATCCGCTGCGTAATTCTCGGGATGTGACAAAAAGTCTTTATTCATAACAATGATAAAGTTGATTTGGACAAGTTTGAAGCCAAAGTGATCAGGTATTTTTCTTGGATACTCAGAACACTCTAGAGTATATAGGGTGTTTAACAAAGAATAAAATTATGGAAGAAACTCCACATGTTGTCTTTGATGAGTATCATGCAAAAACTAACAATTCAAATCTTCACAGGATTCAAGATGGAGATGATGGAATAATTCTCGAAGAACAACAACACATAAAAGCAAAAAAAGAGTCTTAAACAACACCAAAAACTAAGAGTGGATATTTTCGCAGGTATGATGATGATGATATCAAATCCTTCTCAAAAAGGAAGATGATGAGCCTAATGAAGATCCACAAGAGGAAGACCCTCAAGGTGAATCCCCTCAAGCAAGCCCTCCTCAAGAACAATCTCCACAAGATCATTTTCCACAAGTCCAAGATCAACCTGGCCCTTCAACAATCACAAATGTGAGGTATTCCAAAGATCACCCACTTGATAATGTGATAGGAAATGTAAATGATAAAGTTCAACTAGGTCTCCGGTTAGACAAATAGTTGAACAAGATCATTTAGCTTTTGTTTCTCAAGTAGAACCTAAAAATGTGGAAGAGGCACTAAAGGAAAACTCTCGGATAGATGCCATGCATATGGAACTTGGTCAATTTCAAAGAAATATGTCTGGAGTTTAGTTCCTAGAACCCCTTAGATTTCTGTCATAGGCATAAGATGGGTATTCAGGAAGAGGGTAAAGTGGTGAGAAATAAGACTAGACTAGTAGCAAAAGGATACAATCAAGAATTTGACATAGACTTTGAAGAGTCTTTTGCACCTGTAGCTAGACTTGAAACAGTTACAATCTTGTTGTCGTATGCATGCTAGCACAAGTTCAAACATTTTCAAATAGATGATAAAACTGTCTTCCTGAATGGCTACATCAAAGAGGAAGTCTATGTTTCTTAACCACCTAGTTTTGAAAATTCTGAAATGCCAAACCATGTTTACAAGTTGCACAAAGCTCTTTACGGTTTGAAGCAGGCACCTCGAGCTTGGTATGACAGGTTAAGCAACTTCTTGGTGAGTAGAAACTACTCAAGAGGTAAGGTGGAACAAACACTCCTTACTAAGAAAGTTCGCAATCATATAATTGTCGTTCAAGTTTATGTGGATGACATTATATTTGTTTCCACTAACACATCACTGTGTGAGGAGTTCTCCAAACATATGCACAGTGAATTTGAGATGAGACTAATGGGGGAGCTTCAATTGTTTCTTGGTTTGCAGGTAAAGCAACATGAAGACGGCTTCTTCATTAATCAAGAAAAATATGTTAAGAAGCTTCTCAAAAGATTTCAATTTGAACAAGCCAAACCTGCCTCAACCCCAATGAGCACAAGCATTAAAGTTGAAAATGATGAGAAAGGTAAACCGGTAGATGTAAAGCAATTCCGAGGTATGATTGGCTCACTCCTTTATCTTACTGCAAGTAGATCGGATATATAGTTCAGTGTTTGCCTTTGTGCTAGATATCAATCTAGTCCAAAGAAAAGTCATTTGGTTACAGTTAAAAGAATATTCAGATATCTCTCAGGTACGTATGATTTCGGTCTTTGGTATCCAGCAGGAAGTAGCTTTGATTTGATATCATTATCTGATGTTGACTATGCTAGTTGTAAAATTGATAGAAAGAGCACTAGTGGGTACTACCAATTTCTTGGTGGTTGCATGGTTTCGTGGGCATCTAAGAAGCAACACTCGGTTGTACTCTCCACTATAGAGGCAAAATATGTTGCTGCAAGGAGATGTGCAGCTCAAGTGTTATGGATAAAAAGTCAACTGTCTGACTACAACATTGACATTGGATGCACACCTATCCTATGTGACAATACTAGTGCCATCAATCTCTCAAAGAACCCAGTTCAACACTCAAGGACCAAACACATAGAAATAAGACCACTTCTTGAGAGATGAGGTAGCTAACAAGTCCTTGGAGCTTAGTTTAATACCCACCGAACAACAATTGGCTGACATCTTCACCAAACCATTGTCAGAGGATAGGTTCACTACTCTGAGAAGAGAACTAGGATTGTGCAAAATGCAATGAAATCCTTACCGAATTTTGGGGTATATGCTCTTTATGTGTAATGGTTATGGGGTATATCAAATGGTGAAATGTGGAAGAACAAGTCATGCTTGTTTGGAAACTATCATTATGCGTGAGAAAACATCCTCCGCCACGTATCCATAGTCAGTTGCATCTAAAGGTCATTACTTCAAAAGAGGTCTATGGGTTCTTTACAATTTTCCCATTCACGTTTACACACATGGATTTCGGTTTTCATCTGTACTTTCTCATGAACTCATGTGCAAATGCTTGTTATACATGTGAAAACTTGATTTGAATTGCTTGAATGTTTGTGTCTACACAAGCACACACTATGGGGGAGGAAGTTCAGGTTAGATGAATGAATTCTTGAGGGAAAATCTTCACATTTCACATACCTACATTACCCTAGCATGGAGTTCCAATTTTTCTCTCATCCTAGCCTAAATCTGTTTTGTACAAGCTCCTGTCGACAGCACTGATCCATTCTGTCGACAGACATGTCTTCACAGAACCCAAATTTTGAACCTTGTGTGCCTCTGTCGACAAGCTCAAACCCATCTGTCGACAGCTAGGCACAGTTTCTGATCTCCCCGAACTCAAAATCTTCTGTCTGTGTGCATCTGTCGACAGCCAAAAATCCATCTGTTGACAGCTATGTTTAGTCTGAAACCAGAGATCTCCAGCTGTGTACATTGTCGGCAGGGTCCCTTTAGCTGTCCACAGATACACATTTTCCAAGCAATTCCTCATTCTTTGTCAATATCCTTCATGAGCATGTTCATCCCTTTGATGTAAGGTGCACATTGGGTATTTACATATGTTTTAATCTGTCTTCTCCACATAATATTAAAACCATTGTCTCAATCATAATGATTACAACATACCATTCTGTGTGAGTCTAGGTTGTATCATTCAGAGAACATTGAACGAATCTAATGGGTCTAATCAAACTCACTTGAATAACTCCCTTGTGAAAAATATTTTTCTTAAGTGTCTTGATAGGTCCCATGGTCATTGAATTTTATATCTTGCAATGTATGTTAACCATAAATAGTCTTTGACCTTGATTTTCAATATAAAAAAAAAAAATTTAGAGAAAAGGTACCTATTTCAAACCATCAAATGTATACCAAGAATAATCACGGGAAAAAGGCAGAGCAATGTTGTGTTGTGCTGAGTAACCAGAGACATAGGCATCACAATTGTCTGTCTTCGCGGCAAAATGCTTACTCATTATCTCTGTAAAATGGTCTGAAGGTCACTTCAACTGAGTAACTGGGGGTATAGGCATTCCTCATGTCTATCCTCACGTCAAAAGGTGTCCGTGATCCTAATTACCACTTTTCCCAATTCATTTCCCAACAATAAAAAAAAAACACAAAATATTCAAAGTTGAAATAGAGTGAAGCCTCCACATGTTGATTAATCACAGGTTCTTTGGTGTTTATGGTTACCTACGCGTGTAGACATTCTTTTGATAAACCTTCAGATCGTCAAACACTAGGAACTATGTTTTCTGCAATGGTCTTTATTCAAAGGGGTTATCTTATTTCAATCAGTTTTCGTACAATGTCTTCTTGATGTTCCAACTTGAGACTCCTAGAGTATTATGTTTGAATCATTGAAGAGTTTCACTCGTCTTAATATTCGTGGATATAATAGTTTTAAAATGTGTGTATGCCTATTTTACACCTTCTCTATACCTTAAATGCTCATTGCTCAGTCAAATTCTGTCAAAACAATCATACTGGCTAAATTCTGCAAGTGCCTATTGACAGAAACACTGTTCATCTATCGACAGCCGGCGGCAAGCCCTGTTTTTTTGGAAACCCAACGGGTGCCTCTTTAGGGCCAGATTTTGTGGGCCCCTGCCCTTTCAAATTCTTCCCTAACTTCTTTAAAAGGGAACCCACGCCCTTTCCTTCCTTCCCTACTACCAAAACACCCTCCTCCTTCCTTCTCCACCAAACCCTTCTTCTCTATGCGCAGAACAAGCTTTTGGCCCGCCTGTTCTTTCTTCTTCCTCGTGTCACCTTCTTCTCTCGGAGTTCTTATGCACCGATCTCCACTTTCTCATGGATCCTAAGGCCAAGAAGCTTGATTCCCGTCGCCGTCCTCTCTCCCCACAAGCCGGCGAGGGTTCCAGGCCTCCTGCTGAGCACCGGAGCAAGCATCGAGATGATAGTCTGCCGGAACTCCTTATCCCTCCAGATCTGCAGTTCCTAAATGTTCATGGCACCTTCACCAAGTTTGTTCAACCTCGCTACGTTGATTTTGTCTCACTGGAGGACATGTTCCAAGATTTGCAGCCTCTTTTTGTTGTCCAGGGCTGGTCTCCCTTCTGTTATTCCCACAAGCGCTATTCTCGAGCCGCTGTGAAGGACTTTTACAACAACTTGAGGATCACAACGACTGGTGATCTCTACACCAAGGTGAAGCACAAAATTTTCAACTCACTCCTAATCTTCTTTCTCGTGCTCTTCAAATTCCAAACTCTGGCATTGACATCATGCACCATAATCCGTTGGCCTCTGAGTACTATACTCTTATCACCTTGCAGCCATACGATTCCTCCAAAGATCATGTGCAGTGGAATTCCAACTCCTTTCCTCCTCTTCATCGTCTCATACACCATATTTTCACCACCATCATAGTCCCAAAGGATGGTAGTCGGGAACTTGTGACTGCCGTTCACAAATCCCTTTTTCACTCCGTTCTTAATGGTGACCAAGTGAACTTGCCTCTCCTTATGGTTTCTCACATCCACCTATGCCTTACCAGCTCCAAAAGGTCTATGACTTATGCTTGTCCCATCACTTCTTTTTCTTATTCATTGGCATTCACATTCCACGAGAAGAGATGAATGATCCCAAATCCCAGAGTTCCTTTGATCTCACTGCTGCCCAAAGGATGTGCTACAAGATTGTTGATGGGATTGTAACAAGGGAACTTAAGGGTAAGGGGCCTGCAGCTGATGCAGTTGAATCAGATGAAGATGTTGCTGATGAAGACTCCCAGTTTGAGCCTATGGATGCTCAGGGAGATGAAGCTACTGTTGCTACTGATGCTCAAGCGCCTGATGAGCCCTCACTTCGGGACTTCATCTCTGCTCAAATGGCACAAATGTAGCTCCAGATGACCACAAGTTTCGAACACCTCAATGCTCAATTGGATCATGTTGATACCAGCTTGGAAGCACTGGCTGACACACAAGCCAGCTTCAGCTACGGCTTACCAGGCTTTCCACAGAGCTTCACAAGCTTCCACAGGCCTCTACACAACCGGGGCATGACGATATTTAGAGAGTCTAGGTGTTCCCTATTTAGTGCATTGTTCACTTTGATCAGGGTTCTGTCTTTGATGTCCTTGTTTGGTCTGTCGCTCATGTTATCTTCTTCCTTAGCACTTCTTTTTGTCATGTCATGAATCACTTTTGTAACTGTGTGTATTGAATGACATATCAATGGAATTCACAGTTATTTGCTTATGTACTTCTCATGTGTGCATGTCGTGCCTTTCTACTTATGTCTTTTTGGATGTTTCCAAAAGGGAGAGAACATCAATCAAATCAATCATGCATCAATTGAAAATTTTGTCATCATCAAAAAGGGGGAGAATGTTAGGTTTTCATGTATTATGTGTTATGTTTTTTATGATGCACAATACAAATTGATGTTATGTAAACATGGCAAGTAAATGTGTGAACATGTCTCAATTGATTGTCTAATTGTCCATCATATTTCTAACAATGTTCTCAAATATAGGTGAGAAAGTGTGCAAGTCAAAACACCAAAGTCAAGAGCAAAAGATCAAGAGAAACACAAAAGGCAAGTGCTTGTCGACAGCCCCAAAGAGGCTTGTCGACAACTGGACACAGACAGCTTCAGAAATCTCAGTGTGAAGTGTGCTTGTCGACAACCCCACAGGTGCCTGTCGACAGCCAAGCACAGGGGGGTGAAACAGACTTCAAGACAGGAGTACCTATCGATAGACTTAGATTACCTATCGACAGATGAACACAGGAAACTGCCTCCCAGAAGTCCAGTCTTCTGGATTTTATAAATATGTCACCATCTGTCAACAGATGAACAGTGACCTACTCGACAGACAAAGAGAAACCTCAAATACGAGAATTGGATATGTTTCCTATGTGGGTGTTTCCTTTTACCACGACTCTCCATACTTAAACACCCATATATAAGGATTATTTTGAAGGTATTTTCGTACAGAAGCAGCCACCATACAAAACCCTAGCATACTCTCAAGAGAAAAGATCTTTCTGCTGCTCTGCTTCAACCCTCCGTCAAGAGCGAAGAAGAACTATCTTCTAAGCGGGATTGAAGCTGGTTCGTCTACGATTCAAGCTTCTACATCAACTCATACTTGTCAAGATGAAGTTTGAACTGCATCTGGACGACCATCGTGAAGAGTTCCATATCAGGATTTGATACTTCAACTCGGAACTCTTCTTTGTCTCTGTTTTTCATATCTTTTGTGTGTGTTGTTGGGCCTAGCGACTCTTGTGCTTGATTCATGTGGGTTACGTTGTTCTGATCGTGTGTTTACATTAGATGACGTGAGTGTGTGTGTTGTAGAGTGAAACTCGCTCATAAGCAGTCGTTTCTACGTGTGTGTGTGGACGGTGGATGTAGGATACACAAGTTGTGTACTCCGAACAACTTAAATCCTTGTGTCCTATGGTTTGCGCATTTTCACGGTCGTTGATTGGTAGGCACGTTGGTTCTACACACGTTAGATAAGCTATTCATATTCTATTCACAACAAGCACACTAACTGTAAGTCAAATCAAGCTTGAATCTATTTAAGATTTCGATAAGTTTGTGTTATCATTGAAAAGAAGGCAACTGTGGTTAGAATTTGTGGTAATCTATTCAACCCCCCTTCTAGATTACCATATAGGATAATTCCGCACATCTTTCACTCTCCAATCAAGAACACAAGCCCTAAGCATATCCTCCAACACCTGAATAGTCCTCTCGACTATCCATCCATTTGTGGATGAAATGCCGAACTCAACTTTAATTGGCTGCCAAAAGCTTGCTTCAAACTCTGCCAAAATCTAGAAGTAAATCTCGGATCACGATCTGAGATAATCGCCTTCGGAATCCCATGCAACTTCACAATGCCATCAATGTACAGCCTAGCCAAACTCTCTATGGACTGCTTCTTCTTCATAGCAAGAAAATGAGCAATCTTCGAGAATCTATCAATAATTACCCATATAGAGTCATTCCCTCTAGCTGATCTAGGAAATCCAGTCACAAAATCCATAGTTACCTGCTCCCATTTCCACTGAGAAATATCTAGCTTCTACATCATACTAGAAGCCGCTGACGTTCTGCCTTCACCTGTTGACATATCAAACATTTAGCTACAACATCCGCCACATCCCACTTCATGCCGGACCACCAAAAAGAATGCTTCAGATCCTTATACATCTTTCTACTGCCTGGGTGAATAGAAAACTGCGACCTATGCACTTCCTCCAAAATCTCCTTTCGCAGATCCACATCATTAGAGACACACACCCGTTGATTCAAATGAATCACACCATCTTCATCTCTAACTATGCCATATTTCCCAACCAACTCCTACAATAGTGGATCATCTTTTTGCAAAGTAAGAACCCTATCATGCACAGAAGATCTAATGGTCAACTGAGCTAAGAACATGTTGCACAATTGTGGCTCTAGAATGGCCAATGATCTTGTTGCAACTTCCAACATCTTCCAGTCTTGCCGCATTATTTGCCTCTTCCTGCTTAATGCATCTGCCACCACACTGGCTTTCCTTGGGTGGTAAGTGTAATCACGGGGTTGTGCACCCCTCGAAACACACAACATGTTGTTTTTAAGAACTTAAAACATGTGGGTTGGACTAAAAGAAAGTGTGATCACCACCTAGCTAGTTGCCATGATTAAGAACTAAATAGGCTAACGTTCCTAGGAAAAGGAAAGAGAACAAGGCACAAACTGAGATCACGATGGGTCTCCCCGTCGCGATGAGACTGGTGTCGCGACGCTCATCCAGGGCGCGTTCCGGCTGTCGCGACCCTTGTACCTGTCGTGTTCTCTGTAGTGTGGGAGAAATGCTGGTGAACCTTCTTCCTGCCCTCCGGTCGGCCAGAGGACAAGAGCTCCTCGTCAAATAATGCTTGGGTTCCTATCAAAACAATGAAAATTAATAAATAAACCCTGTTAGACCTTATTTATGTGTAATCTCTATCCAAAAATGAAGTGAAAGGGGAGAGCATGGAGGGAAAGAACCTAGGGGTGGCTTTTAAACCCCTAGGGTGGTGTAAAACATAGGAAGGAAAGAGGAAATGCATTCCTATCTAAGAAAACAAATAACGTGCATGAAGAATCCCCAATAGGGGCGATTCCCTGGCTGCTATATGGTGTCCTTGGGTGCTGGAGAAGCTCAGAAGCTACCCTCTTCTCCTCCAAGCTCCATGGATGAAGAATGTTGTATGGCTTGGTGGAGAAAATAAGAGGAAATGAGGTGGAATGAGTGAGCCACGAGCGAAGTGTTGGTCCTGGTGAGAATTCGGCAGCACTTCGTGGCAAAAATGGGGGTCTCCTTCCTCTAAAGAAGAAGCCTCGCTTATATAGAAGAGGAGAGAAATATCCCGCCACTAGGTGATAATGACCCAAAATGAAATGATAAAATCATGTAAATCCAGATGGGAGAGTCCTAGGGTGATCCCCAGGGGTCCTGGAACCTCAAACTGTGCAAGGATGGGTTGGGAGGTTGCCTAGGATAGAGATAAGGCCAATAGAGGATAATGAGGAGGTGGTTGCGGAGGCCAACGCACTCGGCTATAGTCGCGACAGATCGTAGGGGCGCGACAAGGATAATCGCGACGACCTTGATGGTCGCGTCCCCAAGGGCACGTGCATAGATATGCATGGGCTGTCACGACGGCCAAGGGGGGCGCGACAAGGATAATGCGGCACCACAACCCGTCGCGTTAAGAAAAAATGATTATTCTCAAAATATAGATCAATTATAAGGGAGAATAATGGACAATTAAGCATGAGGACTCTTTAAAAAGATAATTGGATGGGATAATCTGAAAATTGGGTTTTTAATGGGCTCACAACATGGCTAATGAATGGGCTCGAGGTGAGTGACTAACTTAGGGCTTATTAAGAGAACAAGAAATGTGGTTCGGCTTATGGGTCAAAATCGGGTGTCTACAGATTGCCCCTCCTTGGCTTCCACTTTGCAAGGGAGCGTAGCGGAAATGTAGCGGAGGCGTCATGAAATGACGACGAAGTGGAAATGACGTGGAGAGAAGTGAGAAGGTGGGAGCCAAGGTAAAGAGACACCTGATCTAACCAATAAGCAATTAGAATCTTCTTGAACGCCCTGAGCTAGCTGCTTGAGCTGAGTGCAAGGAAAAACAAGTCTAGACGAGAGGAAGAAAGAAAAGGACGATCAACCCTTGATTGAGAGGTACCCTAGCCGATTGGCCTATAGGTTTCATTTTGGAGGGACATGTGCATGCCAGGTAGGTAACACAGACTCTGTCTTGGGAGCGGTTTGCAACCAAAATGGATCAAAAGGAATAAGGATGAAAATTGTATAGAGAATCCAGACAGGGAAATTCTTAACAAACTGGCAAGAACAACTCGCTCGGAAACAAACCTTCCGATTCAGAGTGGAATAGGGTTTCTTATTCTAAACATGAAGAATGGTTGGGCACTCAACAAGAACTCACCATTAGCCAGGGACAAGTCAGAATAGCTCAAAATCCTACATGATGCATGCTGGGCTTAAAGAAAAAGAAATCATTAAATCAAATGCAAAAGAAATGAGGAATAGAAAATATATCAAGGATATTATTGTTAAATTAGACATGAATGGTTGAGAGTCTTCCTGCAACTGCTGTGCAAGACAGATTCCATCATCCCTAAACTTTTCCAACCTAACAGCCTATCCGGCGATTAGCAACGTGGACCTAGATGATCACCGTTTTTGTTGAAGGGGAACTCAGATCCCAGAGTGCATTGAAAACCAGCCGGTCCTTGAAGTGATATAATAAGTAGATTATCATATAGTAATGCAAGGGAGTAAGGGTAGAGATACTTACCTGACTTACCAATAAAGCTCCATATTTTTGTGATTTTTTGGGTTTTTTTTATTTTTTTTCTTCTGATTTTATGATAAATAATCAAAGCAACAATTATAACAAAAAAGAACATATGTATACACATCACAATAACACAAACAAACTATGTATAGACACAAGAAAAACACAACACAGAAACGCAACTCACCTTGGGGGCGTGACATCATTCTGCATGATAATCCCCGAAAATCCAAGCTTATCCTTATCCTAAGGCTATTCCTAACACTAATATGACTCCTAAACCTATCCTATTGCTACTCTATCACCTAGGGACGAGTTGGGATGAGAATTAGGCCTCCTAGAGGTCTATAAATAGGGGTGTAGGGCTATTTTTGTTGCTCATCTTATCCCTCTTCTTCTCTCTTGGTTTTCTCTCTCTTCAAGCCATGAAGAGATCTTTTTCTTCCTTCCAAGCCAACCCCACCCCTACAGAGGTCCTAAGGTAGCAAAGACAGCCTATGCTGAGCTTCTCCGCCTCTCCTCCGTGCCTGGGCATATCAATGCGAGATCGGATCTCCAAGTGAGTGCTTCTCTCTCATCAGCTCTTTGATTTTCTCTCTCCTCTTCTCCTATCTTCTTCTTCTACTTCTGCCAACCCTCTCTTCTACTCTCTTCCATATTCTCCCGGGCAATAGGTGCTTCTCAAAAATCCCATGGCTTGAGCCCATGGTTAATGCACTCCCCGTGACGTCCACACACCACTTGCGCGAATGGAAGCTTACCACTGTCCTCATGCTAGCTAAGAATTATCACAAAATAGTACATGTGTGGGATAGTCTTACAGAGCTTATGGAGTTGTGGCACCCCCAGATGCACACTTTTATCTTCCCGCGTTCGAGGCCACCATCCTGCTAGAAGAGCTAGAGCTCATGCTAAAGCTCCCAAAAGATAAGAAAGGGGAGGAGTATGGTATTGTGCACACCGTGGCTCCCATCGACTTCTGGGCCATACTCAGAGAGATCACCACTAAATCTGACGACCTGCGCACCATGACCAGTCGGGAGCACATCCATCTTCTTCCTATCTCCGAGTGGATTATGTCTCAATGCAAGAGGAAAATAGGAAACTACCTCTCCATTGCCAAGGCAGCCGCCATCTGCATATGTGGCGTCATCCTCTTCCTTGCTCAGGATCATCACCTCTTTGTATCTAGTCTAAGCGTCATCTCCAGCATATGGGAAGGTATGAGCATCTCTCAAGCCATTCTTGGATATCTCAATGCTGGGCTCTCCTCTGCAGCTATAGGCGGTCCCTTCTTTGGTTTCGTGGTCGCCTTAGAGTGCTGGATGGGCATGCACATCAACTTCCAAGCGACAAGGGACCCCTCCGTCCAGTGCAAGAGCATGCTTCACCATCCTCTGGCCTGTGCTGGTGCTCCTCTTCACATGACGCCACGGGCATGGTGCAAGGCCGCAATGATCAAGGGACTTAAAGAGTGGAGAGTTTATGTAATGTCGCACGTTTTCCGGATCCCCGTGGATCCAAGTTTAGCGGATTTGGTGGCCAATGTGAGGTCCATTAGTGTTGTGTGTTTCTTATTAGATCCTTACCGGGTTTGGTTATGGGTCTGTGTTGGTGTTCAGTGTGCTGGACATCAACAGTAGGTTGGCGTCCAAGTGTGTGACGTCGACTGTGTGTTGGCGGCAATGGTGTTGCCGTTAACATGTTTTTGGCGTCCATCGATGTAGACGTCGACTGTTGAACTTGGCGTCGAGCGATGTGGACACCTAGTTGGGGTGGTTTGGTTAGCGACGCAGAGGTTGACGTTAACCTATGGCGCTTGTGTTTTTAGGGCTGACCCGAGCCTTGTTCTTTTCCCCACTCTCTCCCCTCCTCTTCGCCCACCTTCACCCTTGAGCCTCTTCACGAGTTCCGATGGTCGACGGGAGTACGAGGGGCAGCTGTGGTGCGCATGGTAGCGGCAATCAGGCGGGGAATGACGAATTGGAGCGTGGTGTTCGCGGGGCGTTCCTCGGGTTTCAGCGTGATTCAAGGTTCTTCGGGAGTTCAATCGCGTTTCTAAGGTAGGGATTGGACCCCTTGACTTCTCTTCTTTGAATTATCATGCTCCGTTTGCATAGATTACTTGTTAATTATGTTTTTGGGAAAAAGGGGTTACCATGCCGGGAAATTGGGTGGTTTGATCGATCCAAGTATTGGATCTTGCTTTTCTGGTTTAATTATGGTATATAGATGTAAGGGGAAGTGTTTCCCCTTGTTTTTCTATTGTATTTATGGTTAGATTGCCCGTGCAATCGGCCTAGGGCCATTTTGTGTGTTCTGGCGGGTTCTGCAGTGAAGATCTTGACGTCAACATCGGTTGACGCAGAGTTCTTCAGTTGGAGATTAACGGCTAGGTATCTAGCCGTTGATTGTGGGTGAACGGCCAAGTGGTGGTCGCTTACTTGGTGTTGATGACAAGGGACATTGTCGTCTATATCCTTTGGACGGCAATCGATGTCGCCACCAACCTGTGCATGTGCACAGTGTGTTTTTAATGGCATTCTTGTTATAAGTGTTTCGGTGTATTAACACCTATGGTGCTCTTGGAGCACGGGGCTTTTGAGGTCAGTTTATCGGCTATGAGGTTGTGAAATATCACAGGGTTTTAATGTCGTGAAAGTGATTTGTATATGCATGGCATATCATACGTTATCATGTTTATTATATATAATTACTGTGGTGTTGTGGCGATGAGGTTCACGTCTGAACCTGATCTTCTACAATCTTTTATAGATTATTCTGGACGAATAATTAGTGAAATACAAGTGTGATTATTATAGATTTATCATCAGTGTTTAGTGTAACCTTCACTGTCACTTTGTGACCGATGACAGGCCGTGGTATTATTATTAATGTGGTTTATGTGTGTGATTGTGTAGGTTAGCTTGTAAGTCACAGGGTGACTGGAACAAGCTATTCCTATCATTGTACCGTGATCGGTAACGAAAAGTGTTTGTGTATATATCTTGGTTTGAGCTTGCTGAGTGTGATGGTCCGGTGCCTATAACGGAATGGCTCTCTAGTCGGGTACCCCAGGTTCTTTGTGAGCCAGGCACGTGTGTTTGTTGTGCTCGGGGTTTGTCCCGGTACAGTGTGGTACCGTTGAGGTCTGTGTCGTCTTCCTGGACACCCTCACTCCTGTGTTTGAGTTGTACGTCCGGCTGAGGGAAAGACGACAGTAGGGCAGCGGCTTGTGTTGGTGGGTGTGCAGTCGCTTGTAGCGCGCTTGTAGTTGGGGATACGGACACCAGTAGTCGACACTTATCCCCAGCTAGTCCTGTTTTCCAGTGCCTCACTTTAGGGTGCTCCGGCCAGAGACCCTAGAGGTGCCAGGCATGGACCTGCAGTTGTGTGTCTGCAGGTGTGGTGTTGGTTGGTCTCCACAGTTGTTTGACTTGTTCTCGTGGAGCGACAATTGGACCTTTCGTCCGTGACTGCGAGGCTGAGAGGTTGTTCTTGTGTTGTGTTGTCCGGGTTGGATACTGGCCAGATCAGCCAGTAGACCGTTCCCATGTGGTGGCGTCGTTCTTCACGACTCGTGCTTTGTTAGCTCCAGTTGTGGTTGTAGTGACGTCGTTCCTTTCTGACTCGTGCTTTGCCATTGGCTGTAGCTCGTGAGTTTGTGACTCGTAGTCGAGGTTTGACTCGTTCGAGGTGTACCTGGTGTTGGTACTGTTGTGACTGCAGTTGTGGCTTGTGGTGTGCTCGAGTGGTGGCACCGTTTTGGTTATGGTTGGTGAGTGTTGGCTCGCCAAGTGTGGTTTGTCTCGTGTAGTATGCCTTGTCGTTGGCACAATTGTGTTATGGATTTGCCGTAATGAAGTGCCTTATGTTGGCACTAGTTTAGTGATTGGTTTTCGTGGTTGTTTAGCTTGCTATGGTGTGACTGTTACGGCACTGGTTTACTTGTGGTCTCCGTGCTGGTGCCTTGTGGTAATAGGTACCTGTACCCTGTGTGGGTAATGGTTTGTAGTGGTAGGTCATATACCAGTATTTTTGGTGTTGACGTGGAATGTGTTTCGTGGAGGTCGTGTGGTGTGACCTTCCACACAATATGTTTTTAACTTCCTCGGGTAAACTACCGTATATGGTTTTCATTTGTGATGGATTGGCCCGCTGTAGCCGATCATGTTACTTGGTGTATGTGGTTTCCGACATATTGTGATTTGAGGTATAAAGGACCAGCTTTTGGTTAGCAGTCCTGTTACCCACGTACTTGAGATTTGCCTGTGAAGCTTATAAGCCTAGGCAGTGGTTGACTTGTGCGGCTTATAGCTTAAATGATTGGTTATGACTATAATGTGCCTGTGAGGCTTGCGGCCTAGGCATTTCAGTTGTTGAGCGGACTAGCCTGTGGTTCTTTTTTCTTTATAAGGAATATGCATTTATTTATCAATTACTGTTTAAAATGTTATTTAAATATAAATGTTGTGAGCATGAAATGGTTTGGCTATTAGTGCTGCCAGTGAGACCCATTGGGGTTGAGGTGTCCGTGGTTACTGTGTTGTTTTGGGTAGCCCCTACTGAGCCTATGACTTGTTGAGGCTCACTCCCCTACAGTTCTTTTCAGGGCTTGCCGAGTGTTTGGCTTGCAGCGGCGTTGTGTTAGACTTGTACCACCAGCAGTTGTGTAGTAGTTAGTGTTGTGTGAGATTGTGCTCCCTCGGGGTATGCCCCAGGTAGTTGTACTTTTTAATTGGACATGTATTAATGTAATGGGACAGTTGTAAATTGTTATATGCAGGTATGAGCACATGCACTTTCTTGTGTCTTATACTGTTGTGGTTAGTCTTTTATATTCTTACTGAACAGTTGTGTGAGCTATCCCTTGCGAGACTTCGGTCCGTTCACGGGAGGCGGATCTGGATATGGAGCCTTAATGGGCATAAATATCCCGGTCCGTCACAGTTGGTATTAGAGCAATGCCCAGTTAGAATATGAAAAGACATTGAAGTTACAATGTCCCAAAACATGGATTAATGTCCACTGCTGGTAGTAAGTCTGTGGTTTTGTGTTGATTAATATAGTATTTATCTGAGTTTTTGTTATGTAAAATGTGTTTTTAAGTTGAGAATTTGGCAGCCGTTAGCAGTTGTTGAAAGTTGATGTGATTAGAGGTGGTATAATCTGTGTGATTATACTAGTGTGTTAGTTTGTGATAGAATGATTTGGTTGTTAAAGATTCGCAGTTAAAGGAATTGAGGAATTAATAAGTTGGATATGGAATTCAGTAAAAATACAGAGTTAGCAGAGATAAGTATATGGTAACGAGGTGATGAAGAACAGCTCAGGATGTGTCCGAAAATGATTAAATGTGCAAAGTATAGTTGAGAACCTTAGCAAAAGTATTGTGGCATTAGAAATCTAAGTCAGATGATATCAAGAAACAGTGTGGATAACAATGTGATTAGTGTTATGAAGAGTTTGATATGATTAAGTAAGGCAGATCAGCTTTAAAAGAAGTATTAGTACATAAAAGAGCAGTGATTTATGGTAGATGGATTTAATATGCCTGAGATCAGAAATTTGAGAAAAGTGTTGTTATAAATAATGATGGTAACAGAAAGTGTGATATGAAGATTTGAATAAATAAGTATAGAAATGATCAGTTGAATAAAGAAAGAGAGAAAAGAAGGATTAGTGTGCAATAAGAATTTGTGAGAATTGCACAAGAGGAATATTTAGTTGATGAATGACAGGTTATGAGGAATTCTTCAGAGAGAGTTAATTAAGATGGTTGTGCTAAAGATTAGAGCAGTGAAAGTTAGTAACTGTGAGCAGTTCGAGGAAAATCAAAATGAAAGTTAAGTATGTTAGAATGAGTTCAAGGCAAATGAAATAGAATGGCAAGAAGTACATTAATGGAGAAGGAGTTAATAAATATTGAGTTGAGAAAAACAGCAAGGCAGATTGTAATATTTATGTTATTTGAGAAAAGAACATTTAATGGAATGAGGGAAGCAGCCAGAGCAAGTTGTTTTATTTAAAGAAATTGGTATTTAAATTTGAGTTTTTGCTGTATTTTAAAGAAGGATGATTAAATACCAGAAAGATTTAAAGTATGAACGGTACAACAAGATTAGCCAGGCAGCAGAATGAATGAGGGAAGTATTTTGTGGAAAAGATGTTATGATTAGAATGACTGGCAGTTTATATAAAGAAGAGATATAGACTAGAGAAAGGAAGAATTTAGCAAATGATGAAGTGAATAAAATCAGATGAGTCAGGAAATGTCAATCAGAGTTTGCAAATCAGTGCAAAGAAATGATTCAGTTAAACAGAAGTGAACTGTTATTAAGGTATTTCAGGGTTTAATGCTGGAGCAGATTGATTAAGTAATATTTGGAAAGTTTTTACCCCAGAATTATGAGATTAGTCAGAGAATGTCAGTAAAGCAATAAAGGTATATGAAGAATGAAGCATGTTAATAGTAGTTTGGCAGGTCAGAAATTACAGTAATTACTTCAGCACGAATTAATTGAATAAGATGATTTGAGAAGCAGTTGAAGCCAGAAGAAAGCAATTGAAAGCAATAATGAGAACAGAAATTGTGGAATATTTTTGCAAAAGTGTTCAGTGTGATCAGAGTAGCGCAACGGAAGCGGAAGCAAAGAAAGATTTAATATTCATAGATTGTTCAAGTTTGCTTGAACAAGGAGAAAGTGTAAAGTTTTGCGCAGTAGAATAAAGGAACAGAGTTTATTATGATTTTTAATTAGAGATGACTTAAGGAACTATGAGCAGAATAATATGAAAGGACGGAAAATTCAAAGATGGTGATTGATTTTCTTTAAAGAGGTGTCAGTTGTGAATGTAAATGCAGATGAGCAGAATAATAGCAAACAGTGATAAATGGAAAAGAAAATGGTGGCATGAAAGAATATTATAGTGTAAGATATTTGAGAAAGATAAAGCGGCCTCGAAAGAAATATTGCAAACACAGCCGAAAAATTGTGGAAGCAGATTCAGTCCAAGGAGATAAAGCGCCATTGGCAAGGTAGGATCGTCTACAATTGAAAAGTAAGGAAATGTAATGGAATCGACATAATGAAGTAATTGTGAAATGAATTGAAAGAAAAGAAAAAGCAAAGCAAGAAATGGACTGATGAATTGAAAAGCTGATGCAGAGATAGAGTATCCTTCTTGTTCTATATATGGTTTTCATTTCTTTTTAGGTAATAATCCGATTTGTTGTGATTTATTTATATGTCGAGGACGAAATTTCTTTTTAGGTGATAATAATGTAATGTCGCACGTTTTCTGGATCCCCGTGGATCCAGGTTTAGCAGATTTGGTGGCCAATGTGAGGCCCATTAGTGTTGTGTGTTTCTTATTAGATCCTTATCGAGATTGGTTATGGGTCTGTGTTGGTGTTCAGTGTGCTGGACATCAACAGTAGGTTGGCGTCAAAGTGTGTGATGTCGACTGTGTGTTGGCGGCAATGGTGTTGCCGTTAACATGTTTTTGGCGTCCATCGATGTAGACATCGACTGTTGAACTTGGCATCGAGCGATGTGGACGCCTAGTTGGGGCAGTTTGGTTAGCAGCGCAGAGGTTGATGTTAACCTGTGGCGCTTGGTTTTTAGGGCTGACCCGAGCCTTGTTCTTTTCCCCACTCTCTCCCCTCCTCTTCGCCCACCTTCACCCTTGAGCCTCTTCACGAGTTCCGGTGGTCGACGAGAGTACGAGGGGCAGCTGTGGTGCGCGTGGTAGCGGCAAATCAGGCGGGCAATGACGAATTGGAGTGCGGTGTTTGCAGGGCGTTCCTCGGGTTTCGGCGTGATTCAAGGTTCTTCGGGAGTTCAATCGCGTTTCTGAGGTAGGGATTGGACCCCTTGACTTCTCTTGTTTGAATTATCATTCTCTGTTTGCATAGATTACTTGTTAATTGTGTTTTTGGGAAAAAAGGGGTTACCATGCCGGGAAATTGGGTGGTTTGATCGATCCAAGTATTGAATCTTGCTTTTCTGGTTTAATTATGGTATATAGATGTAAGGGGAAGTGTTTCCCCTTGTTTTTCTATTGTATTTATGGTTAGATTGCCCGTGCAATTGGCCTAGGGCTATTTTGTGTGTTCTGGCGGGTTCTACAGTGAAGATCTTGACGTCAACATCGGTTGACGTAGAGTTCTTCAGTTGGAGATTAACGACTAGGTATCTAGCTGTTGATTGTGGGTAAACAGCCAGTGGTGGTGGCTTACTTGGTGTTGACGGCAAGGGATATTGTCGTCTATATCCTTTGGACAACAATCGATGTGGCCGCCAACCTGTGCATGTGCACAGTGTGTTTTTAATGGCATTCTTGTTATAAGTGTTTCGGTGTATTAACACCTATGGTGCTCTTGGAGCACGGGGCTTTTGAGGTCAGTTTACCGGCTATGAGGTTGTGAAATATCACAGGGTTTTGATGTCGTGCAAGTGATTTGTATATGTATGGCATATCGTACGTTATCATGTTTATTATATATTAATTACTGTGGTCTTGTGGCGATGAGGTTCACGTCTGAACCTAGCCTCGATCTTCTGGAATCTTTTATAGATTATTCTAGACAGATAATTAGTGAAATACAAGTGTGATTATTATATGATTTATCGTCAGTGTTTAGTGTAACCTTCACTGTCACTTTGTGACCGATGACAGGCCGTGGTATTATTATTAATGTGGTTTATGTGTGTGATTGTGTAGGTTAGCTTGTAAGTCACATGGTGACTGGAACAAGCTATTCCTATCATATGTACCGTGATCGGTAACAAAATGTGTTTGTGTATATATCGTGGTTTGAGCTTGCCGAGTGTGGTGGTCCGGCGCCTATTCCGGAATGCCTCTCTAGTTGGGTACCCCAAGTTCTTTGTGAGCCAGGCACGTGTGTTTGTTGTGCTCAGGTTTGTCCCGGTAAAGTGTGGTACCGTTGAGGTCTGTGTCGTCTTCCTGGACACCCTCACTCCTATGTTTGAGTTGTACGTCCGGTTATGGGAAAGACGACAGTAGGGCAGTGGCTTGTGTTGGTGGGTGTGCAGTCGCTTGTAGCGCACTTGTAGTTGGGGGTACGGACACCAGTAGTCGACACTGGTCCCCAGCTAGTCCTATTTTCCAGTGCCTCACTATAGGGTGCTCCGGCCAGAGACCCTAGAGGTGCCAGGCATGGACCTACAGTTGTGTGTCTGCAGGTGTGGTGTTGGTTGGTCTCCACAGTTGTTTGACTTGTTCTCGTGGAGTGGCAGTTGGACCTTTCGTCCGTGACTGCGAGGTTGAGAGGTTGTTCTTGTGTTGTGTTGTGTTGTCCGGGTTGGATACTGACCTGATCAGCCAGTAGACTGTTCCCGTGTGGTGGCGTCGTTCTTCGTGACTCGTGCTTTGTTAGCTCCAGTTGTGGTTGTAGTGACGTCGTTCCTTTCTGACTCGTGCTTTTCCATTGGTTGTAGCTCGTGAGTTTGTGACTCATAGTCGAGGTTTGACTCGTTCGAGGTGTACCCTGGTGTTGGTACTGTTGTGACTGCAGTTGTGGCTTGTGTTGTGCTCGAGTGGTGGCACCGTTTTTGAGTGTTGGCTCGACAAGTGTGGTTTGTCTCGTGTAGTATGCCTTGTCGTTGGCACAATTGTATTATGGATTTGCCGTAATGAAGTGCCTTATGTTGGCACTGGTTTAGTGATTGGTTTTCGTGGTTGTTTAGCTTGCTATGGTGTGCCTTGTTACGGCACTGGTTTACTTGTGGTCTCCGTGCTGATGCCTTGTGGTAATAGGTACCTGTACCCTGTGTGGGTGATGGTTTGTGGTGGTATGTCATATACCAGTCTTTTTAGTGTTGACGTGGAATTGTGTTTCGTGGAGGTCGTGGTGTGACCTTCCACATAATATGTTTTTACCTTCCTCGGTAAACTACCGTATATGGTTTTCATGTGTGATGGATTGGCCCGCTGTAGCCGATCATGTTACTTGGTGTATGTGGTTTCCGACATATTGTGATTTGAGGTATAAAGGACCAGCTTTTGGTTAGCAGTCCTGTTACCCACGTACTTGAGATTTGCCTGTGAAGCTTATAAGCCTAGGCAGTGGTTGACTTGTGCCGCTTATAGCTTAAATGATTGGTTATGACTATAATGTGCCTGTGAGGCTTGCGGCCTAGGCATTTCAGTTGTTGAGCGGACTAGCCTGTGGTTCCTTTTTCTTTATAAGGAATGCATTTGTTTATCAATTACTGTTTAAAGTGTTATTTAAATATAATGTTGTGAGCATGAATGGTTTGGCTATTGGTGCTGCCAGTGAGACCCATTGGGGTTGAGCTGTCCGTGGTTACTGTGTTGTTTTGGGTAGCCCCTACTGAGCCTGTGACTTGTTGAGGCTCACTCCCCTACAGTTCTTTTCAGGGCTTGCCGAGTGTTTGGCTTGCAGCGGCGTTGTGTCAGATTTGTACCACCAGCAGTTGTGTAGTAGTTAGTGTTGTGTGAGCTTGTGCGCCCTCGGGGTATGCTCCAGGTAGTTGTACTTTTTAATTGGACATGTATTAATGTAATGGGACAGTTGTAAATTGTTATATGTAGGTATGAGCACATGTACTTTCTTGTGTCTTATACTGTTCTGGTTTGTCTTTTATATTCTTATTGGACAGTTGTGTGAGCTATCCCATGCGAAACTTCAGTCCGTTCGCGGGAGGTGGATCTGGATATGGAGCCTTAATGGGCATAAATACCCCAGTCCGTCACAGTTTACCTCAAGACAGTGACCATGGAAATATTTGAGATGCGCCCGAGATTTCTCCACAACTAGATGATCCACCTCCCTCATCGCATCGGCCTGGCTCTGCGACTTATAGGCGATGAAGCATTAATCCTCTACAACCCTGACTGATGCTACCTCTAGTGCGGTGCTGCACGCATAGTTGTACCAGCTCTTTAACACTATCTGCGAAACCAAGCATGGAAGAGGAATGATGACCAAGATGAACGGGATGTGAGGAGCGCCATCAGGCATTGGGAGGGGTGTTGTAGTATCTCGGGCGTTCCGGCTTTCCATTGTGTGGGGGATGACTAGCCTTGTCGTGACGGAGGTGCCTATTGCGACAGTCATCCCTGTTGCGACCGCCTTTGGTGTCGCATTCTTGTTGCGCCCGTCAACGGGTTGCGACTACTTTTTGCTTTTCGGTCATCTGACGCCTGTCAGAATGGCAGGCATGGCAGACTGTCATGTCTGGTTGTCGCGGCGCCCAGGATGGGCACGATCTGGTCGCGGTCTGGGCGGCCGTCGTGTTACGGTTGGTAACGTGACGCCCCGCCCCGTCGCGTCTTTGGGGCTGAAGGCTAAAAGCCTTAGCCGGTGCCTCTTCCATCTCTTTTGGCATTTCTCCTTCCTTCTCCTCCCCGAGGAGGAGAAGTTCCCCCTCTCCTTCTCCGGTGGCTTGGGCTTGGCGGAGCGGCGGCGGCTAGTTCGGAGCATTGGCGCGTTGTCGTGGAGCGAGGAGGAGGTGGCCGTGGTGTCGTGAAGGCCCTTCGTGGGTTCATTCTTTGTTTAATCTGTGAGGATTCTTGTGCCCTTTCTTGTTGGTGTGGATTGGGAGTCCTCTTTGTGGAATGCATGGTTTAAAAGCATTCCCCATGCTACCCTCCCCATGATTGTGTGGTTTGTGATGTGTGGGCGACCCTGGGATGTGGTATCCCGGCGGTCTGCCTTCCAATTGATGTCGCGACCACCGTGCACGTCGCGACACCAGTGGAGGCGTCGCCCCGGTCGGATGCGACCTTATCGCGGCCCAGATGGCCGTCGCGATAAGGATCTTGTCACAACCTAGTTGCCCGTCGCGATAAGGGCATTGTTGCGATGCACTACCTGGTCGCGACAAGGTAGTCACGGCCTATTTTCCTGTCGCGAAAAGAGTGTTGTCGCGGCGCGCTTTCCCGACGCAACCTGGGTCTTGTCGTGGTGGCCCTGACCGTCACGATGCTATCACGATGTCTTAGGAGGGCGCAACAAGACCTGGTTTGCCTCGGGTGTTTCTGTGGCCACGGATGGCATGTCGGCGTGTGCCCCAGGGTAGGGTGTGCCCTTAGGACCTTCTGGTCAGAACGCGGTAGGTTGCCTCCCTGCGTTCACTGACCGAAGGTGACACCTTCGTGGCCGTGTCCTAGCGGTGGCACTAGGAGGCTTGCGTCTGTCTAATAATCGATGGTCTAGTTGCCGATCGATTATTAGAAGAGCGTTGGTTTCTGTGCTGTTTGGTGGTGTTCTGGTTTCTCAGGCCTTGCCGTGTGTGTCGGCATTGGCCGACGACCCTTCTGGAGGTTGTTCCCGGAAGGGGTACCATGCATGCCTGTGGCCGCTGGGCTTGTCTGGGTTACGAGCCAGTGGTGCTGGTTCCGTTGGTGTTTGCCATGCCTATTCTCTTTCACTCGGTGCTCAGCACTTGAGGGCTTGTCCGCGAGACGGGTTGTTACCGTTTCTGGGACCCATAGCCCCACGCATCTGTGTCAGAGTGTGTTGCTCCGGAAGGTGGGCGTGCTCAGTCTCGGACTTGGGGCAGAAGGGGAAAATGGTGGGGCAGCGGCGTGAGCCATTTGTAGAGCTCTCTTAGCTGGTCTGGGTCTCCGAGGTGGTTCGGCGCTCGTCCGGTGCAGACAAGCTAGTCCTTCTCACTGCCTCACTCTGCATTGGTTCCGGAGCCACGTAGGGAGGTCAGGCGTGGGGCCGCAGTTCGGCCAGACTGCGGTGGTTGTGGTTGCCTTGTCCACGTGTCTCACTCCGACGGGAGGGGAGACCTGGACTAAGGCACTTGTGGTGGTGGCTTGTGTGCTCTTGCGTGACAGTGTTTCACACGCTGTTTCCGAACTTGTGTTCTTGTTGTCCTGGTTTACACGGTGGTTGTAGCCTAGCCGTGTCTCGCTTCCTTGGGCTTTTTGGTTGGCTTTGTGGGCCATGTGTCACTACAAGAAAAAACGCTTATAGAGACCGATTATTTCGGTCCCTATTCGGTCCCTATTTTGGGACCGAATAGAGACCGAAAATTTCGGTCCCAAGAAATTGAGACCGATTATATTCGGTCCCTATTCGGTTCCTATTTAGGGACCGAATAGGGATCGAATATAGGACCGAATAGGACCGAATATAATCGGTCTCAATTTTTTGGGACCGATTGCATGTGGTCCCTATTCGGTCCCTATTTTGGGACTGAATAGAGACCGATTATTTTGGTCCCTATTCGGTCCAAAAATAGGGACTGAATAGAGACCGAATATAATCGGTCTCTAAATTGGTCTCTATTTTCCGTAATTTATTTACGTAAGGTTTAACATGCTCTAAATGTGAACATATGTAGGTAGTGATAGGCATGTGTAAAAGAGTATATATTTATTAGTATATATATGTGTGTATTAAAAGAAATGATAAAATAATGTCAAAGAAATGGATAAACTTCCTGTATGCACATATATACGTGTAAGTTTGTGCTTGTTAGTATCACATGGGAGTGTGTGTGGTGTTAGAAGGAAGATAGATAGCTACCTGGGATAGTGTGGAAGTGCTTACATGTATGTGCAAGTATATATATATATACATATATAATTAAGAGTACATATATAAAGGGGTTGGCGGCGGAAGTATTGGGAGAGGAATAAACGCGAGGAACATAGAAGTTTTCGCAGAAGGAAAAGTGCTAACTTGATTTTCTGAAAATAATTAAGAAGAAATATGGTGCATAAGATAGGTACTTTCACATTACCATTAAGATAATAATTTTTTTCTTGATCCTTAATCTAGTTTATAAGTCAAGAACTTCAGTTAATATAAATCAAACATGTGTTCCATCTGAAGTTTCATTTTTAAAGGCTACTAATGAATTCTAAAATTGCGTGATCATCATGTAGGATATATTTCTGTATCTCCTTTCCTTCGTGTCTCCATCTTTGGTTAGGATATTGAATATTTACCCTTGATTTACGTGCCATAAAGATCATTAGGTATACTTTTTGGTCTCTTATGTACGTGTCTTAGCTAACACTCATGTCTTAGGCTAGTGTTTTTGTGAAGGATTCTTCTTTTTCTTCTCTCTTCTGACTGTGTTCTGGAAGCAGTGGTGGTCAACACTATCTGTCCAGCAGTGTCAGCACTATCTGTCCAGTAGTGTTGACCTATCTGTCTAGTAGTGTCAACAATATATATCTATCCAGTAGTGTTAATCTATCTGTCCAGTAGTGTTAATCTGTCCACTAGTGTTGACCTAGTTATCTGTCCAGTATTGTCAACACTATCTATCAAGTAGTACTCAACACTATCTATCCAGTAGTGTTGACCTATTTAATTATCCCTTATAGTGCGTCGACCTATCCCTTCATATTATCGACCTATACCTTGCAGAGAGTTGACACTATCCTTCAAAGTGTCAACACTCTCTTCTAGCTATTCAGGTTGACGCACCCTGTATTCAAGTCACCTAACTCCTGTTTCCAGTGACTTAGGTCGGCACACCCATGTTCCAGTGGACACACCCTGTTAATTAGAATTCTTTCTTGAAATAACTTTTACATGAACCATTATTATATACTAATTAATTCCAGATTACTTGAAATAATTATTAAGCTACTCCTTCTTCTGAAAAGTGATTTATAATGTATTCATGTAATTAGTCGATTTGCTTGTCTCATGTTCTTGAAATTCACTTGTAGTGTCTAAACTTGGGATCTCCAGATCTCTCATGAATTTACAATGCTAGAATGACCCAATAAAAGGGCCCTGACCTGGTCCTGGAGGATCACCCAAAGTACTTGTGCCCATGGAAGTATGAATTGTTTGGTGTGGCATTGCACCTAAAGTACATGTTAAAAATTTCTAGACATCTGGTTTCATATAGTGTACATGTGAGTATTTGAAACTCAATATCTAATTGTTCAATATATACATGGGAAATTCTCACTTCCTGAGAACTCACCTGTAAAATTTGTTTACTTGACTTTTCTTCTTTCTGATTTTACCCTTTACTTGACAATACATGTCTAACATCATCACAGTGGCATATTTGCGACACATGGTTCAAGATGTTCCATTTTTTGGCGATAAGAACTGACGAAGCAGCCTAGCTCTCGATCCACTTATGGTAGGAAGTTTTCCTTCTATGCGCATTGCGACGTCACCACTTTTTCATCCAATTTGATTATCTATCCAATCTAGCTAGATGCACTGATTTGCTTCCCATCTCCAAAGTTTATCTTCGATGTTGTCAGACATTGGTAATATCATGATACAAATCAATATTATCGGCACATGCACTTGCATGTGGCATAATTTTTATTTACTTTTAAACATGCACTTTTATATTTCAATAATAATTAAAATACTATAGAAATAAAATTAACTATATTAATATGTAATTTAAACTTAAAATATGCTAAATATATATTTCATTCATCTCAAAGATATTATCAACATTGATAATTATTTATTGATATTTACAAATATATACTTAAATTTGGTATTAATTTTATCTAACTTAGGTCAACAACTACTATAAATACTTAATACATGTATGCACAACACCCTCTCCGTCGAATATTTAAATGTAACATTTATACTAACAAACATATATAAATATATATTCTAATATATGTAATAATTATTTTATGTATGTTATAGATATTCAAGTATGATATATATATTTAGTCATATATATATCTAATAATATTTTTAAATAAATATCAATATCTAATTCTATAATTAATTAATCATTATATATATCTATATGTAATTTTTTCCCCAAATCTTCCTATTCCCCCCAAATCTCCTAGCCAAAGTTGAAACCCGAATCCTTGCGCGGCCCTGCCTCCTCCCTCCCGTCGTCATCTCGGCCGCCAACACGCGGCCAGCGACGACCTCCCGACGTCGGCGAGGCGGTGACCTGCTGAGTGGTGTCGGATCTCTGCAAGACGCGGCGGCGGACCCTTGAAGACTCGGCGGCGGCTGCTGCTCCTCTGCGAGGTAGTGGCGGTAAGTGTCCGGTCCTCCCCACCCTCCGGCTCGGCGGCTCCTCCCCTCCTCCCCCCCCCCCCCCCCCTCGTTGCTTTCCCTGCCGCAGAAGCCCCCCCTCCCCCCCAATCCCTCGTTGCTTTTCCTGTTGCAGAAGTCCCAAAGTCGCCCAATCCCTCCGGCTCCGACAGGCTTCCCGCCACCGTCGTCGGAGTGTGCTGGGAACCCCCAAGCCAGCCTCCAAGCCCCTCCTCCCCTGTTCTCCCCTTCTCGGCCGCCTCGTCCTTCTCCGGGCTGAAAAGTTTTTTCTCCGGCGGCCCGATCCAGTTCGATCCGCGATTACAAGGCACGCCGGCCCTCGGTACCGTTCGGTAAGAGACCCTAGAAAAGTTAAAGCCCCACCTTCTTTTTCCTTTTTTATGGTTTTACCTCTGCCAGAAACCACACTCCGCCACCGTCGTCGGAGTGTGGTGGGGAACCCCCAGGCCCGCCTCCAAGCCTTGTTCATCATGTCGAATGTCTTCTTCCTTCTATGTTGTCTTCTGCTTATTTATATTTATGAGTTCTTCGTAACAACAGAGTTCTATATGTGTGAAGATAAAGTGAGATTTTCAGCTGACAGCTTATTGCCTCTGCTCTGTCAGATGTCAATTGACCGAACACGAGGATTCACTAAATTATCACCCTATTGCATGACATTATGTACAGGGATTCTATTGTTGGACAGTGTAGACTCTGTAGAGTTAAATCCCAACACCACTGATGAATGAGGCCATACCAACAAAATTAGACATATCGATGCTCAGGAAGAGAGTTGATTATTGTTAAATCATGCCAGCCATTTCCATCATTAATCTTTTATTTTTGGACACTACATCATGTGCTAACACTTTATTTAACTACCTGACTTTTGGTGCGTCTCCTCCTCCTTCTCTGGTTTGTCTTCTCTGGTGCTTCTTTTCTTACCCTCCATTTTATTGCTGTTTCTTGCTTTTGAATGGCCGAAGAACAGATCAAGAGATGCCAGGCACATAACAAGCAATCTACATGTCGGTTATTCTCTTCTGTGTGTTTTTGTATATTTTTTTTGCATGAACAATTTTGGTGAAATATCCTCACGTTCAAATAATGCCCTGAATATGCTCGATGTAAATCCACATCAAAAAGTGGGCAATGATCAGAACTCTGCTCTGTTAGAGGTAGACTTACCACTACCATCCGAGGGCCGTCCGCTTCTGTTCCTCATAAGAATTACTTTGAGAATAAGCAAGTAAGAACTTTTAGAACTTTAGAACTCCCACTTGGCATGTCCCTTCTTGCTTCTGCAACCTGAACTATTCCTTACCCACAAGTGAAGCGTGAATAATCACACTCTTGTCACTTTTGAATTACTCAGGTTTCTCTTATAGAAGAACTGAGCCCACTTACACTGGTCTTGGGATCCAGACATAAAGCAGCAGATTTGAAATAAAATTGTTTAGTAAAATAACATTTAAATGTAAACCTATTTGTGCAATGGGCCAAGTTGCTATATTACTACCGCTTTCTAATCTCTACTTGCAGTTTCTTTGACTATTTTTTTTCCTTCTCACCAGGAGGTAGAAAAAGGTGGATATGGGAGATTCTGAGTATATTATTTGGATCTGCAAGTTTAAAACTCTGTCATGTGAAGACCATCCAAAAATTTGCCAGACCCAGCTGAAGAAAGGTTTAAGATCCCCCACCAAGCTGCTTAACTCCAACCAGAAAATATGTAATGAAGGATCCAAATCTACCATTTGGATACATCAAATAAGATCGAAGATGAGGCACACCAGCCTTATCCAGAACCAAGCTTCCCTTGACAACCAAAGGAAGAGAACTGACTTCCAGAAAAACTTTAAACTGCTTAGAATTGCAAGCACAATTAGCTAACTGAGATGCCACTTGATTACATTCTCTGACAGTATGAACAAATTTCAAAGACATCAACTCATGGACTTGAAGAAATCATTCCACCAAGGGAACAATTGCCAAGGAATGTGAACAGGAGGATTAGAACAGATGTGAACCAAAAACTGGCAATCCATTTCCACAGGAATACTAGGGTAAAAAAAAAAAAACTGGCACTCAAACATGCCTCCTTTCTTTAATTCATTTACATGTATGCGTGAATTTTGTTTCTTATTACACTTGTTTATCTGTATTGTACTTCTTACTTTAATGCATTCATTTATATGTGTGTGTGAATTTAGTTTATTATTGCACTTTTTTATATGAATGATATTGTTTTTATTTTCTTTTCATATTTATGTGGGTTATTATTGCACTTGTTTATGCATGCTTTAGTTTTTTATTTTCTTTTTAACACTGCACACACTTCACGAGAGCGTGTTAAGCCCGTGTCAATGACCTCCCGTTCAAGACTTTGGATTGATGTGCACGAGTCTTATTTTCAAAGATAAGAACGTGTATATCTAACTCAAAGTCCTGAATTGTCCCGTTTTGGACAGTCTGTGAATGTTTGATCGCAGTTAGGTGGTCATTTACTATGTGCTTGTATTATTTGTTGAAAATTTCGAGTGTGTCTACTCACTCCTCTCTGATATACCTTTATTAATTTAGAATATTTTCTTAACCACTTATTAGTAAATGTTTAAGAAAATATCTTAATCAATAAATATTTTTGGTATATCGGAGAGTTTGGAGATGCTGCCGAATTTCAGAAATAATACAATCACATAGTAAATGGACATCTGAGTGCGATCAAATATTCACAGATGGGTAAAAAGTGATAATCTAAATAAATTCTTCCTATTCATTTCGGTTGCGTCGAAGATGTGTGATTTAGAATTTTAAAGTTATTTGTCTATTGATATGTTTGGGCGTAGGACAGCAATGGCTTCAGACCGTTCATGGATGTATCGCAGAATAGTTGATCATGTGGTGTCCCAGGAGTTTAGGGTCGGAGTTGAGAATTTCGTTCAGTTTGCATTGGGGAATCCAATGTAGAAGTAGACAGCAAGGTGGCATCCGATGTCCTTGTATGATTTTAAAAATTGAAGTGGAATTCCCCATGGGAAGTTCAACGCCATTTATACAGAAAAGGGTTTGTTGAAGGTTATATGAATTGGACATTCATGGTGAGGACTTCTGGTCGCACGAGCCTAGTAATGTGGAAGGCACAAGTACGTACGTGGATATGGTTGTAGATGCTGCTGGTCCGACATTCAGTGTACATGTGGATCCTGTATACGCTGAAGACGTGCCGAATAAGGGAGCCGAAAGATTCTATCAGTTACTTAAGGATGCTGATGAGCCATTGTGGGATGGTTGTCAAAAGCACACTCGGTTGTCAGCGGTGTCACAGTTGTTGAACTTGAAATCTGAATTTCATATTTCTGAAATTGCTTTGATCGTCTCCTCCTCATCATCAAGAGCATGTTACCTCCAGATGAAAAGCTGCCTCCAAATTTTTATTGTGCCAAGAAGATGGTGAATGATTTAGGACTTGATATGTGAAAATAGATGCATGTCCTAATCATTGTATGTTGTATGACAAAGAGAATGCAGATATGGTATCCTATTCAGTTTGCCGTCATGATAGATTTAAACCTAAAAGAGGGTCAATTCTAGGGGAAAGGATATACCTTATGCGTCATTGCGATTTCCCCCTTACACCCAGGCTGCAGCGGATGTATATGTTTTCAAAGACAGCTGGACATATGAGGTGGCATGCAGAATAGTACGTCGGGACATGGATATTATGACTCATCCTGCAGATGGCGAAGCTTGGATTCATTTCACCATGTTTTATTCTATCTCAAGGAGTCACGTAATGTGAGGCTTGGTTATGGACTGACGGATTTAATCCATTTGGAGGTTCAGTGGCTTCCTACTCCAGCTGGCCAGTGTTCGTGACACCATACAACCTTCCTCCGAGCATGTGCATGAAGCGAGAGAATTTGTTCCTGTCCTTATTGATTCCTGGTCCGAAAAGTCCTACAAAAAATATAGACATCTATCTAAGACCGTTGATTGATGAATTGAAATTATTATGGACTGAGGGGGTCAATACTTATGATGCATCTAGAAAGCAAAATTTCACCATGAGGGCGGCATTGATGTGGACTATAAGTGATTTTCCTGCATATGAATGCTATCTGGTTGGAGCACACATGGGAGGCTAGCATGTTCGTATTGTATGGATAATACCAAATCGTTTGTACTTAAACATGGTGGGAAGTCCTGCTGGTTTGATTGCCATCGTCAGTTTTTACCAGCTGATCACCCTTTTAGAAGACAAAAAGATGCATTCCTAAAGAACAGAAAGGAACAGATGAAGTTATATTCGAGAGGTTGTCCGGTCATGATATGGCAGCACATGTTGAAAATTTGCCAGATAACACACAACAGATGGGCAGTACCCGACACCTTTCAGGTTTTGGGAAGGAGCACAACTGGGTGAAGAAAAGCATTTTCTGGAGCTACCTTATTGGTCGACTCTTCTTGTGCGGCACAATCTAGACGTGATGCATATCGAGAAAAATGTCTTTGATAATGTATTCAACACAGTTATGGATATAAAAGTAAAACAAAGGACAATGTGAATGCACGCTTGGACTTGTCCATGCTCTGTAAACGTCCAGAGTTAGAAACTGTTGAAGTAAATGGGAAATCAAGTAAACCAAAAGCAGTTTATGTGCTTGGAGGAGGACAAGTAAAGCAAGTCTGTCAGTGGCTGAAACAACTGAGATTTCCTGACGGTTATGTGTCAAATATTGCTCGTTCTGTCAACGTCAGTGAGGGAAAGATATATGGAATGAAGAGTCACGACTGCCATGTATTCATCCAAAGGTTGCTACCTATTGCATTTCGTGACATCTTGCCGAAGCAGCTATGGGGAGCGTTATCTGAGTTGAGTCGATTTTTCACGATTCTATCTGCATCAGAACTCAGCTTCAGGATGTGCAAACTATCGAAAGAATGTGGTCACCACTGTATGCAAGTTGGAGAAGATATTTCCACCTGGTTTCTTCGATTCAAATGGAGCATTTACTCGTACATCTACCATATGAAGCAAAGGTCGGAGGGCCAGTACAATAGATGGATTATCCATTTGAGAGGTATATGCAAATATGAACTATTTCCTTCGTACGATTGCACCTTACGTAAGTGATAGCTTTTCTAATTGTCTCTTACATTGTGGATGTAGGTGTATGCATGACCTTAAAATGAAAGTCCGAAATAAAGCAAAAGTGGAGGGTTCTATTGCTGAGGCATACATTATGGAGGAAATCTCTAACTTTTGTGCAATGTACTTTGAAGCAGACATTCAAACTCGTCGGACACAACCTCCACGTAATGATGGGGGGAATCTGTCGGTTCAAATCGACTCTCAATATTTACTCATCCTGGACATGCCTCGGACGTTCTTCAACTCGAATGCTGGATGACAGAGAGTTATGTGCCGCAGAGATATATATTCTTTTAATTTGTTCTGAGCTAGAATGTTATGTTGAGTAAGTACTAATCTCCATTTAAATTTATATGTAAGTTTTTTGCCTTTATTCTACTATTCAATGTGATCTTCTATTCATATTGCAGACAATTTGATTCAGAATTAATACAAAGAAATCCACAACTCACTGGTTTTGAGTTGAAAAAGAACGAGAGAAGTAATTGGCCTTATGGCTAAGACAACGCGTAAGTGTACACCGTCAAAGAGTATTCAACAAAATTCATTTCACTTTATAACTAGCCTTTTCTACACGCAGGTGCAAGAAGGTTTAATTACTGATGAAAGAGTTCGTCAGGTAGCCTACGGCCCATCCAAAATTGCACAGAATTATCCTGGATTTATTGTCAATGGGTATAGGTTTCATACGAAAGACTATGGGCAGAATAAATCTACCATGAACAGTGGCGTATGTGTAAAAGGAAGTACATACATGAAAGTGTATGACTACTATGGTATTGTAGAGGAGATCCTACAATTGCAATATCTAGGACAAGACAATCATATATTCTTGTTCAAGTGTCATTGGTTTGATCCGAATTCCATTCGAAATGACACAACACATGGGATTGTCGAGCTTAAGCATAAGTCAAAATTGAATACTTATGAGCCATTCATCTTAGCCACACAAGCCCAGCAAGTGTATTATACAAGCTATCCTTCATGTACAAACAAAGAACAAATGATTGGTGGGTAGTTTGCAGAGTTAAGTCAAGACTATTCTCTGATTATGAATTGGACATGACTGATCAGACAGCTGAAGAGATCAACGCAGAATTCTTTCAAGAAGACTTTGTTGAAGATGTAGAGTTGACAACTCATATTGGAAGATGAATCCGAAGCACCATGTCCTTGTCTCACGAAATGAGGTCGAAGAAGTCGATCCACGTGAGATGAAAGACAGTAGTGCTCGTTGTACAGATATTGAATATGAAAGTTCTGGTGAGGAAGAGGAAATACCAGTGATGAATGTGAAGATGATGATGAAGATGGGGTTGAATTAGACATATCGTCATCATCTGAGGAGGAAATGGATATCAATTAACTATGGTAGATTTTTTTCACACTTGTAGAGTATATTTAAAGCAGCTCACTTTCAATATAAGCAATTGACTAAAATTATGATTTTATGTTCTCTATGAAGATATGGTGCGTGGAGGAAGATCTGGTAGCAGTTCTAGGAGGGCATTCGTGGGAGGGCTTTGTTCCGCGCATCTGGTATGTATATTTTTCTAATATAGTCATCACTGTGTATTTTTCTCTGTATATTATTTATGTGTACTTGTGTGGTGTTAATGCCATTAAAATTGTTACACTTTCTGCTTCTCCTTTGAGTGAGCGGACACCTCCTCTACCTAGCGGACTAGGTTTGTATATTTCAATTTTCAAGTATTTTTTTAGTCATTATTTACCATATTATTAATGTTATTAGAATTGTTACAGTTGCTGGTCCTTCTTCTGCATCTCCTAGCGTGCCTGTAGGTATGTATATTTCAATTCCAAGTATTTTTGTAGTAATTATTTATATATATTATTAATGTTATTAGAATTGCTACAGTTTCTAGTTCTTCTCTCCTACCGTGCCTGCAGGTATGTATATTTACAAATGTACTTTTATTGTGCATTCATCTTCCTCATTACTTATGCGTTCTATTCTAGTTACAGCTGTTGGTGCATCCCCGAGTCTCCTCCTGTAGTAGCTGGTATGTATATGTAAAGTTATACTTTAATGTATGCATTAATTCTGATGCATTAAAATGTCACATGCTCAGGTCACTCTACACATTCTCCAGATGCACCAGTAGATTTGTATATTTAACTGTTAGGGTATTTCTGTAGTCATTATTTAGTATTTTTGTACATTACTCATGTTGTTCATCATTATTTCCAGGTTCGGTGCCAGAGGATGCTGGTAGTCTGCAGGAGGGCAGAGGTAGTTTTCATGAGAGCACTCTGCGGGAGGTCTGGATTAATGGGTACGTAATCACATGTATGTATTTCTTATGGCAATGAAGTGAATTTAGTTCAGAAATTGACATTATGCAGTTACATCATTGCAGTGAAAATAGAGCCTACTCAAGCATCTCAATTCATCACAAGAACGTTACAAGCACATTTTCCTGGGCCATTCATAGATTCAATGATTTTCCGATGGAGGTCCAGGAGCACTTGTATCAGATGTTCATGGTATGTAATTTCATATTGTAATTTATTCTTATCGTATTCATACATGCAGTTTACTAACTCTTATGTATATAGAGCCAGCATCGATTCACGAGTCGTACGGACGAGGCACGGTCTCGATTTGTATGGACAATGACCGCAAGATCAAATTTCAAGCATTTGATGTATAACGAGAGAAAAAATGCAGAGAAACTTTCTCAGAGTGCAGACCCGACTCTTTGAGGGAGCGGCGCCCAGTTGGATGAGGGGAGATATTGGGAAACTCTTTGCAACATCTGGGCTGCAGAGAGATGGCAACAAACACCTCAATAATGAAAGTTAATCGGGCTGCGAATCCAGAAGCAAACATGCATACTGGTGGGTCTGTCTCTTTTGCGACCCATCAGTCCAGATTGGTAAGTAATTTGTCCATTTATGGTCTCTTTTATTTATAAAGGTACTCATTTATGTCATGTTTTTTCTGTGAAATAGGAGAAGGAGCTAAAAAGGCAGCCGACATTTTCCGAGGTGTTCGATAGAACACACAAGAAAAAAGGAACGGATGTATACATTAGCGATAGAGCCCGAGTGGTTGCAGTAAGTATTTAGAAGATATTCACTATTTAATTTTTCACATTAATATGAATATTAACTACTATCATTTTTTTCTGGTTTCTTGCAGGAGTCATACAGCCAACAAATGACAGAGAAGTACGTCGGGGAGGACGAGCAGCCGCCGTTAGATCCTGAGGTATGGGTTGCAGCATCTGGGGCCCCAAGAAAGGCCATGTGTATGGTTTTGGCACAGCATCGACACGAGCCGGGTGTTATCTGGAGGATCCAGCTCAGGGTCACAGACCAGTGCATTCCACGCAGGAGTTGGTACTCCAGGTACTTCTCCAGGACAGCTGATGGGCTTCATTGACAGTAGGATATCGGGCTTAGAGTCTCGTCTGATGGATTCGATGGAGACTCGTCTGTCCCAGATGCAGATGCAGGTGACCGACTCACTACAGGCCCAGCTCTCCCAGTCCCTCTCCCAGGTTATCTCCCAAGCCTTCTCCCAGATCAACATTCCTCCTCCACAGGCAGCACCTCCTCCACAGGCAGCACCATCGACATCAGCCACGCCCCCTCACGTGAGTAAATTTATTTTATTTCAGAGGTTTAATTTTAACAGTTAACTTAGTTTAACTTTAATTTGTGTTGATCGACACACAATTTCTTATTAGCGAGTTAGGTTAGTTAAAAAGGGAGAACTTAGGTAGGTTTGGGGTTCAAAATTAGAAATACTCATCCGATTGGCCTCCGATTTTTTTCAGAACGGTCGGGGTGATGAGTGTGACTTGTGGAAACCGCCGTCGATCAATTCGGACTCCCGGTTTGAGGTCGACGCCTCAAACTTACATTAAGCAAGTTAGTTTAGCTAACAAATGAAAATTAGGTTTGTGGGTCCAAAATTAAAATACTCATCCGACTGGCCTCCAGTTTGTTCCAGCACGGTCAGACAGATGAGTGTGACTTGTGAAAACTGACAGAGTTAATTCGGACTCCCGATTTGACCTCGACGCTCCAAGTCGTCTTAACCAAGTTAGTTTAGTTAAAAAATGAAAAACTTCGATTTGAGGGACAAAAATTAGAAATACTCTTCCAATTGGCCTCTAGTTTGTTCCAGCACGGTCGGGTCGATGAGTGTGACTTGTGGAAACTGACGGAGTTCAATTCGGACTCCCGGTTTGAGCTCGACGCTCCAAGTCGTCTTAACCAAGTTAGTTTAGTTAAAAAATGAAAAACATCGATTTGAGGGACCAAAATTAGAAATACTCATCCGATAGGCCTCCGGTTTGTTCCAGCACGGTCGGCCGATGACTATGACTTGTGGAAACTGACGGAGTTCAATTCGGACTCCCGATTTGACCTCGACGCTCAAGTCGTCTTAACCAAGTTAGTTTAGTTAAAAAATGAAAAACTTTGGTTTAGGGTCCAATGTTAGAAATACTCCTCCGATTGGCCTCCGGTTTGTTCCAGCACGGTCGAGCCGATGAGTGTGACTTGTGGAAACTGACATAGTTCAATTCGGACTCCCGGTTTGACCGCGACGCGCCAAGTCGTCTTAACCAAGTTAGTTTAGTTAAAAAATGATGAACTTCGATTTCATGGTCCAAAATTAGAATACTCATCCGATTGCCCTCCGGTTTGTTCCAGCACGGTCGAGTCGATGAGTGTGACTTGTGGAAACTGACGGAGTTCAATTCGGACTCCCGGTTTGACCTCGACGCTCCAAGTCCTCTGAACCAAGTTAGGTTAGTTAAAAAATGAAAAACTTCAATTTGAGGGACCAAAATTAGAAATACTCATCCGATTGACCTCCGGTTTGTTCCAGCACGGTCGGGTCGATGAGTGTGACTTGTGGAAACTGACGGAGTTCAATTCGGACTCCCGGTTTAACCTCGACGCTCCAAGTCGTCTTAACCAAGTTAGTTTAGTTAAAAAATGAAAAACTTTGATTTGAGGGACCAAAATTAGAAATACTAATCCGATTGGCCTCTGGTTGTTCCAGCACAGTCGGGCCGATGAGTGTGACCTGTGAAACTGACGGAGTTCAATTCGGACTCTCGATTTGACCTCGACGCTCCAAGTCGTCTTAACCAGTTAGTTTAGTTAAAAAATGAAAAACTTCGGTTTGAGGGTCCAATGTTAGAAATACTCTTATGATTGGCCTCTGGTTGTTCCAGCACGGTCGGGCCAATGAGTGTGACTTGTGGAAACTGACATAGTTCAATTCGGACTCCCGGTTTGACCGCGACGCGCCAAGTCGTCTTAACCAAGTTAGTTTAGTTAAAAAATGAAGACCTTTGGTTTCATGGTCCAAAATTAGAAATACTCTCCGATTGCCCTCCGGTTTGTTCCAGCATGGTCGGTCGATGAGTGTGACTTGTGGAAACTGACGGAGTTCAATTCGGACTCCCGGTTTGACCTCGACGCTCCAAGTCGTGTTAACCAAGTTAGTTTAGTTAAAAAATGAAAACCTAGATTTGAGGGACCAAAATTAGAATACTCATCCAATTGGCCTCCGGTTTGTTTCAGCACGGTTGGGTCGATGAGTGTGACTTGTGGAAACTGACGGAGTTCAATTCGGACTCCCGTTTGACCGCGACGTGCCAAGTCGTCTTAACCAAGTTAGTTTACTTAAAAAATGAAATACTTTGATTTGAGGGACCAAAATTAGAAATACTCTTCCAATTGACCTCCGGTTTGTTCCAGCATGGTCGGGTTGATGAGTGTGACTTGTGGAAACTGACGGAGTTCAATTCGGACTCCCGGTTTGACCGCGACGCGCCAAGTCGTCTTAACCAAGTTAGTTTAGTTAAAAAATGAAGAACTTCGGTTTCATGGTCCAAAATTAGAAATACTCTTCTAATTGCCCTCCGGTTTGTTCCAGCACGGTCGGGTCGATGAGTGTGACTTGTGGAAACTGACGGAGTTCAATTCGGACTCCCGGTTTGACCTCGACGCTCCAAGTCGTCTTAACCAAGTTAGTTTAGTTAAAAAATGAAATACTTTGATTTGAGGGACCAAAATTAGAAATACTCTTCCAATTGGCCTCCAGTTTGTTCCAGCACGGTCGGGTCGATGAGTGTGACTTGTGGAAACTGACGGAGTTCAATTCGGACTCCCAGTTTGACCGCGACGCGCCAAGTCGTCTTAACCAAGTTAGTTTAGTAAAAAAATGAAATACTTCAATTTGAGGGACCAAAATTAGAAATACTCTTCCAATTGACCTCTGGTTTGTTCCAGCACGGTCGGGTCGATGAGTGTGACTTGTGGAAACTGACGGAGTTCAATTCGGACTCCCGGTTTGACCTCGACGCTCCAAGTCGTCTTAACCAAGTTAGTTTAGTTAAAAAATGAAAAACTTCGATTTGAGGGACCAAAATTAGAAATACTCATCCGATTGGCCTCCGGTTTGTTTCAGCACGTCGGGCCGATGAGTGTGACTTGTGGAAACTGACGGAGTTCATTCGGACTCTCGA
>CM024758.1:49451560-49553017 GCA_014218235.1 Colocasia esculenta
CTATCTTTCTGCTCTATAAAGGACTAAGTGTTTGAAGCAGAAGAACCAAAGCAAACCTAAAAATTATTCAAGGAGTGTACATCCAGTGAGCATCCAACTCCACACACACTCAACAACTCAAGTAAATAGAGAAGAGCTTGAGCTATTCAAGAGAAGCTTTCAAAGCTGAAGTTTTCAAAGCTCGAAGCATTCAAGCTTTCTTCTCTTCTTCTCTCTCTGTGCATCAACGTAAATCTTGGGGAGAGTCTGTGAGCTGAGAGTTTGAGTTCCTTAGTGTTCATCTTGTATAGCTCTCAATCTATTTTTTCTTTTCTAATAAAGACTTGTGTCTAGTTGTAGGACTATGTACAGTGTTCTTCTTCCTGTGTGAAGAGAAGGCTAGAGGGGTGTTGGTAGATTCTATCCGGTTGTGGGACTGTACACAGTGTTACCTTGGGTTAAGGAAGAACCTAGCTGGGGTTGGTGTTAGCAGAACTTAGCTGGGGGTTTAAGTCTAGCAGAACCGCACTGGGGTTTGTTTCAGGAGGGTGACTTCTTGATCTATAAAAGAAATGAGTTTCCTTCCTACTCGGAAAGGAAGAGGACCAACGGGCAGCTAGGGGTTTGTATATCCTTGGGGGGATTATACCCTGGTTAGTGAAATCACAAGATTTGCTTGGGGACTGGAAGTAGGATTTCCATTTGGAAGGGTCGAATCAGGATCAATCCTTATGTTTATGTGTGTGATTGTCTTTTAATTGCTTCCGCATTGCTACTCTTTATCGCACATGATCACATTCACTAACCAAAGTTTTCAAGTGGAGATTTTTATTTGTGTTTTCAGATTATTCTATTCAACCTCCCCCCCCCCTCTAGGCTATCCTTGATGCCAACCATAAGCCTTTCCCTTTTTTATAGGGTGGGGAGAGGCATCAGGTCACCTCACGGTCTCCAACTTCAAACTTCAGCGCTCCTTTGTCTCTAGCTTCTCCTCTTCTCTCTGCTATCCCTTTGTTCCTCTTTCTTTACCCCCCCCCCCCCCCCCCATTTCTTCTTTGACTCTGGCACCGATGGCCCAGAGGGAAGGAAAGACCATTGTAGAGGCGAGTGAATAGCAGGCGGTGGCAGAGAAACAACCGAAGTACCATCATATCGAGGGCCTCCACAAACGTTTCCACATCGGTGAGGAGTACGAGTGTGATGGTCCTCATCATTTAGCTTGACCCGACTCTGTCTCTCGCGAACATGCCAATGCCTCACAATGGATATCAACATATATGTCTGTGGAAATATAAAGGAATACGCTAAACACATATAAGATTGCACATGTCGCATATATTTACATGATTATTACGTAGCCAGTTCTCAACAAAAGTCAAGTACAATGTAAAACAGTCTGGGGCATACCTCGAGGTATAACCGAAAGAGAATTACACTGCTGGAGGAGTAGACCCAACTCCGCTGTGATGTGGCTCTAAACTAGAAGAAGGACAAGAACCCTCTTGCTCTCCTCACCTGAAAGGAGTAGGGGTGAGTCTCACAAGTCATTGGCTCAGTAGGAAAACTCCCTCAAAGGCCGAAACAACACAAGTACTAGAGAAGCAGGAATAAAAACATCTATTTAAATAGTTAGTTAAGCTATCTAAGCATGATGCCGCAACTGTAATTAAATAAACAACTCTACACTATTAACATGACTAAACATTAATAAATAAATAGTAAACCACACTCAGAGGTACGAGCTAAAGAAGGGTAATGCCAAACACGAGTCACAAAGACTTGTTTGCGACACCAGCTACTGACCTAGATAAACCATATAGGTCTACCTCTCAGCCTCGCAGCCATGGACGAAAGGTCCAGCTGCCGCTGCACCTCAACAGGACAACAAATTGTAGAGACCACACAAACACCACACCTGTAAACCACACAAGTGCAGGCCCATGCTTGGCACCTTTAGGGACTCCAACCTGAGCTCCCTAAAGTGAGGCACTAGAAACATGACTAGCTGGGGACTAGTACGTCTACCGGTGTCCGTCCCCAACCAAGAGTGCGCTACAAGCAACTAAAGACAACCAACACAAGTCGTTGTCCTACTGTCATCTTTTCGTCAGCCAAATGTACAACTCAAACAAAGGAGAGAGGGTGTCCAGGAAGATGACACAGACCTTGATGGTACACAAGTATCGGGACAAATCCCGAGCACAACGTACCTGGCTCATAAAGAACCTGAGGTACCCGACTGGAGAGGTAACCACGGAAGGCATCGTACTACCCAACTTGCCACGTACACACAAACCATGCAAACTCGGCATTCCCAATCTCGACGAGTGCCATTGCACCACTTACCGACTTTATGTTCATAAAATAATGCCATACGATAACCATGTAAACATGCATAAACTTTCAGCCTCGGAAGCCAGAAGGCGTCGGGGCACTCTGTCGCCTTCAGAACGTGATGCCTTGATATGGCACATTCTAAAATAAGAATATGACGGGTCGGGCTATCGCATTCAGAATGCGACACCCTAGGCTATCGCCTTCACAAATAGAGCCCCACTTCCGGGGTTCCACGTTCAAAAACCCTACAAACCCACACAAATAGCTATATGGAACATGGATAACCTTCAAAAACCTCACTAACATGCCATCTATCAATTACTATATGTTTCATGGATCAAACACAATGAACACGCCATTCATAATGAAAAATTGAGTAGAATCTCCCTACATACGCAAGGTATGTGAAAAACAACCACAGATCGGCGTTCCCCACACTCCGTGCAACGTCCTCGCATCGAGAGCATGCCGAACAGAGCTCCAAGCACCAAATTTGCCAAAACCAGCAACAAAAACTCCTCCTGGCTGAGCAGAGCTTCCTCAACTCTATTTGGCCGACCTAAGCTTCTTAAACCTAAACAGTTATGAACGCGACGGTCCTCACTGTCGCGATAAGAACACGACGGTATAGGCCATCACCTTCTTATTACTGACGTCAGCCGGTTGCCCTGCGGCCGCCACGTGGCAGGCATGCCGCCAAACAACCCCAGAGAAGCAGCAACCTGAACGTGACACCTAGAACTGTTGCATTAAGAACGCGACATGCACCTCCGTTGCGTTTACAGACAGTGAACCAGTTGGTTCTTTGGGCCTGACTTTCTGGCCCACATGCCAAAACAACCTGTAGAAGACACCATACACCAACCATTGGCCGCACATTGGCCACCAAAACCATTAAACTACAATATGAAAATACTGGTGTTCGTCCCCTAAGCAAGAGCGCACTACAAGCGACTAAAAACAACCACAACACACAAGCCATTGTCCCATTGTCGTCTTTCCCTCAGCCGGATGTACTACTCAAGCTACAGAGTGCAGGTGTCCAGGAAGATGACATAGACCCTAGCGGTACACAAGTACCAGGACAAGACCCCGAGCACTACGTGCCTGGCTCATAGAGAACCTGGGATACCCGACTCGAGAGGAAACCACGGGTGGCGTCGTATACCTGACTTGCATGGCACGCACAACCATGCAGACTCGATAATTCCACTTACCACAAGTGCCAATGCACCGCTTAACAACCATTGCACGCAAACCATCATTTATACGGACCCATGCATGAAAGCAATTCATAGCACTATGCAGACAAACCAGGGTTCGCTTTTTGATGACTAAATTGCGACGCACCAAACCATCGCAATACAGACTGAATTGCGACGTCTGGATTTGTCGCATTTTAGGTGCAGAAACCCTACCCGAAATCCCCTCCGGGAGAAGCTCAAACCACTCTGTACAACCCATTCACATGCTATGTTGAAATAAAATAAGACCCTACACATGCCTTCTACCTTCCTTAACCCATTAAATACATTTAAAACTGTAAAGATGGTCCGTTTGAATCAAAAAGGAGAAGAATCCCCCTACCACATGAAGAATGCGAAGAACACGTAAAACGGCGCTTCCCCGATGTTTCCTGCGCTCCGCACAATGTCCATGCGTCGGAAACATGTTGAACTGCACGCCGGAACCTCTGAATCGCCATGAAACCTCCACAGAAGTCTTTCCACGGCTAAGCAGTGTTGTCTGCACTGCTCGGCCTGGGTTGGCCGATCTCAACACACAACAGAATCACGACGGGTTGCGTCGTCGTGTTTAAATCACGACGGGTATATCCATCGCAATTCAAAGTGACGCTCCGACATGCGACACGCGGCGTGCATGTAGACATGCAACCCAGAAGCGGCGTACAAAACGCAACGACCCTGGCAGTCGCGATTCTCAAAATCATGACGCCTGTGTTGGTCGTGTTTATGAAAGCCACACCGGAGGTTGGTTTGGCTTGGTTTCCAAGCCCCCAACCCACACAACCATTACAAACCATACAAAAACTCAGTATTGGGCGACACACTAGCCACTAAATCCACTAAGCTATGATCCGAAAAAGTCGCGACGTTACATTACTATCATCTAAAAAGATATTTTGACCTCAAAATGTATAAAGAAATTTAAACACACAATGCATTAATCACTACACAATATACTATCATCTAAAAAGAAATAAAAGCTTACTCAAATAGGCATGGATACGCTTTAAACATTTCTTCTACTAACTCCCATGTATCTTCTCCTCACTCCCTGTTCTCCCATCTGATATTTACCAATTCAATTTACTTATTCCTTAATTTTTGTGTCCTTCGGCCTGTGATATGTACTGGGTACTCTAGCATAGGCATATCTAGCTTCAGATCATTTTGTTGGTAGCTGACTACCTGTGATGGATCTTTAATATACTTTCTCAACATAGAAACATGGAAAACATCATGTGCATCTATGAAATCTACCGAGAGATCTATTTTGTATGTTGTTTCACCGATTCTTTCCAAAATGTGGAAGGGGCCCACATACCTCGGACTTAACTTACCTCTTTTTCTGAATCTCAATGCACCCTTGGTAGGAGAATCCCTCAGAAAAACATAATCTCCATTCTCAAATTGAAGTGGCCTGCGTCGGGTGTCTGGACTCTTCTGTCAGCTTTGGGCTATTTGTAACTTCTCATTAATAAATCTAACCATTTCTATAGTCTACTAAATCCATTCAGGACCCATAACCTGCCTCTCTCCGACTTCATGTCAGTTCAATGGTGTTCTGCATGGCCTGCCATACAAGGCCTCATAAGGTGCCATCCTAATACTCATGTGATAACTGTTATTATACGCAAATTCTACCATTCCCAGATGGTGCTCCCAGCTGCTTCCCCACACTAAACAACAAGCTCGTAGCATGTCTTCAATTGTCTGAATGGTTCTTTCAGTCTGTCCATCAGTTTGTGGGTGATATGCCGAACTATACCTCAATTCAGTGCCAACTACTCTCTGTAGACCTGTCCAAAAACCAGATGTAAATCTTGGATCTCTGTCAGAAACAATTATCTTCAGAATACCGTGCAATGGTACAATTCTGTACACATAAATTCATGCCAATCTATCCACAGTCCAAGACATACTCACAGCTAATAATCTGCATACCTTGGTCAATCTGTCGACAAACACCCAAATACCATTGTGCCCTGTTGCTGTCCTGGGTAGTCCTGTTACAAAATCCATAGCAATGTCGTCCCACTTCCACTATGGAATTGGTAACGGCTGAAGTAATCCTCATAGTTTTTGATGTTCTGCCTTTATCGGCTGACAAACTGAGCACCTTGCAATGAATTCTGCTATCTCTCTCTTCATGTGAGGCCACCAAAAATACTTTCTCAAATCTTAATACATTTTAGTACTGCTTAGATAAATGGTGTACCTAGATTTATGTGCCTCTTGTAGAACTCTCTGCTTTACCTCCACTTCCGCTGGTACATACAACCTACCTCTAAGTCTGACTACACAGTTATCATCAATTGTAACACCTTCCATTTTGACAATCTCTACTAAATTTCCATCTGTTTTCTTAGCTTTAACAAACTGCCAATACAAGGAGGGTTCAATAGCACTACTGGCTAACATTGCTCGCCACTGACTGCTTGGAACATACAAAGAATTTTTTGATATTTCCTCATACAACTTCCATTCCTTAATCATCATCTGACTCATATAGGCCTTTTTGCTTAATGCATCTGCTACAACATTTGCTTTACCCAGGTGGTAAGCCAAACTGAAATCATAATCTTTCAAATATTCTACCCACCTGTGCTGACGAAGATTCAAATCTTTCTAGAAGAAAATACATTTCAAGCTCTTATGATCTGTAAAAAGTTCAAACCTCTCACCATAAAGATAATGCCTCCACATCTTTAAAGCAAAAACAACTGCTGTCAATTCCAGATCATGAGTTGGGTAGTTCTCTTCTGCTGGCTTCAACTGCCTAGATGCATAAGCTATAACCTTACCATGTTGCATAAGAACAGCTCCAAGACCTCTTCTTGACGCATCCGTATATACCACAAAACCTCCACTGCCTGCTGGTAATGTCAATATCGGCAATGCTATAAGCCTTCTCTTTAATTCCATAAAACTTCCCTGACAATCCTCTAACCAAACAAATGGTACATCTTTTCTGGTTAACCTTGTCATTGGTGCTGAGAACTTAGAAAAGTCTTGTATAAAATGCCTGTAGTATCCTGCTAAACCCAGGAAACATCTGATTTCTGTAATTGTTCTCTATGCTTCCCATCTCATAACTGCCTCAACCTTTACTGGATCAACTGCAACACCCTCTGCTGAAATAACATACCCCAAAAACTGAATCTCTTTCAACCAAAACTCACATTTACTAAACTTAGCATACAATTGATTCTCTCGCAATGTCCGCAAAGTAATTCTCAAATGTGCTGCATGATCTTCTTCTAACGCTGAGTATACCAATATATCATCTATGAAAACCATAATAAACTGATCCAGATATGGATGAAAAATTCTGTTCATTAAATTCATAAACACTACTGGTGCATTGGTTAGCCCAAATGGCATAACCACAAACTCATAGTGCCCATACCTAGTTCTGAATGTTGTTTTGTCGATGTCTTCCTCTCTAATCCTCAGCTGATGATACCTAGACCTTAAGTCAATCTTAGATAACACTTTAGCTGATTGAAGCTGATCAAACAAATCATCAATTCTTGGCAATGGATATTATTCTTAATAGTGACCTCATTCAATTTCCGATAGTCAATAGACATTCTAAAACTTCCATCTTTCTTCCTCACGAATAACACAGGAGCTCCCCATTGTGAATGACTCGGCCTGATAAAACCCTTCTCTAGCAATTCATGTAACTACTTTTTCAATTCTTTAAGCTCTACAGGTGCCATTCTGTACGTTTCTTTGGAAATTGGCATAGAACCTGGCTGCAATCCATCGTAAAATCCACTTCCCTATGTGGAGCTAGACCTGGAAAATCATTCGGGAACACATCTGCAAATTCCCTGACTACTAGAACTGCTTCAACTAACTTATCAAATTCAACCAAACTCACTGCAGCTAGGTAAGCTACACAACCCGCATTTAACAACTTCCTAGCCCTAAGTGCTGAAATTATAAACTTGGGAGTGTAAAACGACATACCTTGGAATTCAAATACAGCTCCACTAGGGTGACAAAATTTGACCCTCTTCTTCCTAAAATCAACCATTGCACCATAGGCTTCCAGCCAGTCCATACCCAGAATTATATCATAACCTTTCAACTATAAGGCATACAATCTAACAAGCAACTTCTTTCCTTGTATCACAATAGGAACTTCATCTATGTAGCAAGAAGTGAGCATGAATCCTCCTAAAGAAATCTCTACAACTAACTCACACAACCTTTCCTCTAATGGGTGCACCATACTATCCATAAACTCTTCAGAAATAAAAGAGTGCGAAGCACCTGGATCAGTTAGAACTCTTGCTAAAAGTCATAAATAGGCAATATAGCTTCAATTAAGTTGGAAGCCTCTACCTGTGCCCGGGTGATAGCCATAACTCGGCCTCGACTACACTGGTGTGGTGCTCCTCTACCTCATCCTACTGGTGGCTGTTGGGGCTGCTACTACTGCTGCTACTGTTGCACTCCTTTACCATACCCATACTCCTTGGGTAAGGACAATTCCGAATCAAATGTCCCGGATGGTCACAATTGTAACACTGTAGCTTGGTGGGATTATAGGCTGCCTTGCTGTACTTTGTTGCGATTCTTCCACCTCCAGTCTATAACCTCGCCCCTGTTGGAACATCTGCTGGTGGCCTCCTCCCCATCCTCTAAATATCTTCTTCAGTTTTGAACCCCATTTGCTCAATCCTGAGGAAGATGACCCTGCTGATGCCTTCCCTTTACTAACCCCTGAGGATTGTTGTGGTAGCTGAAAACTACCCGAATCCCCCGCCTGATGGGTCCGAACTGACCTCTCTAAAATAGATGCTCTCTGCGCTGTCTCCTCCATAGTCCTGTACATAAGTGGTATCACCACATTCTGTAACTCCGACCTCAGTCCACAAATGAAATACTCTACCATCATTGCATTGTTTGCCACAACATACAGTGCATATCTACTTAGTGCCATAAATCTCATTTGATATTCTAAGACTGAAAAATTCCTTGTTGCAAAGTTCTGAATTGCTCCCTCTTAGCTTGCTGAACTTGTACTAGGAAAAATGTATCATTAAACACGTCCAGAAACTCTGGCCATTTAATGGTATCCTCTGCTCTACCTGCAAAAGTCGTTTACATTTTAACCTCCACCATTCCTGTGCAAAGCCCCGTACTTGGTAAGTAGCCAGAATCACTCTGTCCGCTGATGGACACCTCATAGTCACAAAGACTTTTCTATTTCATGAATCCAGTGCTCAGCTGTATCTGGATTGGGTCCCTCTATGTAGGTAGGTGGCTGTGACCTCAAAAATATTTCAATCTGCATGGTTGGTTCCTCCACTGCTCTCACTGGTGGTATTGGTGGCACAGATGGTGGTGGGGGTGGTATAATTGGCACTGGCTCTGCCTCCTCAACAATCGGAGGCCCTGCTACTGTTGGCTGAACTGGACCCTACTGGTCCAACCTTGTTCTTATTTCGGTTATGCTTTCCCATAGCCTCTCAATCAATTGATGTGTTGTTTCCTTCGACTCATCTCCCCCACCTCCCCAGTCTCTCCTATCAGCCATCTCAAATTCCTGCACAAACAACATTCCAACCACGTATATGCTAACAAATCAATACAAAACCAAGGTCAACTACCAGTAGTGGACTAATGTAGAAATCAAGCTATGTAATCTCCTAGTTCCTTCCTATTTACACGGACCATGCTCTGATACCAACTGTGACAGACCACATCGTTCAAACCCGTTGTCCTAATAACGAGCTTGATCCGACTCCGCCTCCTGCGAACAGGCCGAAGCCTCGCCAGGGATATCAACACACATGTCCGTGGAAATATAAAAGAACACACCGAATATGTATAAGATCAAACATCTCACTCATATTTACAGAAGGACTACATAGTCAAATTTCAACAAAAGTCAAACTCAATTACAAAAGCCTGGGGCATACCCCGGGGCATAACAAAAGAAAATTACATTACTGGAGGTGTAAACCCAACACCGCTACGATGTGGCTCCGGACTAGAAGACGGATGTGAAATCTCCTGCTCTCCCTCACCTAAAAGCAATAAGGGGTGAGCCTCACGAGTCACTAGCTCAACAGAGAAATTCCCTCAAAAGCTACAAACCATAAAAAAAACACAAGAGAAGCAGGAGTATAACAACATATTTGAATAACTAACAAGTCTACCTGAGCAAGAGACTAAATATCACAATGCTTAAATAAACTTAAGCTAACAACAAGATTTCAACTTCAATAAATAAATGGCAAATCACGCTCAGGTGTACAAGCTAAAGAAGGGTAACGCCAAACATGAGTCACGAAGACTGGTTCGCGACACAAGATACAAACCCGGACAAACAACATAGGTATACCTCTCAGCCTCGCAGCCTAGGACGAAAGGTCCAGCTGCCACTCCACCACAACAGAACCAACAAACTGTGGAGACCAACTCTCACCACATCTGCAGCTCACACGGCTACAGCTCCATGCCTGGCACCTTTAAGGACTCTAGCCCGAGCTCCTTAAAGTGAGGTACTAGAAAAAGGACTAGCTGGGAACTAGTATGTCTACCAGTGTCCATCCCCTATCCAAGAGTGCGCTACAAGTGACTAAAAACAACCACAACACAGAAGCCACTGTCCCATTGTCGTCTTTCCCTCAGCTGGACATACTACTCAAGCTACGGGGTGAGGGTGTCCAGGAAGGCGACACAGACCCTAGCAGTACACAAGTACCAGGACAAGACCTCGAGCACTACATTCCTGGCTCACAGAGAACTTGGGGTACCCAACTCGAGAGGTAACCACGAGTGGCAGCGTATACCGACTTGCCTCGCACGGACAACCATGCAGACTCGATAATTCCACTTACCACAAGTGCCAATGCACCGCTTGATAACCATTGCATGAAATCCATTATTTATATGGACCCATGCTTGAAAGCAATTCATAGCAATATGAAGACAAACTAGGGCTTGGGTAGCAGTCATCTAAATCGCGACGGACACAAAGGTCGCTTTTTGATGACTGAATCGCGATGCACCAAACCGTCACGTTACAGACTGAAACGCAACGTCTGGATCCATCGCATTTCAGCTGCAGAACCCTACCCGAAATCCCCTCTGGGAGAAGCTCAAACCACCTTGTACAACCCATTCACATGCTATTTTTCAATAAAATAAGATCCTACACATGCCTTCTACCTTCCTTAACCCATTATATACATTTAAAATTGTAAACACGGTATGTTTGAATCGAAAAGGAGAAGAATCCCCCTACCACACGAAGAACGGAAAGAATGCGTAAAATGGCGCTGCCCCAGTGTTTCTCGCGCTCTGCACAACGTCCTCACGTCGGAAACACACTGAACCACACGCCGGAACCTCTAAATCACCAAGAAAACCTCCACAGGAGTCTTTCCCACGGCTGAGCAATGTTTCCTGCACTGCTCGACCTAGGTTGGCCGATCTCAACACACAAATAGAATTGCGACGGGTCGCGTCATTGCATTTAAATCGCAACGGGTATATCCATCACAATTCAAAGTGACGCCTCACCATGCGACACGGGGCGTGCATGCAGACGTGCAACCCAAAAGTGACGTTCAAAACGCGACGACCCTGGCTATCACGATTCTCAAAATTGCGACGCCTGTGTTGGTCGCATTTATGAAAGCCACACCAGAGGTTGGTTTGGCCTAGTTTCCAAGCCCCCAACCCCCACAACCTGTACAAACCATACAAAAACTCAGTATTGGGACACACACTAGCCACTAAATCCACTAAGCTATGATCCGAAAAAGTCACGACGTTACACTTTGAATGTCAAGAGTTTCTGAAACTGGATAGAGTATGGTAAGGTATTAGGATTTTAGGTACCGCATAAGCCTTCTGAGCTGAAAAGCTTGGCAAACTTGGAGTTGCATCAACATCTTACCTCCCAGTCGGTAGAGAAGAGAGGAGTTCGCATAAAAAATGTTTCTGAGAAAATATAGAAGAGACCCCTCCCTAGGAGTAATAGGCCTTTAGATTTAAAGTGTGCTAGGTTCTAGGTATGGGCTCATCTCCAAGGGTAGATAGCCTGTAGGAGCCTTTATCGAGAACCTGGACGACCTTATAAGGTCCTTCCCATTTTGGGGTGAGTTTGTTGATTGCTTTTTAGGGGTCCAATGTCGAGAAATGACGTAGCACTAAATCGCCTTCGAAGAAGCACCGTTCACGAACTCGGGCATTGTAGTATTGAGAAAGTCATTGTTGAAAGGAAACCAACCCGATATTGGCATCATTCCTTCATTCACCAAGCATGCCTAGGTTTTCCTTTAGTGCTTGATTGTTGGTTGCTTCGTTGAAGTGGGTCGTTCGGACCGTTGGGAGAGCGACTTCCAAAGGCACCACAACTACTGTGTTAAAGGGCAGGTGGAAGGGGGTCTCATCAATTTCCACCCGAGCAATTGTTCGGTGACACCAGAGGACATTGGGGAGCTCCTCTAGCCACGAACCTCTAACAACTTCAACTATTGTGCGTATCCTGTGTAGTAGTGTTCGGTTGGCATCTTCCATCAACCCATTTGTGTGGGGATGTGCCACTGAGGTGAAGTGGTTGTAGATACCAAGCTCCGAGCACTTTTGTTTGAAGAAGGCGCTATCGAACTACTTTCTGTTATCGATGGTGAAAACCTTCGGGATGCCGAATCAATAGAGAAAGCTCTTCTATACAAACATCCAAACTACTCGGTCAGTAATCTTGGTGACAACTTCACCCTTGATCCACTTGGTGAAGTAGTCGATGGCAACCAAGAGGAACTTTCTACCTTGGACCTCTAGGAACGGTTCTAGAATATCTATCCCCCATCGGGCCAATGGCTCTATGAGGGTATGCAGCTACTCGACCGGTTGATGATTAAGTGGGCCGAGCATCTGGCATTTCGAGCACTTCTTCATGTAGGATAAACAATCCTTTTGCAAAGTAGGCCACCAAACCCTGCCCGAGGATGTTGCGAGCTAGAGACCTTCCGCCCAAGTGGTTTCTGCACAAGCCTTCACATACTTCTTCGATAGCTGGAATAGCTTTAGAGGGACCAAGGCACTTCAAGAGAGGCCTAAAGAGGGAACGTCGATACAGCTGATCCTCAATAATGGTGATCTCTAACTCCACGATTGAACTCGGCGGGCCTCGGCCTGGTCGTGAGGAAGCTCACCCCTGAGAAGGTAGGCCAGGATGGGGTTCATCCAGCTTGGTACGTGAGGAATGGCCTCTATCACTGTGATATCTACCTTTGTGCTCGGTGCTGCAAGTACTTCAATGAATACTAAGGGGGAGTGGGCGATATTACCTAAGGACGCTAGGCGGGAGAGTGCATCCACCTGCACATTCTGCTTTCGCGAGATTTGCACCACCTCAAAATAGAGGAAGCTGTTTGTTTGGCACTTCACATGCTGGAGTGTGCCATGTGGGGTTCCTCATCTTCAAATTATCCGTTGACCTAGTTGGTGAAAAGCTATGAGTCACTAAAGGCTCACAGTCGAAGCGCACCAAGATTTCTAGCCATCCTCATCCCAGACAGCAATGCTTCATACTCAGCCACGTTGCTGGAGGCCGTGTAGTGGAATTGAAGGGAGTATTGGAACTCTAGCCCCTTCGGCGAGGTGAGGACCAATCCTGCTCTGCTCTCTGTGTCACATGAGGACCCATCTACTAGAGTTCCCTTGGAGGTTCGTCTGCCAGTAGAGGTTCCTTCTCGGAAGGTAGCGTACATTCTGCCATGAAGTTTGCGAGCACTTGATCTTTGATCGTGGTCCTTGGTCGAAAGTCGATCTCGAATTCCCCGAGCTCAATGGCCCACTTGGTGAGTCGTTCGGAAGCCTCTGGGCACTGTATGACCAGCTTTAGTGGTTGATCAGTGAAGATCGTGATCGAATGGGCCTGAAAATAGGGCCGCAACTCCTGTGTAGTTGTTATAAGTGCTAGAGCTAACTTTTTTGCTCAGGGGTATCTCCTTTACGCATCCTGCAACACCTTGCTGATGTAGTACACTGGGTACTGGATCGTGACCTTTTCTTTGATCAAGATTGCACTAATGGAGTGCTCAGTGATAGAGAGGTATATGGAAAGCTGCTCTCCTTGAACTGGCTTTGAGAGGACCGATGGAGTGGTGAGATATCTTTTCAACGTTGTGAAGGAAACTTCACATTCCTCTCTCCATGGTATCTTCCCCCTTATAGTGAGGCTTCTTTGGGGACTTGCAACAACTAGAAAAAGGGGAGACATCGCTCTACGGCTCGAGACATGAATGTAGACGTGAAATTTGGCCCATCTCCATGTTGGTCAATGGCCCATTAAGACTTGTTTGACTCCTTGTTGATTCACCTCGGATCCCATGTCGACGTCAACATCAATTGTCGTTTACCTCATATTGACATCATTGCACCATGACATTAACTCAAATTGACATCCACATAGTTTGACGTCTGCATGTAGTAGACTGCGTGATCGTTTAACGTCAACCTGGGTTTACCTGTTCCACAGAACTATCTGAGTATCTCGCCCACATCTGTCACTACCTCAGCCATGCCGTCGCATGGGACCATTCCCCATAGGCAAATGGGCCACCTTGGCACTCCCTTGACCCAATAAAAGTCCCATGTGGCCTCTCCTCATTGGCCCTTACTTTGTAACATGGATTGCCACTTGAGCAAGTGTGTTTTCTCACATTTGAGCATCCTAGGCTCCTAAGCTCTGCCCCCACTGTCTATATATGGAGCTCCTTAGTTTTGTGAGAAGGGAGGGGGGGGGGGGGGAGATGCTGGATGTAGCTATGACTTAATGTCTTAAGAGAGGAGAGAGAAAGAAGGACAATACCTTGAGAGCTTCTATTCCTTCTTTTCTTCTTGTCCCTGTCCACTTAGAGTGTTAAGGAGGCTTCACCACGAGCTAGAGGAGTCCACCAAGCTACCACACCAGTCATCAACGAGGGTCATCTCCCTCTTCTTCTTTCTTCCTTCTCTTTTGACTTTTAGTCTTACATGTTAATCACTTCTCACACACACGCACACAAAGCACGTAGTGCACACTTCCATATGACTAAAATGGATTTTCCTTACCAAAACTAGAGGGAAGAAGGGTGGTCATAGTGTTTGGCCACCCATCTTCTCAAGCCCACAACCGGTATAGGGATATACTTTGGGTCCTTTCTTTCCACCTCTGAGATTTTACTACACTCCATTAGAGTCTTATAGAGTACTTTTTGTCACAGGAAAACCCTCAGAAACATTGCAGAGCTTTTTCTCTTTGTTTGGCCAAAGAGAAGGAGGTCGACATCCCCACCATCAACCGCTCACAAGGCAATGTCGTCGGCATGATCTAAATACATCCTTGGGCACAAGTAAGGCTATGGAGATCACCTCCCTTTCATTTTATTACTGGTTTCTTGGTTCTTTTCCCTTCTTTCGGTCGGTCAACTTGGTCAAATGGGCATCTACACCAAAAAGAAGGAGTACAGGACAGTTCCAAGATGAACCAGCTAGCACATTTTAGGGAACCACATTGACGAGAGGAAACAAACGTCCACAATGAATCTACTTAGTGCTGCGAGGTGTCCAGTGAGCTGATGAACGTCGCGTGTTGTCCTCAGTCTACTCATTTTCTAGTACTGCCTGAATCTTCTCTAGGTTGGCTTCGATCCCTCTGTTGGACACAAGGAAGCCGAGGAATTTCCCCAATCGGACTCCAAAGGCGCACTTCCTTGAGTTGAGTTTCATGTTGAACCTCCACAAAGTTGCGAAGGTTTCTACTAAGTCAGAGATATGGTCAGTTCCCAGATGGGTCTTGACCAACATGTCATCCACATATGCCTCCATTTTACATCTGATTTGCTGCGAGAATATTTTTTTGACAATCCACTGATATGTTGCACCAACGTTCTTCAGATCGAATGGCATCTTGGCAAAGCAGTAAAGGCCGAGGTCGGTGACAAACATCATGGCATCTTGATTTGGGGGATGCATACTAATCTGGGTGATAACCAGAGTAGGCGTCCAAAAAGTTGAGGAGCTCATTCCCGGAAGTAGCATCCACATGTTGGTCTATGAGTGGCAATGGGAAGCTATCTTTTGACGTCGCCTTGTTGAGGTCCTTGTAGTCCACGCAAAGGCGCCATTTCCGTTGCCTTTGTGGACAAGGACCACGTTGGAGACCCACCTAGGGTACTGGGCTTCTCAAAGAAGACTTCTCGATAGGCTCCAAGTGATGTGATCGTGGATCATGGCCTGTCCTTCTCAATTGATGGGGCACCTTCTTTGCTACATGGTTGGCACCTTTGGATCTAGGTTCAGGCGATGAGTGATCACCTCTGGAGAGATGTCGGGTAGCTCGTTGTCCAACCAATCTAACAGTCCAGATTTGTGAGCAAGAATTCCCTGTAGCAGAGTTGCTCGGCTTTAGGAAGGAGCTCTCTGATAAAGAGGACGTGTTTAGGGTCTTCGCTGACCTAAACCTACAACAGGTCTTTAGAGGGTGCTCCTTGACTGGTCGTATAAGGCCCTCTAATTTCCGTCGCATTATTGCAATTATGTGTGTATGTTTATGCTTGTGTATGTATATACATATTTACGTACGCATTAATTAGTATAATTACGTGTGCATGTGTTTATATTAAGTATAAATAATGTATATATTGCATGATGATAGTGTGGATATAATACCATATACATATTGCATGTATATATGCTTGGTATGCCTCCACTCTCTGACCTAGACCCTCCAATTCACCCAAGATTCAGAGCTCGGGTCTGTGTTTCTGCACAGACCTGGTTAGACGTCAAGGTCCCTGGACGTCCAGATCATCCTTGGCGTCCATCGACCATGCCGCTGACCCTGAGTCAGCGGCCAGAGACCGCCGTCCAGTTCTTCTGGACAGAACAGTGAGCTGTTCTGTCCTTCTTATGCATTAATTTCGGTATGTTTTACGTGATGAGGATATATGGTAAACCTTATACTCTATGTATATTGTGCATTGTGGTGTGTGGATGAAGTGGTGTGTGTTGGTGGATGTGGGAAATGGTGTTCCATAAACTTGTGAGCATGACGTGTTGATTTTACAAATTTAGTTTTTCTGATTAGAATGTGTATGAATGCCATGGTTTTAGTCTAATCATGAAGATCAGTGGATTAGCATATGTGTTTGCAAATTTTGGTAATTGATCCATGCTTGTGTAATTTGTAAATAAGCTCGGTTCGATGAAATAGAAGCATGCAAGAATGATTTGTAGTGTTCAACCCATAGATGTATGAATTAGGGAATTTTGTATTCTCAGTTCATGCATATGTGAATAGCTTATGTTTAAACAGCAAGTGGCTAATTTGCAAAATGTGTTAGACCCATGTTAACTTAAGTTGTTAATAGCATGCTAATTAGGTGTTTTATTTTCTGTAAATCCTATTTAGCTCAGAAAAATCTGAAAAATTGAGGGTATGACCTTGAACCCGAAAACAGCATGTGGTTAAAATTTCAGGTCTTTCGGATCAGTAAATAAAAAGTTATGTGTTTTTCATGTGAAATGTGATAATTCGTGCATATGATCGTAATGTGATTAGATTTTGTTTAAACCCAGCATGATTAGTGTGTTTACTGTGTATTAAACCTTGGAATTTTGTAGTACCATGTTAGGAAAAAAAACAGAGGTATTCATGTGAGTGAGAAAGTAAATGAGATGAAGTGTTATGTGTAAAACCAAGTGTATAACGGTAAATATGTAAATGTGTAACAGTGCCAATGTGACACTGCTTCCGTAGAGGGCAGTGGAGCTGTATCAGGGAAAGTCCCCCTGAGAAAGTTCATTGTGTTAAGTGACCCTAAGGGCATTAGGGGGAAATCCTGGAGGTGGACAAGTACCACTGGTTAGGGTGGAGACTTGTTCTCCCGGTCTGCGCAGTCCAAGAGTCGCCATTGGAATGCCTAGATGGCGTCTATGTGTAATGTGATGTGTATATGTCATTCTTTGGTGGTTTGGACTATGTGTCACGGCACCTAAAAATGTGTAAAGTGTAATGTGAAATGTGTATGTGACCATGTGTAAATGTGTAAGTGACATGTGAATGTGTATGTGTAAAGTGTAGCCATGTGAAAAGAGGAAACTAGTGTAAAGAAAAATGTGAAATTCTAGATGTGTAAATGTGTTATTGGAACCCATGTGAGACTAAATCTGAAACCATGTGAATTCAGAAAATGCATGTTGTTATTCTTATGTTTATGTGTGCAAAAATGTTTAGAGTCCATGTTAGGGACAACTAATGAATATGTGTGCAAATAGCATGATGGATTGTTCATATGATATGTTTTATGCGTTATTGTAGCTCTCATGTCTAGGTTTTCAGCGATGAAACTATATGAAATCAGCAACCTAAAGCATGTGAAAAGGTTCATGTATGTGTTTAAAAATGTGTAAAACCCATGCTAGTTGCGTCACCTTTCATGCATGTAAATTGATCATGTTGATAGCTCTTATGTTTGATTCTTAAAAGGTTAAAGTTCATGAGTAAATTGAATAGAGACCATGTGATAGGTGAATTTTATTTTAAAAATCTGAAAGCATGAGTTATGTATAAAATTGTAGAACTTTCATGATAGGTTGAAAACTTGAGTTGACCAGCATGCTATGTGTTGCTAATTGTAATGTGCATGTAGAAACCACTAGGACTTATAAGTGTATATCATGAGTAGTGTTGCTTGCTGAGTCCTTGGACTCACTCCTTGCTTTGGCGTACAGGTATAGTTGGTGACACAGTACCTTTGGAGGAGGCAGCAGAGACGGACTCCGAGCGCGGAGAGTAGCTAGTCTTGGAGCTTCCTTGTGATTTGTGTACTTCATAGTATGTATTTGGAACATTGTATTAGAATTATCATGAAAGGAATGTATTATGTGGACATTTTGTAATCCTATTTCAGCAATTTAAATTATGTGAGCTCTTAGTTCCTCATTGTTAATTGCGAAAATTCATGTATGGTTAATGTGGATGATGAATGAATGGAGATAGTTCTCTTTTACTTCCGCTACTCTGTTGTATATTCGCGTGTATCTCAGCTGTTTGTATCGTTTGGGTAAATGTCCCACTGTGGCAGCACTTGTTATACCGACGTGGGTTGGTATAACCGTACCGGTATAATGAGGGCCGTCACAGGTCGAGGCCTCCTTAATAGGTGGGGGTGGGGCCACTGAATCTTCTCACAAACGGCGCCAAAAATATGGGGTGTCCTTCCTGTTCGGTAATGAACCGAGCAGACCCTCAACGAAGAGGGGAAGGAACCTCTATTGGTGTGGACGGAATCTTGTAAGACAAAACGGCGCCGAAGGGGGCTTGGTTGTCTGAACCGAAAAAAAAATCTCTAATGCCTAAGCTAGAGGTGACTGTGGAAATGAGGCGTTCTAGGAGAAGGGTCTTTCGTGTGTGGTTTTGTGCATAGGTGATTGTGAGGGCAGAGTTACACATACCTTTGCATGAAGGCTTGGGTTCTCTTTTATAGGTGAAAGCCATGTAGGCAATTGGAACGCACCATACAATTGGCGTCGTTTGGAGACACCTGTTGGGAGGTTCAGAATGGGAAGCGCTTGGTGGGGGCGTCCCCGGTGCCCGCGTGGCAACCGTTTGAATTGTGGGCAGTGAACCGTGCAGTATTGAAGGGACTTGAAAACCACCTGAAGGCCAAACGAGGCTAACAAAAAGTCACCAGCTGGAGGAGTCAAATAGACGTCTTGGGGGCTATTTGGTAGATCTTCTGAATGACCAATCGAGCAGCCTGTGCTTGGTGGTCTTCATTTGCTTGGTGCTGCCCAAAAAGTTTTCTCTTCCGAAATGCATCTTAGGAGGATTCCATCATAGGAGCGATGTTGTTGAACGTCCTTGCAGTGCCAGGGGAACACGCATAAGACGAAACCTATTCAGAGTTTGTTCTGTGTCCGAGGACACGTGGATGAAAAGCATGCTCGGGGTTGTTCAGTGGCAACTCCCTATCTTCTCCGTGTCCAAAGACACGTGTCAAGAGAGGCATGCTTGGAAGCCTTTCCGTGTGCGAGAACGCGTGGCGGTCAAGACTTGCTCGATAACCGATGATGGGTCGTGATGGGCATGTAGACTTAGGAGCCAAAAATGACCTCCATATAAATCTTTAGAAGAAAAACAAAGAAAAATGGTCGGGATAGAGAGAGAGAGAGAGAGAGGAGGCACGAAATTTAAGATTTAAGATTTGAGATATAGGGTGGTCCAATGCACCCCCTACAGCATAACCAGCTCATTTTCTCACTGGTTCATGGGAAGTCAAACTAGAAGACCATCATAGATCTAGGAATGAGAGCCAAATGCTACCTGCAATATGAAACAAATGGAACATAAGAACTGCAAATATATAGAGAATGATCGGAGAGGAGAGTAGCGCTTTATCTCCTTAAACTACTCGCTTTCAGAGCCACATTGAGCTCAGCGCTGATCATTCACTAGTGAAGGCTGCGCTAAAAGCAGAGAGGCAATTAGCATGCACATGGTTATGTAGTGTCCACTCGGAAAGAGAGACAACTAGGGTTGCAAACGAACCAATACGCTCGACAAGTACCTCGTAACTTGGCTCGTTTAAAATTCGACTCGATTTGTTTATTAAACTAATGAGTCAAGCATGAACAAAAAAATAGGCTCGGTTTATAAACGAGCCGAGCTTGAACGAAGATATGCTCGACTTGATTATGTTCGTGAGTAGCTCATTAACATACTCGATAAACTACTCGTTAAGATACTTAATAAATTACTCGTTAATATATTCGATTAATACTCATTAATATATTTGTTAAATTACTCATTATGTCACTTCATATAATACTAGATAAATTACTTATTAAGTATAAAGATATAAATATATTTATATATTCTTATAAATTTATTGTTGAATTATAAAATACTATGAGAACTTATATGTAAATGAATACTAGATAAATTACTTGTTAAGTATAAGGATATAAATATATTTATATATTCTTTTAAATTTATTATTGAATTATTAAAAACTATGAGGAGTTATACGTAAATGTCCCCCCTTCCACCCAATAAATTCTACGCGCACCATGGAACCCCTAAATGTCAAATCCAATTCGCATTCTTTTCCCATACGTTCCGTTTGCTTCCGTCATTCCCATTTGTCATTTGCGTTTCCCTAGGGTGACTCCGAGGAGGCGAGGAAGCGTGGGGTTCAACCGGTCAGGTGGCTAGTAAAGTGGCACCGTCGCCACAGGGCAGCAACAGCATAGGGGTTTGTCGGTCGGTGGTCTCTCCATCAACTCTGCCCGAAGGGCAACGACAGCTGGACAATTGTGGTGGGCTCCCTCCAATGGTGCGATCTCTTGACTCCCTCCAATCCGCATAGAAGGTCCTCTTGCGAGTTTGCGGTGCTACAGCGGCGACGGTGAGATATCATTCTCAGTGGCCACTTATAATGACCCCGAGAACCCAACCCTCGGCCCATGCCGAGGACCCGATTTTTGCAGTCGCCGCCCACGGATCCGAAGACCTGGAAGGGCTATATTATGAATCTAACAGGATATGTAATAGAAGTAAACGTCAACTGCTAAGCCAGAAGCGCACACACGGAAACAGAAAGAAGAGCGACCACTGTGTACGACTCTAAGTACAGTCCCAACATACACACTAGTACAAGTAAAGACAGGGGATAACAAATCCCTTAGGGGCATACCCCGAGGGTGACGTACACTGAGGGGGAAAACCACTGCTAGCTACGGGGACCATGACTACCGCCCCATCTCCTCCGCCCGGCACGTGCCCTGCCGCTGTTGAGAAGTCTCACCTGGGAAAAGGAGGGATGAGCTTTACAACAGAAGCTCAGTAGGGACTACCATCTCCTACTGGCTCTAACAGGCAGAAGAATATATATAACAATTAAATAACAACAGTTATATCTTCTACGTACAAACGGAAGTGCGGAAGCAAAGCTACTATAGCGCGGTACGAAAGCACAACACAGTCGGAAACTCCATACGACTGCTCGTCGTGACCACCACATGGCTAGCAAATACAGACAAGGGGCAACCCCTCCTAGACAAGGAACACTAGCTGTGGAAAGCACTACCACTAGTCAACTGGTCAGGAGCGTCCACTGACGTCTTTTCCTCAACCCAGGTCCAAACCTCCACGTCTCGTCAGAGTGAGCAGGACACAAAGCACACAATAGTGACCACCGCAGTCTGGCCGGACTACGGTCCCACACCTGGCCTCTCCAAGTGGTTCCGAGGCCACAAGGAGCGAGGCAGTGAGAAGAAGGACTGACTGGACTGCGTCAGGAAGGACTCCAAATGACCTCGGCATCCCAGACCAACCAAGAGAGCTCTGCAAACGACTCAACGCCGCTATCCTAATCACCATTTTCCTTTCTGCTCCAGGGTCTTCCTACTCGGCTGCCAACTCAAGCACACTCGTAGCCCGGAGTACTCCCTTAACAGGCTCCCGAGGACGGGGGTCCCAGACAATGGTAACAACCTCTCTACGGGACAAGCCCTCATATGCCAAGCATCGGGCGACGACTAGTGTAGGACAGTAGTAGGGAACTAGCACAGGTACCATTGGTATAGTAAGAAGCGGAAATGGCGAAGACTTAACAAAACACGGTACTTCACAAGATCACAACCTGTCTCTCGGCTGTAGTCACGACACATCGGGCCATCGCGACGCCGTACCCTGTCACAAAACCGTCATGGCGGCCCAGGCCGGCGTGACCAAGTCGCGACACCCAAGAGTGTTGCAATCATGTCGCGATCGGCTGGGCCATCGCGACAAGATCGCGACCTCTATAGCGGTCGCGTCTTCAGTCGAGGGGGGTTCCGGAGCAACCCTCTCAGAGACCACCACAAAAACACGATATACACATTCCACAGGGGGAGAGGAGCATATGCAACATGTATGAAAGCTTTAAATCACCCAAAGCACCCTTAACCCCACAAACATGGATTCATGAGAATCTACGCTCGATGGAAACCTCACTCAAGCACGAGCATGATCCTCACACTCCCACAACCCAAAACCACGAGGAAACACCGTCTCTAGGGGGAGGGTGTATGCTTAGGGTGAGAGGATCAAGGGTCCCTACCTCCACAAGAATAGCCAACTTGTTGGGGCCATCACGTAGGAATGACCACCTCCTCCTCGCTCAAGCAACACGAACACGTCCCCTGCAAGAACAGGGTGACACCACCTCAGCACGAGCACCCCGAACCGACAGAGGAACGCAAGGAGCTTGAGAGGGGGAGAAGGGAAAGAGAGGAAGAGAGAGGGCGAGTGGGGGAGAAATGGGGCGCGCCCTCGGTTTTAAACCGACGACCCCCAAAATGCGATGGGGAGATGGGGCGTGACAACAACCAAGTCATGACGCCCATAGGCGTCGCGACCATGTCACGCCGTCACCCCCGGCGCGACTCTAAAAGCAGTCAAACCTCGAAGATCGGGAAAACAAAAGACAGTCTGACAGGTCGTGTCAATGTTGTACGCACCTGCCATTCGACATGACCATTCTGATAGATGGACAGTGGTCACATCTGTCAGAAAAGTAGTCGCGACGCCGTCAGATGCCGCGACAAGGACGCGACGGCCACCCTCGTCGCGACAAGAACGCGACGGCCGGGTGCGGAGCATCACCAAACCGTCGCGGCAGGCCACTCTGGCGTGACCATGAGGACGGGGTCTGTAATGACCCACTTCCACCCGGTACGCTTATACCAACCCACATCGGATGAGAGTAAGTCGCTATAGGGGAGAAAACCCCAACGATATTCATATGGATTGAGATATACACAAATAGAATGGAATGTTGCAACGGAAATTAAACAACTCTTATTCCATCAACATTTTAATCCACATACCACAGTCTATATAGTCCATGAAAGAAATAACATAACCATAACATCCACATAGCCAGTTTCCAAGTACAATAATACCAAAGTTCAAATTACAAATTACATCACATACTAGTAAATGAAATACAAATCTTCAATCTATTCTTCACGTTCCTTGTCGGGTCTTTCCAAGTCCTCAACTTCTAAGTCTTCTGAAATGTTTAACAAGGGTGAGTCTACACAATAGACTCAGCAAGCAACATAAAATCGCAAACCATACACTTATCACACATGCTTTCTAACACTTTAACATTTTACTAATTTACTATAATTTAACATTTAATCACATATATGCTCATGCTATAACCTAAGGATCAAACATGTAATCTTTTAAACAAAACTACACTAATACATGTAAAGCAATGATTCTAAACATGGATACTTATACATGGAGATCATTTGTATACTTACATGCTTTCATTTCACAATTTTATATAATACTAACACATGACTTTTTCAATTTATAACATGATACTAGCACATGCTTATCAAGCAAATACTACCTCATGGACAATTTACAAAATCCTACACATGGTACTAAACGTAATATCATATTTCATTTAACATAGATCATATTGACACATGCATTTCCTTTTTCATGATATGTTTACATGTACTTTTAGCTTGATTTTATATGTACTTATTCATCAAGCAAGGTGACAAAGTCTTGATTACCAAATGTGTAGATTAAAACAATTCAAGTAGCATATGGATACCACTTATGAAATAAAGCATTTAAACACAATTGTAGCCAATGTTATGTAGCATGTAGTCATGTAGCATATAGTTTTATCATGTAATTACCAAGACATAGCTCGCACTGTTATAGAGATAATATAGCATATAGTCATTCACTTATCACCTAAGCAAAGCAGTGATGAAGTCTAGTTATTGCACAAAACCGGGGAAAGCCCTTCCCACCTTAACCAGTAGAACTTGTTTACCTCCAGGATTTCAATCCGTTGCCCACAGATTTAGTAGGTCATTTCATATAGTTGAACCATTACCATAGGGGCATTCTATGGTGTAGTTCCCTGTAGGAAATCTCTATAATAGCATGTCTTATTGGCTAATCTATTTCAGAAATGCAATAACATATATATTCATGTAATCATGAGCTATTACATGAAATTAACGTTTTCAGATAACTCTATCATGCTCTTTTGTACATTCATGCATAATTTATCAAGATGGCAATACAATATCACACATCATATTTTCTCAGTTCTGAAATCAAACTTTACTATGCAACAGCAACCTATCATTGTACTACTTTTATCCAAAATTCAACATGCATTTTCATGTCTATTGATTTCTATATGCATTTTATCATTCAGAAAATTCTAATAATATGTACAGTACTCAGAATAATATAAATTTTTAACCACATGATGGATATAGCATAAGGAACATAACTGCAATTTTTCAAAATTTTAGAACTATTTTTCATATTTAACAGGGTTCACATGTAAATTAACAAGGTAATTCATTTAAACATGGTAGACAGTAAGCCATCGAATGTAACAGTTCTGGAACATGCATACAGTAGTCCTACCTTCATGGAAAATTTCTAAGATGATATCATTCAGCATGCACATTTACTCTGAATTTAACTCTACTAAAATATGTGTATTTCCCTATTATAGAATTTCTATAATTAGAAAATATAATGAAGAAATTATCAGGATTTCATGGTATGATCTACTGAGGACAACACTTTCTGAACACATGCATGTATTCACTTTTACCCGAAAATCACATTACAGATATCAATATCACTATTAGGAAATTCACAAAAACTTGACGTCTATGGGGTGGACGCCAACAAATGTTAACGGCATGGTGGACTATCGTTAATCCTGGATCTTGACGACAAGAAAGTGGCTGTTAATCTCCTGTCTGCACACAATGCAGACTGAACTCCATACAAGAGAGAATCTGGGGGTCCAGGACATGATTTGAAAATCTGTAAAATTTATAAAACCCTAGATGACAAGTCCATGGAGTGAAACCTTAAGCTACTTGCCTGGGAATAAATCTAAAAAGATCAAGATTCATCGGTGAAGTCCTCCTCGGCCAAGCCAAGAAGAGGTCCAAAACTACTTGAGATCCGATCTTTTCTGTCGATGTAGGTCGATCCTCGGAGTTGGAGAAGCTTCCTTGATGTCAAGTGCACCTCCCAGTCGTTGAAGAACGCCGAAAAGACACCAAAACGCCAGATCCGAGCTCGCTAAAATGCACTTTTCTCACAGAAAACCCTAACTTTCTCACAAGAGCCAAAGACCCAGCTCGGCCGAAATCAAGGTTTTTTTATAGACTAAGGGGTCGTTGAACGCATTACGATAGGTCGCCTATAGTTATGGATGGGTTTTCTAAACTAGAACTAGATGAAACAGGACATTACCAAATCTGAAACCGTCACCAGTTGGGAACTTGACGACCACATCTGGTGCCGCCAACAGGGGGATAGGCGTCCATCGATCTGGATGTCAATCTCACTGGCCATGCAGTCAACGTCACGAACGTTGCCGTCAATATGAAGTCAACGTCAATTTTGTTGACGTCAACTGGCATTTCGGCCAAAACACAGACTGCATCAAAACCGGTTATACTTATACATCATAAATAACATACAGAAAATCGATAGATATCTTATGCACAATATAAACACACATTTATATACATATTGGTACACACATTATTACATACCATATGCATAGATTTAAATAACTGTACCATGTACTTCAACAATTTGATAATGCATGCACATTTAAATATATATTACATGTACAAAAATAGTTTCATGTGTGCTTGTAAGATATACAATAATACTACATACTATATGCACTACATTATTTAAATACACTATGCACAGAATAAATAATTATAATATACACACACAAGAATAACATATATTATACTCATGCACATGAGTAAGTAATTACTTATAATATGCATCAATTAAACAATATCAATGCACAAAATTCGGGGGCCTCACCGGGCCAAAGGGCCCAAGGGGCCGGTCTTACATCCCACCCACCTTAGGACATTTCGTCCTTGAAATAAAACAACTCGGTCTCAACCCGGAAAGCCGTACAAGGAAAGATGACATACCAATAATTCAAACAAAAATGGGAACTGCTCCCCCATCTCATCCTCGCATTCCCAGGTAGCCTCGCCACCAACGCGGTTCTCCCAGATGACCTTTACCAACGGAATCTATTTTCGGTACAACTGCTGCACTCTACGGTCAAAAACACTGACCGGGTACTCAAGCACTGATAGATCTAGTGCTATCTCAAGCTGCGAGTAGTCCAACACGTGTGACTGATCTGTGACGTACCTCATGAGCTGCGAAACGTGGAAAACACTGTGCACACTTGCTAGCTCTGCCGGAAGACTCAACCTGTAAGCCACCTCGCCGATCCTCTCAGAGATAGGGAAAGGCCAATGTACCTTGGACTGAGCTTTCCCTTCTTGCCAAATCTCATAACTCCCTTGGTCGGAAAGACCCGCAAAAACACCAAGTCACCAATGCTGAACTGTAACAGCCTCCTGCGGACGTCTACATAGCTCTTCTGTCTGCTCTACGCTGTTTGAAGCCTCTGCCTAACAAGTCTGACTGTGTTTGCACACTGCTGTACCATCTCTGGCCCCAAAATCTACCTCTCTCCGACCTCGAACCAATGAAGCGGTGTCCTGCACGGGAGACCATACAAAGCCTCGTACAATGCCATTCTGTTGCTCGAGTGATAACTATTGTTATACACGAACTCTATCATCGAAAGGTGCGACTCCCAGGTGCCACTCCAGTTCAAACAACACACTCTCAGCATATCCTCCAAGGCCTGAATGGTCCTCTCTGAATGCCCATCTGACTGCGGATGATATGTCGTGCTCAACCTCAACTGTGCCCAGAGCCCTCTGCAAACTGCACCAAAACCCTGACGTGAACCTCGAATCTCTGTCGGAGACGATCAAAACTAGGGTTCCATGCAATGGAACAACTCTGTCCACGTATAGCCTGGCTAATCTATCCATTGACCAAGACATCCTGACTGGAAGGAATGTGCTGACTTGGTCAAATGATCCACGATTACCCAGATACCATTGTGCCTCTGCGGAGTGCGGGGCAAACCAACCACAAAGTCTATGGTGATGTCGTCCCACTTCCACTCGAGAATGGGCAATGACTACAGCTCACCACCAGGATGCTGATGCCCAGCCTTTACCTGCTGGCAGGTAAGGCACTGAGCGACAAACTCTGCCATGCCCATCTTCATCCCTGGCCACCAGAAGAACCTCTTCAAGCTATGATACATCTTGGTGGAACCAGGATGAACAACATACCTTGATCTGCGAGCCTCTGACAAAACCACCTAGCCACATCCTCGGGAACATATAGCCTGCCTCTGAACCTGACCTCAATGTCCTCATCCAGCTCAACATCTGGCATCTGCAAAATATCTGATAACTCTGAGTCTGCCTGCTGTGCCTGCAACACCTATCGGTACACTGATGGACGAACTGACAAGCTCGTCATCACTGCTCGGTCTATGTGCCTAGACGGGTAGAACACTCCCTGGGACAGCTCCTCAAACAGCCTCCACTCTCTGACCATCATCAAACTCAAGAGAACACGCCTGCTTAAAGCATCGCCCATGACATTAGCACTTTCTGGGTGATGGAGAGGGTAAGGTCGTAGTCCTTCAAATACTCAATCCATCCGCGTTGCCTCGAGTTCAGATCCCTCTGAGTGAAAATGTACTACAAACTCTGATGGTCGGTGAAGATCTTGAACGCCTCTCCATACAAATAGTGCCTCCACCACTTCAGAGCGAACACCACTACTGCTAACTCTAAGTCATGGGTGGGGTAGTTCTGCTCATGCTTCTTGAGCTACCGAGAAGCATAGGCAACGACCCCACCATGCTACATTAGCACGACACCCAAACCTGATCTCGACGTGTCGGTGTAGACCACGAAATCTCCACTACCCGATGGCAAGACCAACGCTGGAGCTGAAGTCAACCTCGTCTTCAGCTCCTGGAAACTCCGCTTGTAGTCCTCTGACCAAAAAAAAAATTTTTTTTTTTTTAGTAAAAGCGGTCCTCAGGGTCTCAAACTAGGAGAGTGCACCCTTCCTCAGAGTGGAAGGTTGTTCTCACTCCACCAGTGAGTTTGCCTGGGACGAAAATATAAAGGAATAATAATCCATTACAAGCGAGCCCTTTAGGCCAGTCTAACATGCATAAGACCAGATTTATCCATAACAACTGGCCCTTTACAATGATGAGGTAAATTGAAAGCTCCCCGATAAACATTATTCTGCCTAGAAGAGATAGCAAAATTAGCAAGATAATCTGCCACTTGGTTAGTTTCCCTGTAGACATGGACTAGCGGAATGCACTTTGGATAAGAAGATTTCTCACTTCTCTCCACCATCTTAAAGAACGCCAAGATATCTCCTTATTAGCCTTGATGGAATTAACAATAACCTGAGAGTCCGTGTAAACAACCAAAATCCGATAACCAAGAGTAGATGCAAGGCGAATGCCATCACATAGCGCTCTGGTCTCGCAAGCATACTAGTACCATCGCCATAAAAATGGGCAAAAGCCACCTGCACATTGCCCCGAGGATCTCGGATACAACCTCCACCTCCACACACTCCAGGATTACCCTTGCATGCCCCATCAACATTAAGATTGAAATTTGTTAAAGGAGGGATCCATCTTACAAGCTTCAGCTTTTTAGTGAACATTGAGGAGAAAAACCAAAACTGTTGAGAATCTGCGTTTCCAAGGAGAAGAAGCCGCCTTGAAGAGAACTTTCGAGAGAGAGTGTGATGATAAATTTGACATTGTTTATGATAGCCCCTGTAGATATGCACTGAATCAAACCGATTAGAGCATCTGCATTTCCAGATTTCCTATAAGATTAGAATTACGCTATGTAAGGAGACAAAACCATAAGGAGATCGAGTGTTTGCATGCTAAATAAAGTTCCATAGGCAGGTGGTAACTTGATCATGCAGATGCATTGCGGGCGAGATTAAGGCTGAAGCCAATTCCACAAGGTGACAACAGTGTCACTTTGAATAAAAAGGTGATCTAAACTTTCTTGTTGATGATAACGACAACATGAGCATAGAGAGGCTAGAGGAATACAATTTCAGATACTCTACCATCAACCGGTACAACACAGTTAAGGAGTTTCCAAGCAAACAAAGAAGCCCTGCAATAATAAGACTTGTGTCAAATTTTGGAGAGATCACTCTGTTCACAGCAACCGGTCTTATGAGATTATATGCTGAGCTAGTAGAGAAGGAGCCATCATAGGAAGCAGCCCACTTACACTGATCATCCTCATCAGTAAGAACCAATCCTTCCAACACCACCTGAGGAATGGCAGATCTTAGGCGATGGGAGGGATCAGAAAGAACGTCACTCAGGGTTGCAGAAACACCCCTGCCCTCATTAGAAATAGCATCAATAAGGGGCCTGTCCCCAACCCAGATATCATGCATAATGTCTATATTAGACCTTTGCCATGAATCCACCTAGTATTCTCCCTAAGAATCTTATCAGCTAGCATGAATGTAGGTCTGGGTATACTAGGGATATAGAGCATGTTGGAAGATTGGTAGAGATTTCTAGCATATGTAGCTCATAAGGAAGAACCTTGTCTGATGTTCCGCAATTGTTTTATAGCTAGAGAAAGTTACACATGCCACAAACTCCGAACGCCAAGGCCGCCCTCTTTAATCAGACGCTAGATAGAGGACCATGCCACCCAATGTCGACGACGATTACCATCAGTGCCATCCCAAAAAAAGCAACAAGATTCTATCAATATATGAGATGATAGATTTCGGAATATTTGAAGCTGCAGCAAGATAAACAGAAGGGAGGGTGTAACAGAATTTATCAAAGTTATCCTGCCAGCTTGCGATAACAACTTGGAGTTCCAGATGTTTAGCTTTCCATTAATTTTCAACGAGAGGTTTGAAATCAGCATTACAAGTCTACAAGGTTTTAGTGGAACGCCCAGGTAGACGATAGTGGCGCTTTGTCTTTGAAAGCATGTTGCATCCTTAATTCTGTTGATGATAGAAGTAGGAGACTTTTCAGTGATCATGAAACAACTCTTGGCTGCATTGATATGCTGACCTGATGATGAGGCATAGAGCTCTAAGAATTTTATAAACGCTTAACATTGTTGATACTCCCATTCAAGAAAACAAGCGTGTCATCGGCAAAAAGAACATGGATAGGGGGAGGACAACCCTAGGGCCATCATAAGGCAGAAGGTAGCCAGTAGAAACCATTTGCTTGAGACATCTGCTAAGGGCTTCTTCCATGATAAAACAGAGCTGGGGCTATGGGATCTCCTTGACGTAAACCCCTAGATGATTTAAAGAAACCAGCAGGGGAGCCATTAATGAAACAAAAAACCAACAATTAGAGACCATCATACTTATCAGAGAAATAAATCTGGAGGAGAATCCAAATTTTTTGAGAACTGCAAAGAGGAAGTCCCACTCTATGTCGTCATATGCCTTCTTAATATCCAATTTAAAGATGACATTATTCCCTCTAACTTTTCTGTTAATATCCTTCACAAGTTGTCTTGCCATTGAGACATTATCTAGAATATATCTGCCCTTGACAAAGGCCCCTTGCTCCTCAGATATGATCATAGGGAGAATATTGGTAAGTCTGTCACTAAGATTTTGGATGCAATCTTGTAGCAGAAATTACATAAACTGACAGGTCTATAGTCATTAAAAGACATGGGATGGACCTTTTTCGGCACAAGAACAATAAAGTGGAGGTAACTCCTCTAGGAAAGGAAAAACCTTGGAAGAAACCCTGGACTACTGCATTAACATCCTCCCCCACAATATCCTAACACGAAGTGAAGAATGTACCTGTGAAGCCATCTGGACCAAGAGCACTGGAGCCATTAAGGTTCCACACCGATTTTTTAACCTCATCTTTATCAGGGACAACACACAAGTAGCAATTTTGATCTTCAGAAATTAGACCTGGGATAACATTGAGAATACTATCATTGATATTAGATATATGACTGAAGAAGAGACTCAAAATAAGAGACTGCCTCTTTAGCAAGAGCTTCCTGATCATCACACCACAGGCCATTCACTTGGAGCCGAGATACAGTATTCCTTCTTCTATTCCCATGGACAACCGCATGATAAAAAGCAGTGTTTTTATCACCGTCATCCAGCCATCTAATTCTTGCTTTCTGCGCCCAAAAAACCTCAAACACATTACATAGCTTTCCTCAAATTTGCATTAGCAGCCCCCAGTGCGGATCTATTCATCTGAGTTGGATTTCTGTCAAAGTCCTCCTGCCTATCTTTCACCTCATTTTCTTGCATGAAAAGATTATCATGGATATTACCGAAGGAATCCTTATTCCAGGAGCGCAGGGCTCCTTTAATAGCCTTCAACTTCATATGCAAAGAATCCATAGGGTTATGATGACCAGACACCGCCTTCCATGCATTTTGAACCATACACATAAAAGTTTCATGAACAATCCACATAGACTGGAACGTAAATCTAGCACGGCCCCGAGAAGAGATAACACAGGAAGCCAACAAGGGAGCATGATCAGAAGGGCCTCTAACAAGGTGTTTAATTTGAAAACCTGGAAAGGCAGTTTTCCATCGATTGCTGATTAGGAACTGATCCAATCTAGATTTAACCGCCGCTAGGCCAATTCTATTGTTTCACCAGGTGAAATGGGATCAAATGTAACCCATCATGAAGGGAGGAAGCAGATATGCACGCATTAAAGTCCTCCATAGCCTGGAGCCTGGGAGGATTACCACCCTTCTTCTAAGATGGAGTGGAACACAATTAAAGTCCCCTCCCACTAACCAAGGCATTGAAATATTACTAGCCATATTGAAAGATCATCATAAAGGTATCTACGTCTGCTCAAACTACAGGACCATACACCACCGTGATCATATAAGGAACATTATTATTCGACTGGATAAGCAAAGAAATCTGTTGGTCTGAATGACTAATAATTTGAATTGCATGATTACGCCAGAAGACCAAGATTTTGAGTCATCCCCATTATTCCCAGCAAAGTCCTCCATATTTAGATACTTGCACACTGTCTTGGACCGGAGCAAGGAACCAAGGTTCTGCTACAGCAATAATGTCAACCTGATTATTTTTCGAAATATTTCTCAGAGAATGTTTAGAGGCAGGATTAGATATGCCCCTGATATCCAGAAAAGAATCGGGCAAGTCATGAGGAAGAATAACCATTGGAGAACCCCACAGCCTTGGCTTTAGATCTCGTGCGGACACCGCCTTCCTTTTGAACCACACCATCTTTGAGATAATAATATTTGGCATGAAGATATTCTCTTTAGCAGCCAGTTCAGAAACCCTCCTCAGAAGCAAACCAGGATCGTTATCTTTAGTAGGTATGGGAATGGAAGGAGGATCTTCGCATGATCCTTCTTCCTCGGCGGGTGCTATCACTGAAGACGTCATGCCAGGACCACCGTCAGACTCCAGACGATCTTCGTTAGCCATTACAATGGCAGAGGCCACAACATGCATGCCATGCAACGTCTGTTCTCCATGCAGAACTTTCAACGTAGTAGTTGGACCGGGAGATGTTCCCTACTGGATATCATAGAGAGCAGGAGATATAATGTTTTCAGACTGGCCCGATTTTGCACATCATCCTTGAGAATACCCTCGTTAACATCAGCATCCTAAGATTCTGAGGAATGATTAGCAACATGTGAAACTAAAATATATCATCTGTATGATCTGAGATGATGGGATCGGCTTCCTTTAGATTATTTCCTGTGGCTTCAGCTATCTCCGAGTTATCCAGTAACCCCTGAAGGGGGGCGAAGCTGTTCTCCTTAAGGACCACCTCTGCTGAGCCTGCATTAACAGTTTTCTGACGCCAGGTTTTTTTATGAAACTGGTTTTGGCCCTCCCCAGCATGATTGTGCACTTGAGGACCCTGTTGGGCGTCGGTCTTCTTATTCTTCCTGACACAGTCTGATTCCACATGACCAAGTCTATGACAAAACCCACAGACTGTAGGGATGCGGTAGTAGTTATTTTTTGCCAGAAGCCGTCAGAACCACAACCAATCTAGATCCTGTCCGGTCTTGCCTTGAGTGTATCTAACTCAACGCAGACAAAAGCTTCGCTGGTTTGTGTGAGCGCCAGGTTGGTTCATATATTCTTATTACCTGACCAACATTACCAGCAATCGACCTTAAGAATCTTCATAGTAGTAGTTAACCGGAAGCATGGGGAAGCCAATTCAAGTAGGAAGAATTGTAGGATCCACTGTGAAGTCAAACTGAGCATCCCATTTAAAAAATCTGTAGAGAAGGCCTTGATGTACAAGCTTCTTCTCAATATAACAGACATGTAGTCTTCAACATCAAATCAGATTAACAAATGCCTATTATTCAGAATGCTGATAATGTCGTCACTCTTAGATTAAGCCTTTGAGAAAGGGAGGACTTTACTCCGGGATGGAATAGCGGCCATAGGCACATCGAACTATTACAGCTAACTTTAGAGTGTTTACTGATTTACCTACCTCTTCCTTGGTAAAGAATATCGTCGGTTCCCCTGCATCTATATAGTTTGTTGTTTAACTCCAATCAAAACTGGCGGAGGAGGCTGGTTGTAGCGATAATTGAGCAAAGGAGCACCTCCCAGCCAGAGGCACACCGCTAGGTACACCAGCATCAGTCACAGCTCCCGTAGCAGGCTCCATGAGAACTAAAGACCAAAGCACGCCGCCAGCCACCAGGGCCGGTGGCCCAGCCAAAATCGACGAGAGAATACAAAATCCCCAGAGCTTCTCTCTCTAGGATCTAGAGAGAGAAATAAAAAATCTGGCCATCTAGCCTGGTCAAACTGACATCTAGCCTCGTCAACCTGGTCAACAGCTCTGCAAACCTGGCAAAATCTTGGATGAACCTCTGGTAGTAACCGCCATACCCAAAAAGCTGTGAACATTTGACACTGATGTGGGTTGCTCCCACGACAACACTGCCTCCACCTTGGCAGGGTCCATTGCCACACCAAAACCTGAGATCACGTGCCTGAGAAAGTGCACCTCCCTCAGCCAAAACTCGCGCTTGTCAAACTTGGCATACAGTTGGTGACTCCGTAGGGTCTCCAGCACGATCCTCAGATGCTCCTCGTGCTCCTCCTCAGAAGCCGAGTAGACCAAGATGTCATCCACAAAGATGACCACGAACCGATCTAAGTACTCATTGAACACCTTGTGCATCAAATCCATGAATGCTGCAGGTGCGTTCGTCAGCCCAAACGACATCACGAAGAACTCAAGTCACCATGCCTGGAACGAAAAGCTGTCAAGCCAATATCAGACTCTTTGATCCTCAACTGATAGTAACGGATCTCAAGTCAATCTTTGAGAACACTCTGGCTGACTGCAACTAGTCGAACATATCATCGATCCTTGGCAACGGGTACTTATTCTTCACTGTTACCTGGTTCAACTGTCGATAATCGATGCACAAACGCAGACTACCATCCTTCTTCCTCACAAACAAAACAAGCGCTCCCCACGGAGAACGACTCGGACGAATGAAACCCAGCTCAAGCAAGTCCTGCAACTGGCGCTTCAACTCGTGCACTCCGTCGGAGCCATCTGGTAAGGTGCCTAGGACAAAGACATCGTACCAGGCAAAAGCTCGATGGAGAATTCTACCTCCCGCTCAGGCGGCATCCCAGGTAATCCTCCGGGAAAACATCAGAGAACTTACAAACAATAGGCACATCATGAACCGACTGTAATCACGGGGAATGTGCACCCCCAAAACACGCAACAAAGTATTCAATCTAAAAGTATGGAAATGAGGAATGTGATCACCTCCTAGATAGCTTCCACTAATAAGATTAATAGGCTAACTATGCTAGGAAAAGGAAAGAGAACAGGGCACTCACTGAGATCGCGATGGGCCTGGTGTCGCGACGCCCTACCAGGGCGCGTTCACGCTGTTGCGACGCCCTTGTCTGCCGCGTTCTCTACAGTGCGGGAGAAATGTGGCTGGACCTTCTTCCTGTCCTCCGGCCGGCTAGAGGACAAGAGCTCCTCGTGGATTTTGCTTGTGTGCCTGCCAAAACAATGAAAACAACAAAGAAAACCCTATTAGAACATATTAAGTGTAGTAGCTATTCATAATGAAACAAAAGGATGGAGCATGGAGGGAACGAACCTGGGGGTGGTTTTTTAAACCCCTAGGATGGTAGGAAAATGTGGGAGGAAAAGGGAAGTGCAACCTATCTAGAAGAATAGCAATATGCATGAAAAGTGAAATGAAGGAAAGGAAGGAAAGAGTCATGTATGAGGCGACTCCTTGGCATTGCGTGCGTCCTTGGCTCGCACAAAAGCCTCAGAAGGAAGTGGAAGCCACCCTCCTCATGCACCAAGCTCCATAGATGATGAAGAATGAGCAAGGCTTGATGTGGGGTGGAGAGGGGCCATGAGCTAACTCTAAGGTTTGACAGGATTCAGCAGCACATTGTGGCAAATTCGAGGGTCTTCTTCTCCTGAAGGAGATGCCTTGCTTTATAGAGTTGGAGAGAAAATCCTGTTTTAATTGATAAACACCAAAAATGAAGAGATAAATCTCATGTAAAATTGCATGGGAGAATCCTAGGGAGGTCTCCAAGGGTCTGGAGCCTCAAACTGTGCTTAGGGGGGTTGGCAGGTTGCATGGGATGAAGATAAGGCCAATAGCGGATAAAGAGGAGGTGGTTGCGGAGGCCAGCGCACTCGGCTATAGTCGCGACAGGTCATAGGGCGCGACAGGGATGAACGCGACGGCCATGGGGGGCGCAACTCTAAAGTCACGTGCATGGATATGCATGGGTTGTCGCGACGGCCATGGGGGGCGTGACAAGACTAACGTGGCGCCTCGACCCGTCGCATTAAGAAAAATAGAATATTCTCAAAATATGGGTCAATTTTAAAGGAGAATTGGGCAATGGGACTTGTGGACTCTTTGCAAAAGGATAATGGACGGGATATCATGAAAATTGGGCAATTAATGGGCTTAACGCAAGGCTAATGGTGGGCTCAAGGCGAATGACCAACATGGGGCTCATTAAGATAACAAGAAATATGGTTCGACTTGTAGGCTAGAATCGGGTGTCTACAGATTGCCCCTGCTTGGCTTCAGCTTTGCAGGGGAGCGAAGTCGAAGTGTAGCAAAGGTGTCATGAAATGGCGACGAAGCGGAAATGACGCGGAGTGGACTAAAAAGTGGGAGCCAAAGTAAAGAGACATCCGATCTATCCAACAAGCAATTGGAATCATCTTGAACGCCCTGAGCTAGCTGCTCGAGCAGAATGTAAGGAAAACACAGTCTGGACGAGAAGGAGAAAAAAAAGGGTGATCAACCCCTCGATTGCGAGGTACCCTAGCCGATTGGCCTACAGGTTTCATTTTGGAGGGACATGTGTGTGCCAAGCAGGTAACTCATGACTCTGTCCTAGGAGCAGTTCACAACCAAAACGGATCAAAAGAACAAGTATGAAAATCATATAGAAAATCCAACAAGGAAATTCTTGACAAACTGACAAGAAAACTTGCTCGGAGGTAGACCTTCCGATTCAGAGTGGAATAGGATCTCTTGTTTTGAATATGAGGAATAGTCGGGCACTCAACAAGGGCTCACCATTAGCCATGGATGAGTCGTGGAAGCTCAAAGTCCTACATGATGCATGTTGGGCTAAAAGAAAAGAAATCATTAAATCAAATGCAAAGAATGGAGAAATAGAAAATATAAAAAGGATAATATTGCTAAGTTGAATAAAATTGGTCAAGAGACTACCTGCAACCGTAGTGCAGGCCTAAATCCATCGTTCCCAAACTTATCTAACCCAATGACCTATCCAGCGATTAGCAACGTGCACCTAGATCATCACTGTTTTTGATAAAAGGGAACTTAGATCCCAGAGCACGTTGAGAACCATCCAGTCCTTGAAACAATATAATAAGTAAGATACCATTTAGTAATGCAAGGGAATAAAGGGTAGAGATACTTACCTGACTTACCCATGACGTCCCTTTTTTGTGATTTTGTGATTTTTTTTTATTTTTCCTGGTAAACAATTAAAGCAAACAACACAATAACGACAAATATATACATACAAACAATAAAATAAAAAACAATAATGTACAGACACATAAGGACACACTGGACAGAACGCGACGCACCTGGGGGGTCGCGACAGTGTCGCGGCACCCTAGATGGTCGCGACCCTAACGCGTTGGATCGTGGCGTCACGACACCAGTCTGCGCGATAAACACGAAAAAATCCAACTTTTTCCTCATCTAAGCCTATATACTCTTCTATTAGGACTCCTAGACCTATCCTACTGCAGCTCTATCACCTAGGTACGGGTTTGAGTTGGATTAGCTCCCCTAGGGCTCTATAAATGGGGATGTAGGGAGCCTAAATTCACAGTTCACCATTTCTCTCTTCCTCTCTCTTAATTTTCTCTCTTTCCAAGCCATGAAGAGAGGATTTGCTTTCCTCCAGGTTGACCCTCAGCCCTATAGGGGTCCTATGGCTGCCAGGGAGTTTCATGCAGAGCTACTGCACCTATCCTCTGTACCCGGGCATATTAGTGCAAGACCAAATCTTCAGGTAAGCATTCTCTCTCTTCTAGTTGATTTTCTCTCTCTTCTAGCTCTTGTTCTTCTTCTACCCTCCTGCTTCTACCAACTCTCTCTTTTTCCTTTTCTCTCTGCTATTCTAGATCCTCCCGGGCCAAAGGAGATTTTCCAAAGTCCCCTGGTTGGTGCCTATGCTAGACATGCTTCCCTGGGCATCTACCCGTCACCTAGGTGAGTGGGGGCTCTCGACTATGCTTGTTCTGGCGAAGCAATACCACAAGATTGTGCACGTGTGGGACAGCCTTATTGCGTTGGCAGAACTGTGGCACCCGCAAACACACACGTTCATCTTCCCTGCATTCGAGGCTACCATACTGCTAGGAGAGCTAGAGCTGATGCTGGGACTCCCAAAGTATAAGAAGGGAGAAGAGTACGGCCTTCCTATACCGTGGCTCCTATTGACGCGTGGGGCATACTAAGGGAAATCACTACCAAGCAGACGGATCTGCACACCATGACCAGTCGAACACACATCCACCTTCTTCCTATCTCCCAGTGGATCGTCTCTCAGTGCAAGTGCAAGACCGGGAACCACCTTACATAGCCAAGGCTGCCGCCATTTGCATTTGCAGCGTCATTCTTTTCCCAGCAGAAGACAATCTTCTCTCGATCCCGAACCTAAGCATAATCAACTGCATATGGGAAGGTATGAGCATCGCACAAGCTATTCTTGGTTATCTATATGTTGGTCTCTCCTCTGTAGCCACCGGTGGCCCCTTTTACAGCTCTGTCGTCGCCCTCGAGCTTTGGATGGGGATGCACATTCAATTCCAAGCGACAGATGATCCTTCTACCCAATGCAAGAGCATGCTACACCATCCTCTGGCCTTTGTTGGTGCCCCTCTCTATATGACGCCGTAGGCATGGTGTAAAACAGCATTGATTAAAGGGCTGAATGAATGTCGAATCTACTTCAAGACAATGAAGGAGGAGAACTTTGACATGCGCCCACGCTTTCTTCACAACAAGATGATCCAGCTCCCTCAATGTACTAGGCTAGCACTATGGCTCCTAGGTGACGAGGCAGTGGTTCACTACAACCCGGACAACTGCTACCTTCAGTGTGGGGCTGCACGCACGGTGGTGCCACTGCTCTCTCACTTCCCGTCTATTCAAGCACGGAAGCGGAACAACGACCAAGATGAACGAGACGTGAGGAGCGCCATCGTCCATTGGGAGGGATGTGCTATGAGCCTCCTCCAGGCAGAGGTGGTGGAGGACGAGGATGTGATCTGAGAGTATCTCCAAGCATTGAAGAGGGTTCGTCCATTTGTACCCGGAGAGTCCGAGGCGGCACCGGGTGCTTGAGAGTTTTGAAAGCTTTGAGAGATTGTAGGCATTGTATTAGATGGTAGTTAGGGCTGAAAGAGCACTTGATGGATTGTAGAAATGATTAGGAAGTGTAATTGATGATTTGCACTAGTAAAATCAGATTTTTATGCACTGTGCGCAAAGCTCTGTCGATGTCGCGACCCCTACAGACGTCGCCTAAAGGTCGCGACGGGGCTGTGGGGTGCGATAATGTCACGGAGTACCTAGCCATCGTGATAATAAAGTAATGTCTATGGGCATCGCGACTTCAACTGACGATTCAAAAATGCAGAAGCTCTCTTTCTTCCTCTCATGCGCTCAAAATCCCCTTTGCTCCAGCGATTTCCCCCTTTCTTTCACTCTCACTCTCTCTCTCACTTGCTCTCCCAATATCTCTCTTTTAATCCCTCACTCACTCTCCCAAGACCACCAACGATGGAGGGAGGCGGAGATGGCATTGGTTCTTCCCGCGGGAAGGAGAAGAGGACGGCGGCGAGGAGGAACTCTCGGCGGCGGGAGGTGGCGCCTCCGTCGGAGGAGGCGGTGCCGGAGGTAGAAATGGAGGAAGAGGAGGTCGCGGCGATCTACCTCGAAGCAGCGGCGAGGGCTCGTGAGCAAGCCATGAAGAAGGTAAGTCTCTGTGTAACATCTCGAGCTTTCTGATTCCCTTCCCTCGCATTTTGGATGACTGGTTGTTGATGCGACCGCCATGGGTGGCACGTTAGTGTCGCGACGGAGGTGCCCGTCGCGACAGTCATCCCTGTTGCAACCACTAGGTGTGTCACGTTCCCTTCACGCCCGGTCAACGGGTCGCGACAGAGTTCTACTTTTGGTCTTCTGACAGGCGTCTACCGCCTGTCAGGGTGGCAGGTGGGTTAGAGCGACCTGTCAGGCTGTTGCGGCGCCCCGAAAGGGAGAGTTCTGGTCGCGGTGGGGCGGCCGTCGCTATAAGATTGTTATCGCGATGCCCGCCCCGTCGCGTTCTGAGGGTCGAAGGCTAAAAGCCTTGGCCAGCTCTCCTTTCCTCTTCTTTGGGCTTTTTCCTCCTTCCCTCCTCTCCAAGGGGAAGGTTTTCCCCTCTCTTCTCCGGCTGCTTGGAGCTTGGCGGCGCCAGCGGTGGCTCGTGCGGAGCGGGAGCGGCGTCGTGGGAGCGAGGAGGAGGCACTCGTGCATCATGAAGGCCCTCCTTGGGGTTTCGGTTCTTCTAATCGGTAGGGATGGTTGTGCCCTTTCTTGTTAGTGTGGATTGGAAGTCCTAATGGGTATTTGCATGCTTTTATTGCTTTCACCATGATCCCCTCCCCATGTTGTGCTAGTTTTAGCGTTTATGGGTGATTATGGGATGTGGATCCCGTCGGTCGGCCTTCCAGCTGATGTCACGACCGCCGAGCGCGTCGCGACATCAGCGAAGGCATCGCCCCGGTCCGATGTGACCTTATCGCGGTGCGGGTGGCCATCGTGATAAGGGTCATGTCGCGCCCCAATTTTCCGTCGCGATTGGTTTACTGTCATGGCATGGTTGGCTGTCGCGACAAGGGTGTCGCGACCCGGTTTCCTGTTGCAAAAGCTCTGTTCTTGCGACCTGCTTCCCCATCGCAATAGAGTCTTGTCCCGGTGGCCCTAACCATCGCGATTTGATCGCGATGGGCTAGGAGGGCGAGACAAGGCCTGTGTTGCCATGGGTGTTTTCTGTGGCTACGGTTGGCATGTCGATGTGTGCCCCAGGGCAGGGTGTGCCCTTAGGACCTTCTGGTGGGAACGCAGCAGGTTGCCTCCCTGGGTTCAGTGACCGAAGGTGACACCTTCGTGGCCTTGTCCCTAGCGGCGGTGCTAGGAGGCTCGTCTCTGTCTAATAATCGATTGTCTGTCGGTCAATCGATTATTAGAAGAGCGGTGCTTTCTATTCTGGCTATTGTTGTTCCGTTTTCTCAGGCCGTGCCTTGTGTGCTGATGATGGCCGATGGCCCTTCTAGGGGTTTTTCGGAAGGGGTGCCGTGTGTGCTTGTGCCTGCTGAGCTTGTCTTGATTACAAGCTAGCTATGCCATTTCTGTGGTGGTTGCCTCGCCAATTCTTTGTTCGCCCGGTGCTAGGCACTTGAGGGCTTGTCCGTGAGACAGATTGTTACCGTTACCTTGGACCCCCATCCCCGGGCGTCTGTTAGAGGGGAGTTCTCCGGACGACGGCGTGCTCGAGTTACGGACTCGGAGTGGAGGGGAAAATGGTTGGGACAGTGGCTTCTGTCATTTGTAGAGCTCTCATAGCTGGGTCTGGTCGTCAAGGTTGTTGTGGTGCTCTTTCGGTGCATACCATCTAGTCCTTCTCACTGCCTCGCTCTGTGTTGGTTCTGGAGCCGCGTAGGGAGGTCAGGCGTGGGGCCATAGCTCGGCCGAGCTATGGTGGTTTGTGGTTGTGTTCTTGGCTGTGGCTCGCTAGCCTCACTGTACCAGGGAGGTTGTAGGCAGGAGTCGGCGGCCGGTGTGCTGGAGGAGTGGACTGTGTGTCCTCCTCTTACCTGCCTATGGCGGTGGCTTGGTTGTTCTTGCTGTGTCAGTGTTTCTCACACTGTTTTCTGAGTTTGTGTCCTCGTTGACCTAGCTCGCACAGAGGTTGTAGCCTGGCCGTGTATAGTTCTGTGGGCTTTGTAGGTTCGACCGCGTGGGCCATGTTTAGTGGCTTCCGTTCTGCGGGTTACCTTGGGGTGTCGAGTGCAGGCGCCTGACCGCTGTTTCTGTAACCTGTTCCTTAGTGTCGTCCATGGTGGCACTAGAGTGTGTAGTTCCTTGACCTCGTGGAGTGTCTGAGGTGCAGAGTGGTTCTGCTTGTCGGCCCCCAACCTTGTGGAGGTTCGAGGTGGCTGTGGTTGTGGTGAGACACTCATCTCACCTGGTTGCTCAGTGTCGCTCGTGAGGACAACTGGTTGTTCTCTCCCGACCTCGGGAGGTGTGGGATGTTGGTGCTTGTGCTGTGAGACTCGGGTCTCACATGGTTGCTCTCGTGTTTTGTGAGCTTCTTGTCTCGGCAGGTGCGTGTCGAGGTTTTGTTTCTGCATTATGTTCGACTCCGCTGGTTTTGCGGTAGTCGTGTTTGGCATGACCCTAGTTGTGGGTCGTGGCGTTGCTCTGTGTTGCTTCTGCATTGTTTTGCCCGACCCTGGTTGTGGTCGTGGCGTTTTCTCTCTTCCGCTGCTTTGTAGTACTCTGCAGCAGGTGTTTCCCGCTTTACTTCTTTGTAGAGTGGCTTGCTTCCGCTTTTGTTGGAGTTCCTACTGCTATGGCTGGTAATGCCTACTAAGCCTTGTTCTTGAGGCTCACCCCCCTACTCTCTCTAGGTAGGGACTCGGTGTCACAGGAGTTCGTTGCTGGCAGTCGTTGAGGCGGTTTGTTGCGCCGTGCGTTGCCAGCAATGTGAGTTGTGAGCGTGAGTGCTCTTGTTCCATGAGTTGAGAGTGGCCTTTTTGCAAGTCCTCGGGGTATGCCCCTTAAGGACTGCACCTTTCTTTCTGTACCTGTACTTTTATTTGGGACATGTTGTACATATTTTCCTTGTTAATGTATGAACTTTCTTGTTATAGTTATTTGAATTCATTGCTTATCTCACTGGACTAAATTCTAACCCTTTCGGGTCTTCGGATCCTTGGTGGCGGCGTGACCTTTGGGGTCCCTGGTGGGGGTCCGAGAGGTCGGGTCGTTACACTCCACGGCCCTAATCCTTCGATTTTTGAGTGAGAATGCATGAGGAAGCCCGCGTAGGGCTCAATGTAGGGCGATTCGCCCGAAGAAATAGCCGTCGGACAAGAAAAAAAAATCCGATTTGTCTGCATCTGAGAATGGGACGGCTCGTCCCGTCGTGATACCAGATGTTGCGACGGGGTCAGGGGCCGCGACCTTGTCGCGTCGGCCAAGGCCGTCACGACATGGCTTCCCCATGGTTGCGATGTCCAGGTAAGAGGCTCTTGATCTGACTTTGAAGTAGATGAGTATGCTGCCCATTCTATGTATCCTAAGCCTCGCCTTGTGATTTTCTTTGCATTGGTGATGACCCGAGTCCTCTCCTAGAGGCTAGCTCCTAGGCCCTTTCCTGGTTGATAGCCAATCTTAAGCATGATGTCCCAATCTTTGGCATTTAACGGCAAGCCCTTCCTGATAGCAGCTAAGGATGGGGATGCAGTTTGGTGGCTGGAGGAGAATGTGTACGCCCAGGGATAGTTCACATCAAGCACTGAAATGATGGGCTTGTTAGATGGCCAGACCGATGGCATGATTTTTTGATGGCCTCCATAGTATGGGTGGTCGCTGCACTTTTGACTTTAACTATTCACCCTTGGAATGGGAATTTCAAACACTGATAAGCTGTGGAGGGGACTGCCTCTAATGCTTCAATCCACGGCGACCCAGGATAGCTTTGAAGGTCAGGTCGATGTCGAGCACATAAAAATCCGCAGTCATGACAAGTGGGCCTAGCTCCGCCTGTAAGGAGATTACACCATGGCAAGCCCGTTTGGAATTGTCATAAGCCGCTATAGTAGTGGGAGTTGGCTGCAAGCGGCGCTCAGAAATACTACAGGACTGTAGAGTGCTTAAAGGGCACACATTTATAGAAGCTCCTGTATTGACCAATGTGGCATCGACGACCACTTTGTTATTGTAAGAGTTACACATAAGGGCATCTTTCTGGCATCAGGGGTAGCTAATTCACCATCTGTGAAGGTAATTGTTGGCCCTTTGTTAACAATGGAGAGAACATATGGCAGATTGTCAGGGTTTATATCTTCATTTACCATGACCCTTTGTAGAAAGGCCCTTAAGGCATCTTGATGGGTCTGTGACCTCTTGATCAGCTCAAGGATGGATATCTTGGCTGGAGTCTGATCCAGATGCTTCAGAATATCATATTGAGTCCCTGGGACCGGATCTATCTCCTCGATGTCTTGTTGCTGCTATTGGTTGTTGGAAAGTTGGGTCGGCTGACCCGGCATAGACACGGATGCATTTGGGTACATCCGGTGGAACATGCGCCCGCTCCGTAGGGCAAGGTTGTGGTGAAGTGGGGGTGGAATGGTGTCAATGATGGAGGGGTTGACTAATATGGGTGCAGGCACAGGGAGGAATGGGATGTTAAGGAGTGATGGAGCAACGGGTGACATGATGGAGGTTTAGTATAGTGGCGAGGTGAGGGTAGCAACGGTGGGTGTGATGGAGGTAGGTGTGGTATGGGAGATAACCAGGAGTTGGCCTACTTCATGCTAGTCGTCGTAGGCCCACGTGGCTGCTGGTGGTGGATGGTGGATGATGGGTTAATTTGAGCGGGTGGAGGTGGCGGTGGAGCAGGTTGTGGGTTCAGAGCGGGCTGATGCTGCGGCATAGGATTACGAATTATGTCGAGGTCATTTTCCGGTTGCTGTGGTTGTTGTTGTTGTTGGTACTGTTGCTAGAATGGTTGCTAGAACTACTGTTGGAACAGTTGCTGTTGCTGCTGGAATTGCTGTTGTTGTTGCTGTGGCTGCTATCACCTTTGCTGCAATTGTTGCTGCCTCTGACCCTGTTGGCCCTTCAGTGTATGAATTAACCTCTTCATTTCGGCCCAATCAATTTGATTCTGCTCGTGGAGGTCATATATAATGTCCTGGAATTGGAAACAGTCTGATACATTGTGCCTTGGGTGTCGATGGTACACACAATACTTTGTTTGATCGGCTGCCATGTTTCAGTTTGGCTTCTCGGGAGGTAGTCTAAGGGCATTTAGGGACATAAGGGCCGCAAAGATGTCGGCTAGGCTTTCTGGAAGAGGAGGATATTGCGCCCTCTTGGGCCCATTGGGCTTTTGAGGAGCATAGCCATTTTGGGGTGGAGGGACCTGATTGTATTGGCGCTGATCCTGTTGGGGATTTTGGGTTTGAGGAGGTGGTTGTCTATTATTCCAGGGTTGTTGGGATTTCTGATTGAGGGGTGACCTACCTACCAATCCCTGGGGTTATTGACTGCACCTACCTGCTCATTGGTTTGGACTCCCTCAGTGACAGGACCTTGATTTCTTTGGATAGCGGGATTTTGAAGTCTCAAACATAGAATGGATAGGTGAGTCCTTAAGTTGTGTATGGATGAAACGGGCTCGACTATATAGTTGGTGCATGGAGGTGATGTCATTCATAGCTAGAATAGCTCGGTACGTTGGGGTGGCATTGGAAATCAACAATTTGACCTTTTCTTCCTTCGACATAGGGCAGCGGACCTTAGCAGCCAGGGCATGCCACCTGTCAGCATAGATATCAAACTCCTCATCAGGCTTCATTTTCACGGCCCTAGATCAACAAAAGAATATTCGGGTCCAACCCGATCTTGAAACTACTGCAGAAATCTTTCTTGGACAACTTGAAAGTCTTTGGCTTCCTCGGGAGGTAGAGAATAAAACCATTCGAGGGCCGCTCCATCCAATGACTTACGAAACAAGTACGCCATAAGGTGGCGGTCATACTTGTGCGGTGCAGACTCATACACAAAATCTTTAAGGTCTATATAAGGGTCACCTACCCCAGAGTAACGTCGATAGATATGGAGTTCTGACTGGGGTGGGACCTAGAGATGTTGAAAGGATGGAAGGGGGATGTCCGCGGCCTTCTGCGGGTCCAATTGTCTCCTTAGGTCATGGAGCTCCCTCTTCATTGATGTCCACTCCGCGAGGAAGTCGGAAGGGGACGTGGCATGGTGAGCGCGAATGAGGGGGCGTGATTGCTCTAAGGAGTAGGATCTCTCGCGGGGAAGGGGAGCCGGTTCTGCTTGATAAAATGAGGGAACTGGAGGGGATTTGTGCCGAACCTCCCGCATTGGCATGTAGCTGGGCTCGGAAGAGTGGATGGCCTGTGGACGAAGGGGAGTAGGATCTGCCACAGAGGATTGGACATGTGGTGCAGAGATAGCGGGGGCAGAGGAGGCTGCCTGCTGGGCCGAATGATGGGATGGTGGGGATAAGGGACGCTTGCCCTTGGCAGTGGCCAAAAACTCCCAGACTTGTTCCGGGCTTAAATGCGGGAGGATTTGGCTGAATTGGGTATGCGGGTCATCTGCCCCAGAAGGAGAAGGGGGGCGGGACCGACCGTCAACAAGAGTTGGGGGCTGAATGTGCCCAGAGAGGGTGGCCGCAGAGGGTTGGGCCACATCCTCGAGGAGCCCAATGGGCAAGGTGTCGTCGGCAAGGACACGAAAGTGGTCCATACCGAACAAGGGATTGTGATATAATACAAGGGTAGGAGGGGACTAACTCGAACGGCCCAAAATGAATGCATACACCACCCCTAAAAATTAGGGGAGATGATACAACGACCCACAATCCCTAGACCCTAACACAACAAGAAAGGACTATGAGATGAGAAGGGGTGTAGCACAGAAGCACTCAAGTTGTCATGATTATCATCAAGCATTTAAGGTTCTCATTTGACCTTTAATGAGTTGATTAATGAAATTACACTCGGCCAATAGGGACCCTAATTAGGTATGAACTCAAGTACTCCGGTGAAGCTAATGGGGACACACAACTCACACGGAAGATGGTCTGAACTAGGGAGCAACGGGTACAACCAGCCTGGCGAACTGCAACGTGCGTACGGCCACGGGGACTTACAGAGGTCCTCGGTAGGCAGCCCTGGTCAGCCCACGAGTGCTCACAGGTGAGAGGGTCTGCTCTACCAGGGGGAACACCTAAACTGCATGGAATAATAGGGTATGCATGATCCTATGCGCATCGAGGTGCACGCAAAGTCTAACCTAACTAACAAACAGTGACTGTGAAGTCTCTGCTAACGTCACGACGACCAGGGACGTTATCACGACCGGAACCCCGACGCGATAACAGCTGAGTGCAGAAACCTACAACCACACGTAAACAAGTGGCAAACAGACTATCCAAGGATGCAATACAATCATAGAACAATCTAAAAGAAACACAGTAAGACTCAATCAACACACAGAAACTGATGGATGGATCAAAAGCGGAACAAACACCGTGTACCTGAAGACGCGACCTCCACATCCGATGTGACCATGTCGCAACAACATGATCAATTGCGACCCAATCCGAATCAAACAGTCAAAATAACAGGAAAATCCGTACCCTAGCAAGATTTTAACATACACAAACACGAATATACATGGTAGAACAGCAGGCAGAAGACATGGATGCACCCATAGAGTAGGAAATCAATGCATAAAATAGGGGAATGTGTACCACTAGTCGCGTCCCCCTTCATGGATGCGATTAGGTCGTGGTCACGTGATGCGACGTGATAACAACAGAGCGTAGAAGAGCAGGAAAAGCATAGAAATGGACTTAACAGTGTTCTACAAAGCATTTAAACAGACAAACAAGGCAGGTAAACAAGTAACAATCACGAGGCTAGCACTGAAGGTCCCACCGTGATTGCCAAAAGGTGTAATCACGGGGTTGTGCACCCCCTCGAAACACAAAGCACATTTTAAAATAGCATGGAACATGGAGGTGTGATCGCCACCTAGATAGTTGCCAGAATAAATAAATAGATAGGCTAACTACACTAGGAAAAGGAGGTGAGAACGGAGGACTTACTGAGATCGCGATGGGCTGACCTGCCACGATGGGCCTGGTGTTGCGATGCCCTACCAGGGCGTGTTCATGCTGTTGCGACGCCCTTGTCTGCCGCATTCTCTGTAGGGCGGGAGAAAATGTGGTTGGACCTTCTTCCTGTCCTCCGACCGGCCAGGGGACAAGAGCTCCTTGTGGACTGATGCTTGGGTGCCTGCCAATACAAAGAAAACAACAAATAAAACCCTGTTAGACCATGCTAAGTGTAATATCAATCCAAAATTGAAAAGCAAGATGCGAGCATGCGGGGAACAAACCTGGGTTGGTTTTTAAACCCCTTGGGTTGTGGGAAAACGTGGGAAGGAAAGTGAAAATGCGTTCCTATCTAAGAAAGCAAATAACATGCATGAAAGGAGAAATGAGGAAGGAAGGGAAGAAGGAGCCCCAATAGGGGCGACTCTCTGGCGTTGTATGGTGTCCATAGATGTCGTAGAAGCTCCTAAAGATGTAAGGGTCGCCTCCCTCACGCACCAAGCTCCAAGGATGAAGAGATGCCCATGGCTTGATGAAGAATATGTGAGAAATGCGAGGGCAAGTGTAACGTCGCTTATTTTTGGATCTTTTTTGGATCGTGTGGTGTTGTGATTGTGATGGCTGTTGTAAGGCCAGTGTGGTGTAGACCGCGTGGTGTGTGTAGTGTGGGCAGGTTAGGTCCCGAATGAATAGGACCTGCTGCAGTTGAGTAGGAGTTGGCGGCCAGGGTGGTTCGTTGACTTGTTGGCGTCCAGGTAAGTTGTCATTGACTGCATGATCTTGGCGGCATTAGATGTGGACGTTTAGAGTGGCGGTTGTCTTTGGCGGCTGAGGGGTTGACGCCAACTTGAGAATTTTGCAGGTTATAGGGTCGCCCGAGAGCAAGTTTTCCACCTGTCTCTCTCTTCCCCTTGCCCTAGCTCGCGTCCCCGTGTTTCTAAAGCTTCCAACAGGTATTGAAGGGTGGTTGGAGGATCGTGGAGCGTGTGGCGTTGCCGAATCGGACGAGAAAACGCCGTGGCGTGGTGCAATTCCCGTGGGAGCTCGCGGAGGGTTCGGTGTGAACCAGGAGAATTCAGAGGGTTTGAGCGTGTTCTGAGGTAGGGAATGACCCTTGTAGTTCCTGTAGGTCGTGTTAATGTAATTAGATAACATGAATCTGCATGAAAATGGTGATTTCGGGTCATGGCACCATGCGGGGATATGGGTGGTTTGATGATTTTATGTAGTAAAGCATGCTGTTTTAGTTTAATTAGAATGCATGGGAGTTAGAGGAACTATTTCCTCCTATGTCTTAATGGTTTCGGGATCAGGAAGGCATGTGGGATCGTTAGGGTTTCTACAGGATAGAAGCTGAAGATCTTGGCGTCACATCGTTGGTCGCCAGTTCATCAGCCGGATATAGGCGGCCAGATCCATTGTCGTCTACTTCCTATAAGCGGCAGTCGATGTTGCCGCCAACTTGTGCATGTATTCATGCAGTGTGATTTACGTAGCTTTCTGTTATGAATATTACGTGTTTGTGTGTGCAGGCGATGACCGGGTGAGCCAGTGCACTTGTTATGCTCTTGGAGCATACTACTCATGTAATGGGCATATTTTTACGTGAATGATGTGTGATGTACGTATTTCTTTACGCAGTATGTGTGGTGCGTTGGCACCCGTGGCACTCTTGGAGTGCGTGTCCATGTGTTGGACATGTGGTTCACGTGGTAGACTGTGGTACACAACCAGGGTGTAATATACACGTGTTGTCTACGTGTTTGAGTGTGTGTATACTACACACTTTGTTGTAATGTAATTCTTATGATTTGTCGTAGTAACTGGGCAGTGAGGTTCCTGTGTGAGCCTAGCCATGACTTTGTGGTGTTTAGGCAGTGAAGGTCCATACCGACCTAGCCCTGGTTCGTTGTTGTCTTTCGAATAACATTATATTGATTTACGTATTAAATGGTGTGTGTGTTGCCACGGAGGTCATGAGGTGACCAATGATAGGCAAGTTTGGTTCAGGTATGTGTTGGTGTGGGATAGCTTTGGGGTCATATGGTGACCGATGTTAAGCTATCCTAACACTTGTATATCGTAAATTATAAGTAAAGGCTATATGTGTAAGTATCGTGGTTTGTGCTAGCCGAGTGTGGTGGTCCGGCGCCTATTCCGGAATGCCTCTCTAGTCGGGTACCCCAGGTTCTTTGTGAGCCAGGCACGTGTGTTTGTTGTGCTCGGGTTTTGTCCCGGTACTAGTGTTTGCCGTTGAGGTCTGTGTCATCTTCTTGACACCCTCACTCCTAAGTTTGAGTTGTACGTCCGGCTGAGGGAAAGACGGCAGTGGGGCAGCGACTTCCGAGTTTGTTCTTGTGTGTCGCTTGTAGTGCGCTCGTAGTTGGGGGTACGGACACCAGTAGACGTCACTGGTCCCCAGCTAGTCCTGTTCTCCAGTGCCTCACTTTAGGGTGCTCCGGCAGAGACTCTAGAGGTGCCAGGCATGGGCCTGCAGTTGTGTGTCTGCAGGTGTGGTGTTGGTTGGTCCCACAGTTGTTTGACTTCTTCCTTGTGGAGCGGCAGTTGGACCTTTCGTCCGTGACTGCGAGGCTGAGAGGTTGTTCTTGTGTTGTGTTGTCCGGGTGGATACTGGCCTGATCAGCTAGTAGTCCGTTCCCGTGTGGTGGCGTCGTTCTTTCTGACTCGTGCTTTGCCTGTTCTGGCTGTAGTTTGCTCGTGCTTTGCCACTGCTGTGGTTTGTGAGTTTATGACTCTGGTTCGAGGTTTGACCAGTTCGAGGTGTGCCCTGGTGTTGGCACAATTGTGGTTGAGTTGTAGTTTATGTGATTTGCCGGTTGAGGTTTTACTTGTAATATTGTGCTTAATGAAGGGATAATATAACTGTGGTTCTGTGGTGTTTATCATCTACTTATACCCTTGTTCGGGTGTTTGTGTTGTGGTACCTCAGAGTAGCAGTACCTATTTCCTTCGTGGGTTACTTTGTAGTTTTGGGTGGTACATTGTGTACCAACCTTTCCGAGTACTTGTGTTTTGTGGAGGTCTTGTGGTTTGACCTGCCACTTGTTGTATTCTAACTGTTTTAAGTAGATCTTTGTTTATATTTATTGTGTTTAGTTTGTGATTATTAAATATGTTACCTTTGTGGGTATTTTGCCGATGAGGCTTGTGGCTTAGGCATATTGTGGTTTAGTAGAGCTATGCTCCGTGGAGGCCGTGTGAGACCTTCCACTTGTTGAGTTTTACTCTTCTTGGTATGATTCCAATTATAGTTTTAGTGTGTTATGGATTGCTTGTGGTAGCCAGTTCTGTTACCTTGTATGTAGTTTCCGATGTAGTGTGGTTTGGAGTATAAAGGACCAGCTCTTTGTTAGCAGTCCTGTTATTCAAGTGCTTGAGGTTTGCCTGTGAAGCTTGCAGCTTAGGCAGTGACCTGCCTGTGTGGCTTATGGTTAGGCAACCAGTTGTTGTAGCAGTGTGCCAGTGAGACTGTGGTTTAGGCACTTTAGTAGTTGGGCTGACTAATGATTTTATGTTAGTCCTGTAGTCCTACTTTTCTTTTGAGAACTTATGATATTATCATGAGTATGTTTAATTGTTATTTATTGTCATGATGTGAGCATGAAATGGTTTGGCTATTGATGTTGCCAGTGAGACCCATTGGGGTTGAGGTGTTTGTGGTTACGGTGTTGTTTTGGGTAGCCCCTACTGAGCAGTGACTTGTTGAGGCTCACTCCCCTACAGTTCTTTTCAGGGCTTGCCGTGTGTTTGGCTTGCAGTGGCGTTGTGTCAGACTTGTACCACCAGCAGTTGTTTAGTAGTTAGTGTTGTGTGAGCTTGTGCTCCCTCGGGGTATGCCCCAGGTAGTTGTACTCTTTTAATTGGACATGTATTAATGTAATGTGATAGTTGTACAAATCAGTGAACAGATATGAGCACATGTACTTTCTTGTCTCTTATATTCTTGTGGTTTGTCTTTTATACTCTTACTAGACACGTGTGTGAGATATCCCTTGCGAGACTTCGGTCCGTTCGCGGGAGGCAGATCTGGATATGGAGCCTTATTGGGCATAAATACCCCGGTCCATCACAGCAAGAGAGGATCACGAGCTAGTCCTGTCAGAGAAAAAGTTCGATAGCACTTCGTGACAAAAATGGGGCTCTTCCTCCTCTGAGGAAAGGCCTGCGTAATAAGGGAAGATAGAGAATATCCTATTTTAATTCATACATAACAAATGGAGAGATAAATCTCATGGAAAATCGCATGGGAGAGTCCTGGAGCCTCAAACCGCACTAGGGGGTTTGGGAGGTTGCATGGGATGAAGATAAGGCCATGAGAGGATAAAGAGGAGGTTGTTGCGGAGGCCAATGTATGCGACTGTAGTCGCGACGGGTCGTAGGGGCGCGACAGCATGAACGCGACGGCCATGGGGGTCGCGACTCTAAAGCCACGTGCATGGATATGCATGGGCTGTCGCGACGGCCATAGGGGGCCCGACACGGTTAACATGGCGCCCCGACCCGTCGCGTTAAGGAAAATCAAATATTCTCAAAATATGGATCAATTATAAAGGAGAATAATGAGGACTTAAGGCACTTGGACTCTTTTAAAAGGATAATGGACGAGATATCATGAAAATTGGGCTCTTAATGGGCTCAAAGCAAGGCTAATGGTGGGCTCAAGGTGAATGACCAACTTGGGGCTCATCAAGATAACAAGAAATGTGGTTCGACTTGTGGGCCAGAATCGGGTGTCTACAAAGGCATGAAGGACAATTGTTTTATGCAAACTTCTATCTTGGTTTGGATGATCTCTCCACTAGGATACTCCTGATAGGACCTGGAACTCTTCGTCAAGGCCTCCGTCAGTCTCATTGGCTTTGGCCGACGTCCATTGCCAACGAGCGGATTGTATCATTAAGACCTATTTTACCCTTAGGGATCAGCATGATCCAACGGCCTTAGTATGTTCTCTCTTACCTTGAGATTACGCCAGACCTCTGGCCTGTGTTCATAGCAGGCTATTGGCATTGTGACTTCTACCGGACTGTCAGCACACGACCATGTATGTTGCGCACTGTTTTATCGCATGTTTATCGTTGTTTTGCGAATATGTCCTTATCTCATCTACTATATCTGCACTCTCATCTGTTCACATTCTCCATAGACTCTCATCTATTCGTCAAGTACTCTTATCTATTCTTGGTACTCTTTTTTGCCATTCAATTGATTGTCTAAGATAATAAACATAACCAATGCCAGGCAATAGGACCCGATCATGTCCTGGGAGGTGCGCCCGAAAAGTGCTATTTGCCCATGGGAGTTCAATGATCAGGATGTCGGCATTATATCCAGTGCCATTTATACTATCAAGATTAATCTATGACAATCAAATCACTATACTATGGTCTCTGGGTTGACAAGAAGCTCGACCAAAAGTGCTATCTCTACTAGTGCACCTTTGTGCAAATGTTACATGCTATTTCATTATATGGCCAATCCGTTATCATGTTGTTGTGCTGTACTCTCATGAAAAGTGCTATTGTTCTCTCTTTATCATGCGGCATTGCTCTCTAGACTATACCTATCGTTCTCTCTAGTTATCTTGCTTGTCAAGATATTAATCACTTAAAGCATGTTTGTTTATATGAGATATTAAGTCCTACCTGGGCATTTTCGCTCATCCTACGCTATTTAGTTCATGTGTTTCAGGTTAGTCTGATGGAGATTACCACACTCACGAGGAGGGAGATGAGGATGTGAAAGTGTGACCACTTTTTTGACAACCAATGCTTTTTAGTAGTTAGATAGTCATTAGTTAGTCATTTTGTAATAGTTTGGATTCTGAATAAAGTACTATGGGCCCTAGTTTTGGCTCTAATTAGCGAATGTAATAGTTGATTTGAGGAGTTATTAATGAAGTTGGATTTTATTTGGCGTTATTCCAAATTGTGCATGGTTTGATGTCTATTTATCGCTATGTACTATTTAATTAAATGTATTACCGCTCTGATATTCCGCGTCGAGGCGTTACAATTTTGTGGAATCAGAGCCTAGGTTATTCTTAAGTATAAGATGATCTAGGTTTAACCTGATCAACTAAGAGTTTAATTCCATACCTATGTAAGAAAGGGTTAGAACCATGGATAATAAGTTAAAATAAACTCACACATGCACAAACTTAGTGCAACCTCAATATCTTACATTAATTTTTTTTTTCTCTTGAAGGAACTTAGAACATCATCAATGGCAGCAGAGCGTGCACAACTCCGTGACATGCAGCAGACTATTCAGGAGCTCAGTCGAGCTTTACTTCAAGCTACTGGAGGCGGTGGTAACTGAGGAGCTGGGGATTTACATGGGAACTTCTGAAGCATGAACCCGCCTCGTTTCAGCGGGACCACTGATCCTGATGAGGTTGAGAACTGGTTAAAGGAGATAGAACGCATTTTCCGCGTTATGCAATGCACAGACGATGACAAGTTGCTGCTGGCCACTTTCCAACTTGAAAAGGACGCCCGTGCGTGGTGGGAAGCGGTTGAAGCCACACAGGCAGACACATAGTTCACCTGGGACGAGTTTAAGGAGCACTTTAACTCCAAATACTTCTCTGAAAGAGTCCAAGAGAGGAAGGCCTCGAAATTTGCTGCCTTAAAGCAAAGGAACCTCTCTGTGGCGGAATATGAAGCCTAATTCTCTCGATTGGCTCGATATGCCAATCATCTTGTCAGCACAGAAAAGATGAAGGCAAGGCAATTTCGTAATGGACTTAAGCCCTCTTATATCACTCAGCTTGCACCATTAGACATTCAGGTCTATGCTGATATGGTCAAGAAAGCCCAGTTGCTGGAGGATGCGACCGATCGCATCAAGGGTAGAATGGTCAAGACGAACAACATCAGGATCCTCGAGCAAGCCTACCAACGGCAAGAAAAGGCCATTTAGCATCACCGACGGGCCAAGCCAAGAGCAGAAGCCCAATGTCTTCACCCCCTCTACCCTAACAAGCCCAATGCATGCACTATGACAAGCTGGGTCACACTACGGATGAATGCTGGAGGAAGGTAGGTGCCTGCCTACATTGTGGAGTCGAGAGCATCACATTCCCGACTACCCTATGCTCAGGAAAATGAAAAGCGGCCTGCTGGACAAAAGAAGCCGGGCAGACTGTAAGCTTTATAGGAAGTGGAGACCACCGAGGAGGGTGGAGTCGTGGAAGGTACTTTACCAGTCTTTTCTCAGTCAGCATTTGTTTTGTTTGATACTGGCGCAACACACTCATTCATATCACAAGCATTTGCTGACGCATTAAATGTTAAACCTGCATATATGAGTTTTGAATTACCTGTTACTACACGACTGGGGGAGAAAGCTCAATTAAACAAATATTTTCCATTAACTGATGTAAAGATTGGTGAACTCAATCTAAGAGCCAACCTAGGCTGTATGCCCATGGAAAGCTATGATGTTATATTGGGAGCCGATTGGCTATCCACTTATGGGGCCATTGCCGATTGTAGAAGAGGGAAATTTTCCTTTAGTGAAGAATCCTTTTGATTTATGTTGTAGTTGCTAAGAAACACAATTCTCTCTCTAGATTTCCAGAGAGAGAAGGGGGTTTTAGGTGCTTCTCGCCGTGTTGGCCCTGGCCGTCGGCCCTGGTGGCTCACAGCGTGCAAGGATTACCAGTCTTTATGGAGACTCCAATGGTGGTTGAAGGGGGAGCCGGTGGTGTGTCCCTCTCGGGGAGGTACTCTTATGCTCAAGTATTGCTGCCACGACCCCCCCCCCCCCCCCCCCCCCCGGACTATTAATATGGGTTCAAACCACCGTGCTTCACGATGCTTGGGAGTCGGCAGTTTTCTTTTCCCAAGAAGAGGTAGGCAAGTCTATTCTAACTCTTAAGTTGGCTTTGATCGTTAGGTGTGCATATGTCTGGTGTTCCATCCTGGAGTTCAAGTCTGCTCTTTCACAAAGGCTACAACTTAAAGAGGATTTTATTATCAGTGTCTTGAACAATAGGCATCTACTTCTTCATTTTGATGCTGAAGAGGATTACTTGACAGTGATTATGAGAAGAAGCCTGTACATCAAAGTCCTGCTGTACAGATTTTTCAAGTGGATGCCTAGTTTGATTTTAATGCTGACCCACGATAATGCCTATATGGATTGGTTTCCCTATGCTTTCAGTTAATTACTACTATGAGGATTTTCTGAAATCTATAACTGGTAATCTGGGTTTATGTGCTGCGGATTCCTGAACCTACTTTGGCCCTTACGCAAACCAGTGAAGCCTTTGTTTGTGTTGGTTTGATATTAGCAAGGCTAGACCGGAGAGAATTTGGATGGCTGTGGTCCTGATGGTTTCTGGCAGAAGATTAATTACTACAGGGTTCCAGCAGTTTGTAGTTTTTGCCATAAGCTTGGCCATGTTGAATCTGACTATGTTAGGAAAAACAAAAAGGTGGAAGTGCAAGAGACTATTCCTACAGTGCAAGGTATCCAAGATCAAGGGGTTGTCCACAAAAAAACTTGGCGTCAAAAGGTTGTCAATGCCGGTTCAGCAGATGCAATTTTGGGGAATAGGTTTTCCCCACTCCAAGAGTTGGCTAATCCGGATGTGGAGATTGTTGAAGAGCCATCTGTTAAGGACGATCATGTTCTCCCTGGCCCTTCAGATCACGATATCTCCTTGGTTCCTTGTGTTGTTCAACAGGCTCCAATCTCTCAGGTTTCAATAGCCTCTCAAGGTGTGGAGGATGATGAAGGGACTTCGGTTAAGACTGGTCAAGCTATTCCTGGCCCCTCTGATCAGATTTCTTCATTGGTTCCTTGTGCCGTTCAACAAGTACAAGCTTGTCATCGTCCTATTCCCTCAGCTATCCTTACATTGCATGGGTTGCATGGGATAGGCGCCACGCAAGCCATGCATGGCTCGGCGTCGGTTACCAATGATACAACTGCAGTGGTGATTGGCGGTGTGTCCAGGGGGTCTCCTGTGATGGCTCCCACTGGGGAAGATGGTATGCGATAGGTCCAACCTTCCCTCTCTAAACCTTCCAATATTGAGCCTCCTGAAATCAATTTTAGGAGAGTTTTTGAACTTGCCCTAAAAGAAAACATGTTCATGCCTAATATTGTTGTTACTACTGGGGGCCTGGTCCAAAAGGAAGGAGGTGTGTGCACGGGATCTAAAGCTAAGGTTGTGGGGTGTGTGGCTGAGTATTCTTCCTCATGATTAGCGAGATTTTATTCTGGAATATCTGAGGCATATCTAACCATGCCTCTAAACGTTCCTTGCGAAGGATTATTAATCAACATCACATTGATATTATTGCTATAGATGAGCCTCTAGTTCCTCTGCAATGAGTTGCTGACATGTGTAGGTATTGTAAGATGGAGAATTGCACTGTAATATGGGGAGGATTCCAAATTTGGGTTTTCTGGCATAATCAAGTTATTCAAACTGTTAGTCACACTGAGCAACAAATCACTCTTGCCATCTTCGAAGATAACAACATTCAATATATGGTCACTATGTGTAGGGATCATGTATCTTCAGCAATAGACGTTCTCTATATGATGAAGTTCTCAGTATGTCCAGTAGCATATATGTGCCTTGGATTGTGGTGGGGATTTCAACTATGTTACGCGTCCACCTGAGAAGATGGGCGGTCATCCTCCCAGTCTTCAGGCTATGGTGGATTTAAACTCATGTATTTCTGCTTCTTCTCTTTCGAATGCAGGTTATATCGGCTCCCACTTCACTTGGTCTAATAATAGAACTGGTTTAGCAGGGATTAAAGCTAGATTAGACTAGGTACTCATTAATAACTCCTGGGAGACTTCTTTTCCTGGGTTTCAGGTTAGACACCTCCTGAGAGGACCATCTGATCATGCTCCTCTTTTGGCTTCCTTTGTTATCTCTACTAGAGGCCCGGCCAGGTTCACTTTTCAGTCCATGTGGACTTCACATGATTCTTTTATGAATACAGTTCAAACTGCCTGGAAGGAGGTGAATGATGGGCACCCTAATCATTTCATTACTCTACATTTTAAGTTGAAGGCTGTCAGGGGTGCCCTTTGATCCTGGAACAAACTCATCTTTGGTGATATTAATGATAATGTGCTCAAATTGGAGAATGAGGTGAGGGCCAAGCAGGAGGATTTTGATAACCACCCTACGGCTTCTAACCGTTCTACCCTGGGGGCTGCTAATTCCAAACTTAAAAGGGCCATGCATTGCGTGGAGGTTTTTTGGGCCCAAAAAGATCGGCTACAATGGCTGAATAATTGTGATAAAAACACTACTTTTTACCATGCAGTGGTTCAAGGTAACAGAAGAAGAAACAAAATTCATAGACTTCAGGTGAATGGTAGTTGGTGTGAGGACCAGGAGGACCTTTCTAAGGAGGCGGTTAATTTCTTTGAAAACTCTGCTTCACTCTATGGATCATACTATTGATGCTTCCCTCTCAGTGTTATTCCCGACTTATCTCTGATGGTCAGAATGACGTCGTGTGTGCGACTCCAGATAAAAATGAAGTTAAAGGGTTGTGTGGAATTTGAATGGCACCAGTGCCCCTGGGCCGGATGGTTTTACCGACTCTTTCTTTACCTCCTATTGGGACATTGTGGGAGATGATGTTTTTGCTACGGTCAAGGGTTTTTTCCATGGTTTCCCTTTTCTCAGAGGTGTTACTTCTACTCATATTGCTCTCATCCCTAAGAAGGATCACCCTATATCCTTTAATGACTACAGACCTGTTAGTCTATGCAATTTTTGTTACAAGATTGTTTCCAAGATTTTATGTGATAGATTGACTACTATCCTTCCTGCGATTATTTTAGAAGAGCAAGGTGCTTTTGTTAAGGGTAGATTCATTCTGGATAACGTTTCCATGGCTAGACAATTGGTCAGTGACATTGGCCGCAAAACCAAAAGCAATAATGTAATTCTTAAGCTAGATATCAAAAAGGCATATGACAGTGTGGAATGGGACTTCCTCTTTGTAGTTCTTAAAAAATTTGGTTTCTCCTCCAGATTTATCTCGTACATTGGAATGATGATTTCAAACTGCTGGTTCTCGGTCCTCTATAATGGTTCTCCGGCTGGCTATTTTAAATCTTCTAGGGGTTTACATCAAGGTGATCCCATTGCCCCGGCTTTGTTCATTATCATGGAAGAAGCCCTCAATAGAGGTATCAAGAACATGGTTGCTATTGGTTACCTTCTCCCTTATTCTGGTCCTAGGGGCTGCCCTCCCCCCACTCACCTCCTATATGTGGATGATACGCTTATTTTCATGAATGGGAGTATTAGAAATGTTAGACGGCTGATGGTGTTCTTAAATAAATATGCTAACTCATCTGGTCAGCATATTAATCCCAACAAGAGCTGTTTTATGTTAGCTGAAGGCTCTAGCCCATGCCGCTAATAAAATCATAGAGACTACTGGCTACACGAGGCAAAGTGTACTCTTATTTATCTTGGCATTCCTCTGAAACTTGGTAGTTGACTACTGTGGATTATAGATCCTTGGTTGATAAAGTGAACGGTAAACCACATGCATGGAAATCTAAATTTGTTATCTCAATCTGGAAGGATTACTCTTATCAACTCGGTCATTTCCTCCCTCCCTATCTATCTTGTTGCTCCCTCCTATATCCAAAATCCATTATCTCTTATATTGAGAGAGCTTCTGCTGCTTTCTTCTGGGATGGCACTGATGGTGCCCATCATCGGCATTGGGTGGCCTGGTCCTCCATTCAAAAGATGATTAATGAAGGCGGCCTGGGGGTTCGTAGCTTGTGGCATGTGCAGATTTCTCTAGATGTTAAGCAGCTATGGAATATTAGACAAAGCTCTTCCTTATGGGCCTCTTATGCTACAAGGCGCTATCCCCTTAGCAGCATGACTAGCATACCTGGGATGCCCAAGGCTGTCTACATGGAAGCTGTGAAGATCCTCAATGAAAACACCAGATGGATCCATAGTAATTGCAGGAATATCAATATTTTGCATGATATATGGATTGGTGATAGACCTCTCAGTAGCATTATCCAGGATGACAATGAGGGTGGGGGCGTCTCTTTGAGTGAGGTGGTTTTTGATGCTTCCCACCCCCTCAGATCTATTATTCCCAGTCTATTATGGAAGGTTTGGTGCTTTCTGATAAAGATGATAAGTGTATATGGGCAGCTCAAATAATGTTCTTTGTCCACTAAATCTGCTTACAACCTGATCAACTGATGGGTATGCATAGAGCGGCCCTTACAAAGATTTGGCACAACTCTTTTTATCGTAGAACCTCCTTGTTCTCTTGGAAAATTTTGAACCGGGCTCTTCCGGTGATGGTCGTATCTTTGAAGCTGGTATTTCCGTTGGTGTCTCATTGCTCTTGCTGTAAATTTCCTCACCAGAAGACCTTGATCACCTATTTATTCATAGCGATAATGCAGCTACTCTTTGGCATTGGTACAACCCCTCATATCACCGAGGGTCACCCTTCACAGCCACATTACTGCTCGACTATGGAGTTTTATCTAGCAGTCGAATATCTGATCTCCATATGGCTTGTTTCTATTTATACTCTTATCCTTACGTTGTGGGAAATCTGGAAGGGAGATGTTTAACGGGTTGATGCTACTTATGTTTCATCACAATATCAAGTCTAGCATTACGCACTCGCTATCTAAACTTCAATTTAAGGTTACTCCTAATTCCTATGAGATGCAGATCCTTCATGACTTTGGTTATTCCCTCTGTGCCCTGCCAAGATGCTGAAGCTTATAAGATGGATTCCTCCTATATGTGATTTTAGTCTTAATGTTGATGGAGCTTGCAAGGAATCCGGGGAGTGTGGAGGTGGTGATTGTATTCGAGATTCTCAGGGCCATGTCCATGTGGCTTTTTCTCATTTTTATGGTGTTAGGACCAGCATGATTGCAGAAATGAGAGCTCTTTGTGATGGACTTCATCTGGCTACTTCCTTAGGCTTCAAGCTCTCTATTGTTTACTCTGATTCACAGGTTCTCGTGAATTCCATCCATGAGGATAAAGTTGTATCTTGGCATTCACTCAGATGGTGGAGAGAAGCTAGATCTTTCATCAGCCGGGAGTCTATTTTGTTGACTCATGTGTACCGGGAAACCAACAAGTTGCTGATTCCCTTGCTAATTTTGCAGTTACTCATAGGCAGAATGATGTTTTATGGGGGGTGCATACCTTACCACATCCTTGTAAAGGGCCTATGGTCATTGATAAATCTGGCCTCATGCATGTTAGAATGGTCTAACTGGGGTATGCCCCATGGATATTGTATTCATATTCTTTTTCATAATAGCTATGGCCCAGGTTGCTCTCACTGGTGGAGTGAGAACATTCTCCCTCTCTGGGGGAGGGTGCACTCTCCAAGTTAGAGGCCCTGAGGACCTTTAAAAAAAAAGAAAAAAAGAATTCCCAAAGTTGACTTTCACGGGATGTAGACACAAGAGGCACTTGTCTCTCATCTCTACTATCCGGGCACAGAGCATGATAAGAAAGGGATGTGTGGCATTCCTTGCTTCTATAGTAGTTGCAAAGAAGGCATCCAAGACATCAGACTTACACATAGTGCAAGAGTACTCCGACGTGTTCCCTGATTAGCTACCAGGCATTCCACCTGAATGAGATGTGAACTTCTCAATTGATTTAACACCTGGAGCTGCACCGGTGTCACGCCAACCTTATAGAATGTCTTTTGCTGAATTGAAGGAATTAAAGGAACAATTGATAGAATTGTTGGAAAATGACTTTATCAGACCAAGTACTTCTCCTTGGGGAGCACCTGTGTTGTTTGTTAAGAAGAAAGATGGATCTATGAGATTATGCATTGACTACAGGCAGTTGAATCAACTGACTATCAAGAACAAATACCCTCTGCCTCATGTCGATGAATTATTTGATCAAATATCAGAGCCAAATATTTTTCTAAGATTGACCTTAGATCAGGATATCATCAAATGAGAATTAAAGATGCAGATATTTACAAGATAGCTTTTAGGAGCAGGTACGGACATTATGAATTTGTAGTTATGCCTTTTGGACTAACCAATGCTCCTACAGCTTTCATGCAATTAATGAACAGCATCTATCGGCCATACCTCGACAAGTTCATCATGGTGTTTATTGATGATATTCTCATATACTCCAAGACCAAGGAAGAGCATGAGGAGCATCTGAGGATTGCTCTGCAGTTCTTGCGTGACAAGAAGCTCTACACCAAATTGAGCAAGTGTGAATTCTAGCTCGAGGAGGTGTCATTTCTAGGCCATGTCATATCAAAGGAGGGTATAGCTGTTGATCCTTCCAAGGTTGAGGCTGTACTCAACTGGGAGAGACCAACTAATGTCACTGAGATTAGGAGCTTTCTTGGACTGGCTAGTTATTACAGGCGGTTCATAAAAGACTTCTCCAAGATAGTTGTACCTCTTACTCGCCTTACGCGAAAAGAGAATCCCTATGTCAGGAGCAAGGAATGTGAGAAGAGCTTTCAGACACTGAAGAAATGCCTAACATCTGCACCTGTCCTTGTGTTACCAGTTGAGGGCAAAGGATTCTCAGTCTACACTAATGCATCTAGAATCGGTCTAGGCTGTGTTCTAATGCAGAATGAAAAAGTGATAGCCTATTCTTCTAGACAGTTGAAGCCTCATGAAGTCAATTACTCTATCCATCATCTAGAATTAGCTGCTATTGTATTTGTGCTCAAGATTTGGAAGCACTATCTATGCGTAGAACAATTTTTGTCTACTCCGACCACAAGAGTCTGAAGTACTTATTTTCCCAGAAGGAGCTCAATATGCGGCAAAGGAGATGGCTGGAATATCTGAAGTATTTTGATTTCAATATTCAATATCACCCTGGCAAAGGTAATGTTGTAGCAGACGCACTTAGCAAGAAACCTGTGGGTCCTTGTCTTGTTTAGTCATGGTGAGATGCAATTGTTAAAACAATTCACCAGTCTAGATCTAAACATTAAGCAAAGAAGTGATCAGGTGCTAGTGGCCAACCTTAGAACGCAACCTGACATCTTTGTCGAGATCAGGGAACAGCAAGCTAATGACCCATTTTTGGTCCAAGTCAAAGAAACCCTAGCAGACCGACCAGATTTCTCCATCACGGAGGACGGGAGGTTGTTATTTCAATGAAGGACATGTGTGCCTGAAAATGAAGAGTTGAAGAGGAAGCTGATGGACGAAGCTCACAAGAAAAAGTACACAATTCACCCAGGAGCAACCAAGATGTACAAAGACATGAAAATGTCATTTTGGTGGCCAAATATGAAGCATAAGGTGGCTGAGCATGCCGCACACTGCCTCACATGTCAATAGGTCAAAGCAGAGCATCGATGTCCTGCGGGTGTACTCAGACCCCTGGACATACCTGAATGGAAGTGGGAGAGCATTGGCATGGAGTTCATCATGGGTTTACCCCGAACTCGTGGTGGACTCGATGCCATTGGGGTCATAGTAGATAGATTGACAAAATCCGCACACTTCCTAGCAATCAAAAGCACCTGGAGTGTTGATGTCTTAGCGGCATTATATGTAAAGGAGATTGTGAGATTACATGGAGTCACAGTGTCCATAGTCTCATATCGTGACCCTAGATTCACCGATCGATTCTAGAAGGGACTTTAGACTGCACTAGGCACAAAACTAATTTTAGCACAACATTCCACCCACAAACAGATGGGCAAACAGAAAGAACCAATCAGATGTGGAAGACATGTTGCAAGCCTGTGCTATAGATTTTGAAGGGTACTGGAATTAACAACTATCATTAATGAAATTCACCTACAATAACAGCTACCAAGCCAGTATCATGATGGCACCATTTGAAGCCTTGTATGGTAGAAGTTGTAGATCACCAGTATGCTGGAATGAAGTGGGTGAACAACAATGGTTGGGACTTGATATGGTGCAGAATAGTAGCGGAGACATACAGATCATCAGGGATAGAATTAAAATAGCTTAGTATAGGTAAAAGAGCTATGCAGACAAAAGAAGAAGGGATCTAGAGTTTCAAATCGGAGATCATGTACTACTGAAGGTATCCCCGACCAGAGGATTTCAACGGTTTGGGATGAAAGGCAAGTTAAGGCCAAGATTTATAGGTCCATTTAAAGTACTTGAAAGAGTTGGCGAAGTGGCATATCGTCTAGCATTACCTCCCCAATTCTCAACCGTACACAATGTCTTCCATGTATCTATGCTGAGGAAGTATGTGTACGACCCCTCACATGTAATAAGCTATAATGATATCGTCCTGCACAAAGATATGACCTACGAAGAGAAGCATGTTAGAGTTCTGGACAACAAGATACAACAACTTCGAAATCGACCCATATCCGTGGTGAAGATATTATGCAACAATCATGGTGGCGAAGAAGCCACGTGGGAACCCAAAGCAACCATGAGACAGAATTATCCGGAACTGTTCGATAAGTCATTCTTTCTCTTATTATCATATGAATTTGGGGATCAAATTCTTTTTAGAAGGGGGAGGATGTAGCAACTCTAAATTTTAAAATCCGATGAATGATATTAAATTAGAATAAAATGAAAATAAATTGAAGAAAAGGAGAATAATTTAAAACCCATTAAGCTAAATTAGGTAATGGGTTACACTAAAGGTCCATACCAGGATTAATGGGCCAAAAAGCCAGAAGCCCATTGTTGCATGAGAGATAATTAAGCTAATTTCATACCTAATTATTTATAAATGGAAAAGGTTAAGATAATTGTTATTTTAACTCATAATTATCTCTAAAAAGAGTCCTAGACCTACCCAAACCCTGCCTATTAGATGGATAAAGGCTAGAAATAGGGTATAAATGTGGGAAATTCTGAGTTTGATAAAAGGGAAGAGTTTTAACTCAATAGGAAACCTTAAACCCATAAATACTCTCCATTTTCATCTCTAGCCAACCCTAGCCACTCTCTGAAGCTTGAAGCACGAGGAGAAGGAGCTATTGGACGTGGAGAGCAAGGAGGAGAGGCTAGGAACAAAGGGGAATTCGCCATCTTCAACTTTTCTGCCCTAGGATTTTCAAAGCATTAAAGGTAGGCAATCTCTCAAGCAAAATCTAATTAACTTCGACCCTAGGTAGACCATGAACACATCTTCGAAAGCCCCATGTTTTCCACAATTTCTATTGTGCCATGGATGAGTATTTCATGCACAACATTCGGTCATGGACATGTACTCAACTTGACTTGTTTGCCCAAATCCCATGTCTATACATAATTTCAAATCATAAAACTTGTATTGTACATACTGCTCGATGTCTGGAATCCATTGATATAATTTTCCCCAATTTCTATCATGTACACTATTCGAATTAAATTGAAATCCATCGTTGTGTATGATTTTAGGTCACCGAGATGTAACGTATTCATAGCATGACCATACCATGTCTATTCTCTAATTACTCATTACTGTGGATACATCCTCTTGTCTATTATCGTTTAAAACTAGTTTCAGAATTTTTGGACATGTATACGATTTTATATTAAATTTTGAATGGCTTTATATCAAGTCCATGGAGGACTAGCCCGAAATCCCAAAGGAACTAGATCACCCTTGGGGTTCAGCCAGACCCTCTGAGAACTCGACGGCCTGACCCATCGTGATTCTCAAGAGGGTCACGACAGAGGAGTGCGTCGCATCATGAATGCGACGGCTCGACTCGTTGCGATCTCCAAGGCCGTATCGATTGTCCATAACGCAACAGACCCTGATGCCGCTGTTGGTGTTGAGTGTGTTTTGGAATTTCCTAAAGTTTTATTTAATGATAATCAATGAACATCACTCATACTTGGATTTTGATGATGACATATTTTGATTTTGATGATGACATATGTGATTTTGATGATGACATTTTAAACATGTTACATACATCACTTATGCAATAACAATGCTCAAAAAGCATGTTTTCAAATACTTTACACCTCATACTTTGATGATAATACCTTGTACTAATGTCTTATGTGTTAATTCTCAGGATATACAGGTTTTATCAGGGTATTCGACACACCCATTGATGGTGTCGACACTGGATCATAGTCCCTGAAGCATTTTCATGAAGACAGGGTCCAGTGTGTCGACACAGTCCATGGTCGTGTCGACACTAGACCAGCTTCCAGGAGATCCATTTATCTGACTGGGACAGTGTGTCGACACAGTCTGTGGTCGTGTCGACAGTAGACCCCTTTTTGCGCAATTGGGACATGTGTCGACACACTCAGTGGTAGTGTCGCACACTCCGGGTGAAATCTCAACTTATGATCTATTTGGACCGTGGCTGCCTAGGGATCAATGGAATCTGTCTTGGATCATGTGCCCATGCACTCCAAGGGTACAATTGGACCTGTAGAGCTATATATACCCCACTAATTGGCCCCTAAGCCAAGAAGAGCCCATACACTTCCAGAAGAAGCTTTTGGCGGCAAAAAGGGCCTTTCCAGATCTGGCTCCATCTCCAGAAGTTGCAGGCCATCCTTTCAAGAGGAAGGACGTGGAATCAAGGGGAATCTCTGGAGAGAAGCTTGCTGTGCTAGGAAAGGAGCAGATCCAACTGAAGCGAGCAGTAAAAGAAGGATTTCTGGCATTTCAGATGCCATCAAAGCAGAGCATCGCCAATTGAGGAGAATATCCATCGATTTCCATCAAGGCTCCTCAATTGAAGTGTCTGCAAGGCCTCTTCATCGAAGAACACTCATTCTACATCCATTTCTCTCACTTCAGAGTTTGTTCTTCCTTATTTCATCTATGAGATTGTGCATGAAGTTCTGCACAAATTTCTGTGTACGAATCTGTCTTGAATCAGATCATTGCTAGAGGATCTGATCTCTTTTGTGTTTGATCTAGCTTTTGTACTATGAGCCGTCGAGCTCTGGTTTGTGAGTCGTCGCACTCACTGTGTGGTTTGAGCCGTCGTGCTCAATTGGAGTCATCGTGCTCTGGTTGTTGTTTGAGCCATTGTGCTCAGTTTGTGAGTCGTTGAACTCAAGGTGTTGTTGAGTCGTCGTGCTCAAGGTTGTTTGGAGTCGTCGTGCTCCAGTGTGGGTTGTACTCAAGGTTTTGAGTAGTGTGGCCTCACTGTGTGAGGGGTGGACGTAGGAGTCACTGGAGGTGATTTCCGAACCACCTAAAAATCCTCTGTGTAGTGGTTTGAATTGTGGTTTGACTTTGTATTGCGCTAGATGCATGCATAGGGATTTCGTTCACACTTCTATTGATTTGCTCACACATTCTCATCACACATAATCCACACACACCCACACTTCAGATCAGTAATTTTTCTGTCTGAATTGATCTCTGATTCGAAGTAATTTAGAATTGCTTAAGCTTCCGCATTAATTGGTGTTAGATCTATTCAACCCCCCCTTCTAGATCTAATCCTTCCACCTATTCGATCCTACAATTGGTATCATAGCGGGTTCACATTGTTCTGATCTGATTTGAGTGTTTTTGTTTGATATCTGTGTGACACTTGTTTGAATTGATTGGTTGTTTTGTTACTGCCTTGCTTCCTACTTAATGGATTCTCAAGGATTTGTTGCTAAAGGCCATTCCATCAATAGGCCACCATTTTTCATAGGTCTGATTACTCTTATTGGAAAAATCGCATGCAACTTTTTCTTAGGGATCAAAACTATGAAATCTGGAAGGTAGTTGAAGTGGGTCCTTATGAAAATCATGAAGATAAGGAGAATTGTACTAGAGAGAAAATTAGGAAAGCTACTCTTAATTATAGTGCCATGAATATGCTTCAATATGTTGTCCACCCTAAAGAATATTCAAGAATATCCATGTGTAAATCTGCTAAAGAAATGTCGGATAAACTTGAATTAATGTATGAGGGAACATCTCAAGTTAGGGAAATCAAAGCAAACATACTTGTTTCTGAATATGAATTGTTTATGATGAAATCTGACGAATCAATTTCTGAAATGTTTGCTAGATTTATGACAATTGTCAATGGACTGAAGGCACTAGGTAAGGAACACACTGATGCTGATCTGGTAAGAAAAATCTTGCGCTCTCTATCATCTGTTGGCACACAAAGGCTACAGTGATTGAAGATTCTAAGGATTTATCCAAATTTCTTTGGATGAACTCATAGGATCTTTAATGACTTATGAAATAAATCTGAAAAGAAGTGAAGAACATTTTCTTAAATCTAAACTAGTAGCACTTAAAGCTTCATCAAGCAATAAGAGAAAAGTCAAGAAAAATCAAGTTCTGAAGAGTCTGAGTCTAATGAGGATGAACTTGCCCTCATGACTAGGCAATTCAGAAAATTTTTAAAATCAAGAAGAGGAAAATTCAATGGAAAGAAAAAATATTCCTCTAGTAAAAGGAATGCTTCTTCTTCAAATTTTAATGCTAGCAGAAATAAAAAAACTGATGAAGATATTGTTTGCTACAGGTGCAACAAGACAGGACATATGAAGGACGAGTGTCCTGAGATCAAAAGGATAAATACATGAAGAACAACAAAATGAAGAAGCCAAAACCATGATAACAACTTGGTCAGATGAAGACCAAAGTGAGGATGAAAAGAACTCCTCAAGTTCAGCAAATGAGGAGTTATGTGTTATGGCCAATAGCAGTGATGGAAAGGATTCACAAAGAAAAGGAGCAAAAGAAATTCACAAGTGCTTAATGGCAAAGAAGAGCTTCAATGAATCCAGAAAATCAACAATTCAAAAATCTTTGGCTCTAACAGCACATTCCATGAGCTCAGAGCATTATTCATCCTCTTCAGAACACAAGAGTTCAAATGGGTCTACAAGGTCAAGTAAATCAATTCCAGATCCATTTGTGTATTCTAATTCCGATTCTGATGCAGATGAAGGCATGTCTTATGTTGAATTGATTGAATTCTGTGAGAAGATACAAAATCTTAATGCAATGCTGAACACTAAAAATAAAGATTTGAAAAAGAGTTTAAAACATTGCCATAAAGAAAGTGAAAAATTGAAAAGTACACTTGAATTGCTCCAGAACAATGATAAAGATCCTTCACAAGAAAATGAGAATTTGAAAATTGAAGTTAAGAAACTGAATTCTGAAAAAGAAAGTTTGAAAGATAAAATCAAAATTTGTGAAAACAAGTTGTCCAAGTTGAAAGAAAATCATGATCAGTTGGAATATGAAAATCTTGATTTGAAAGATGAAAATGAAAAATTGATTGATCTCAATGAAAACTTCAAATTTGATAATGATCAATTAAACAAATAGATTTCTAACATGGCTCATGATCATCAAAATAAATGAAGATGCAAACAACTTGTTGAAGAAAATAGTCATTTAAAAAGGAAGATTGAATGCTTGTTGCATGACAAACCATTGGACAATGATTATAGTAATTTAAGTAATAAAATTCCTGATTTGGAAAAACAAATGCTCAATTTGAAAATGAAAAGAACAAGATGAAAAATGATTTAGATGTCATGCTAAATAAACTTCAAATTTTAGAAAAAGAAGTTGTTGTATTAAAAGCTGAAAAACAGAAGCTTCAACATGAATTGAAGAATACTAAATACACAAGTCTTGCTTCTATGAGAGATAAGAAAAATGAAAATAAAACAAAATTAACATTTGTTAAAGCTGCTGCGAACAAGAACTCTACTAATTCTAATGAAAAACTAGTGAAAATTCTTGTTCAGAAATAGACAATGAAAAAGAAAAATGCTACTGTCAAGAAGATTCATCTACTTCCTCCATCAGTTCAAAAAGCTCCAAAGCAAGTTCCAAATTCACATCATGCCAAGAGCCACCAAAAGATACTTCATTCTCCTCATGGTAAGCCTCCTCACATGAAAAGAAGATTCCAGCAAATGCATACATGCCAAGGTAAGTATCAGGTAAGAAATGATCTTATTTGCTTTAATTGTAATAAACCTGGTCATTTAGCCAAATTTTGCTGGAATAGAGATCAACATTTCCATAAATATGCCAAATCAGTCCAGTGCTTCACATGTCATAAATTGGGCATACTTCTAGGGAATGTTGGCATAGAATCGATAATCTTGTGCATGCTCCCATGTTTCATGTTAATGTACATAAGAATAAAGATCATGTTCATGCTGAAAACACTCAGAAATTCTATGTACATGAAAAAAGAACTGTTGCACAAAAGATCTCTTCTGAATTCCATGTTAAAAATCTCAATGATAAAAATCTGAAAAATAGAAAACAAATTGTTCAGTATGTCAGTGGTGCATTCTATATCAATAACTCTAAGATTATAAACCAAGATTCTAGTGTTTCTAGTCTTCAAAAAACTGCACCCAATATCAAATCCTTTTGGATTCAAAAAATCGTTGTTGCAGAGTCATGAAAGATCCTTAGGACCCAAACACAGTTTTGGGTTCTGAAATGTGCTGCTGAATGTTGATGCAGGGATCCTTGTAGTCAATTTCAAGATGAAGGCTTCATGACTAGGCTACAAGGAAAGTAAGTGAAGAGAATGAAAGAAAATGAAAAATCTCACCAGGTAAATACTTCTGAGAGATTCCTGCTAAATAAAAATTGAAATCAATTGGGACTCTTATGCAAAATCAATTGGTATATCAAATGGTGAACTGTGGAAGGACAAGTCAGGCTTGTCTGGAAACTATCATTATGTGTGAGGATAACCTCCGCCAAGTACCAATGATCTTCTTATGTAAGAGTCCATTAATTAAAAAAGACGGGTTGTGATTGACACATGACTGCTTGTTTATTCATTTTTCCATGATGATTTTTTTAATGAATTACTTGCAAAAGTTGCACATCATACACATGTAACTAAGAATCATGATTTTGTTGAAAATGCTCAGAAACTCCATGTGATATAAATTGAACATTTCATGAAAAACATAGATGCATTAAACAAGAATAATTGTGTTATGGAACTAATGTTTGCTCATAGTTTCATTATGACAAAGTGCATCTATACTAAAAAGAAAATGCTCTTGGATTCAAAAAGGTCAATGCTGCAAATCTAACTCTATCTAACTCTTGCTCTACTATAGGACCCAAGAAGGTAAGGGTCCTAAGGCTAAGTTGATGAGCCTTGTAGCCATACCTTTCCATCTGAAATTAAGGCAATGGCTTGCAAGGCAAGAAAAATTGGAAACCACAGGAAAATCCAATGAAGACTGTTCAGAACAATGAAGACTGTGTTTTGATGTTGCTCCCAACATAACTTTGTGCCTTCACACTTGGAATCATGTTGTGTTAACAGCTTGCTTAACAGTGCCTATGATTTTTTGTGTGCATATCAACTGCTTTTGACTTTTGATATATCAAATGATGACATGTGGAAAAACATTTATGCTTGTTTGGAGCTATCATTATGCGTGAGTAATTCTCCGCAAGTACCAGAAGTCATGTTATGCTTAAAGCTAATTGTGTGTATACATGTGTGAATTGCTTGCTAGCTTTTTCATTCCATGCACATATTAAGGGGGAGTAAATTTGAAAAAAGTGCAAAAATGTTCTTGAAATGCAATGAATTTCATACTAAAACTAAAGAATAATTGACATTTTTGCAGTGACTATGTGTATATCAATGGGTGAAATGTGAAAGGACAACTTAGGTGTCTGGAAACTCTCATCATGCGTGAGATAAATTTCTCCGCCAAGTATCATAGTCTTTTTCTGCATAAAGGTCATCAAGAAAAATGAAAATCTCAAAAAACTTATTTTAAGTCTTTGAAACAATTTTGAGTTTTTTTTAAATAAAACTTTTCTCCTTCAATAAATTGCATGTTATGTATTCTTGATCATGTTCATCCTCTTTCTGTGCAAACTGCTTAGAATGAACATATCTGAATTACTTAAATGTCATTTCATATCTGCATATCTTATGGGGGAGTGAGTCAAAGAATCTTGATTGAAATGCTGGGAAATATTCTTTCATATCTGACTTATTAACAACTTCCATTCAGTTGTGACAATGTTCTTGCAAGCTGCTTAAAAAAGTCTTCATGTTCAGCAAATAATTCCTCACTCACACATTGCATTGACATTCTTGGTATATCAAATAGTGATTTGAAGAAAAACGGTCAGGCTTGTCTGGACATTTTCACTATGCGTGAGCATATGTCTCCGCCAAGTATCAAAGTCTTGTATGCAATTGTTGAGGGGAGTCCTTGTCTTTCAATAAATATTCTTGTTCATTCTATTTTCACTTCATTCAACCCTATTTCTTCAATATCTTCACGTTCACCTGTGAAGGGAGATACATGAAAGGGGGAGTCATTGTCACATTCCTTGACCTTACTTGTCTATCTTGAACCCCAAAATCATCAGAATTTTTGGTCCTTATGCTATTTCTTATGAGAGAATTAAGACATTGAAACTAAACTCATTGGTGCATTTAGTTTAATTTCAAAGATTCATTATCATTTCAGGTTAAGCAATCTTAATACTGAATGTCTTTATATGACTTGCAAAACACTTGTAGGCACATGAGTGGCTTTACTATTTAACATGTGTATGTTTAAGCCTCTTTTACCACATATTAAAAATATTTTTCTAAATCAAGTCATGACTTTCTGGTCAAAGCAAACATATTCTTGCAAAACATCAAAAGAAAATGATCAAACCTTGGAAAGATACAAACAGAGCAATGCAAATTCTTGAACCACTGAGTACCGGGCCATTTCACCTAAAAGTGATTTGTTTCGCGTAAAAAGTGGAAATCAAATTTTCAACTCTGATAAGATAATGAAAGTTAAACCACTGAGTAATCAGGAGATCTTGCATCTGACCAAAGTGATCTCTTGCACTGAAAAGTGAGATTTAACTTATTTATTCTTGTATTCTTTCCCAGCTAAAATTAAAAGAAAATCAAAAAGACAGGATAGAAAAGCTTAAGACCTTAATAAAGTTCATGTTACTGAGTTTAGACCTATTATTCTACATTATGTTAAAATAAAGCTCCTAATCCGTGTTAAATACTTCTGCTCACTCATATAGGTCACTTACTTCACATTTGTATTATTACTTTAACTACATTCAGATCATTATATATTGCAATACCTTGTGTTGAGTGTGTCTTTGTGATTAAACTTCATTGCACATACCAAAAACACAATTATTTCTCTCATTGACAATATCACTTTGCCTCACTTATTTTGATTACTTCTGACCATTCTTTTCCTGCATTTCATTTCTTAATCTCCTACAATCTTTGTTTCTCTCTCTTGTCTAACTTTTTGATGCTGTCAAAAAGGGGAGAAAGTTCTTTAAAGGGAGAAAGTAAAAGTTTCTAGGGGGGAGTTCTTATGGGGGAGAAAGTTCAAAGGGTGTAATGTCAAGGGGAGTTATTACAGTCAAGGGAGTCAGGCTATTGGGAGATAGTGCATATGTTTTGTCATCATCAAAAGGGGGGGATTGTTGGGTTGAGTGTGTTTTGGAATTTCCTAAAGTTGTATTTTAATGATAACCAATGAACATCACTCATACTTTGATTTTGATGATGACATATTTTGATTTTGATGATGACATATTATGTTTTTGATGATGACATTTTGAACATGTTACATACATCACTTATGCAATAACAATGCTCAAAAAGCATGTTTCAAATACTTTACACCTCATACTTTGATGATAATACCTTGTACTAATGTCTTATGTGTTAATTCTCAGGGATATACAGTTTTATCATGGTAGTGTCGACACACCCATTGATGGTGTCGACACTGGATCTAGTCCCTGAAGCATTTTTTGTGTCGACACAGTCCATGGTCGTGTCGACACTAGACCCAGCTTCCAGGAGATCCATTTGTCTGACTGGGCAGTGTGTCGACACAGTCTATGGTCGTGTCGACACTAGACCAAGCATTCAGAAGGACCTTTTGCGCAATTGGGATAGTGTGTCGACACACTCAGTGGTAGTGTCGACACACTCCGGCTGAAATCTCAACTTATGATCTATTTGGACATGTGGCTGCCTAGGGATCAATGGAATCTGTCTTGGATCATGTGCCCACGCAAGCAAGGGTACAATTGGACATGTAGAGCTATATATACCCCACTAATTGGCCCCCAAGCCAAGAAGAGAGCCCATACACTTCCAGAAGAAGCTTTTTGGCGCAAAAAGGGCCTTTCCAGATCTGGCTCCATCTCCAGATGTTGCAGGCCATCCTTTCAAGAGGAAGGACGTGGGAATCAAGGGGAATCTCTGGAGAGAAGCTTGCTGTGCTAGGAAAGGGAGCAGATCCAACTGATGAGGAGCAGTAGAAGAAGGATTTCTGGCATTTAGATGCCATCAAAGCAGAGCATCGCCAAATGAGGAGAATCTCCATCGATTTCCATCAAGGCTCTCAATTGAAGTGTCTGCAAGGCCTCTTCATCGAAGAACACTCATTCTACATCCATTTCTCTCACTTCAGAGTTTGTTCTTCCTTATTTCATCTATGAGATTTGTGCATAAAGTTCTGCACAAATTTCTGTGTACGAATCTATCTTGAATCAGATCATTGCTAGAGGATCTGATCTCTTTTGTGTTTGATCTAGCTTTTGTACTGTGAGCCGTCGAGCTGGGTTTGTGAGTCGTCGCACTCACTGTGTGGTTTGAGCCGTGTGCTCAATTTGGACTCGCGTGCCGGTTGTTGTTTGAGCCGTGTACTGAGTTTGTGAGTCGTTGAACTCAAGGTGTGTGTTGAGCCGTCGTGCTTAAGTTGTTTGGAGTCGTCGTGCTCCAGTGTGTTGTACTCAGGTTTTGAGTAGTGTGGCCTCCTGTGTGAGGGGTGGACGTAGGAGTCACTGGAGGTGATTTCCGAACCACCTAAAATCCTCTGTGCAGTGATTTGAATTGTTGTTTGACTTTGTATTGCGCTAGATGCATGCATAGGGATTTCGTTCCACACTTCTAATTGATTTGCTCACACACTCTAATCACACATAATCCACACACACCCACACTTCAGATCAGTAATTTGTCTGTCTAATTGATCTCTGATTCGAAGTAATTTAGAATTGAGATCTATTCAAACCCCCCCCCCTTCTAGATCTGATCCTTCCACCTATTCGATCCTACAGCCACGTTCATGGATTTATTGCCCTAATCGTGACCATTTATCATGTCGCGTTTCGAGCATCTATCAGGTGGCATGTTTCTGTTATAAAGAACGCAACTGATCTAATCATCGCGATTTGAAATGCGACATGTACCTCTGTCGCGATTTCACTATGTCAGACATAACCTAATCATTCATGCAATCCATGCTAATCATGCCATTTAATCACTGTTTAACCCTTAAATTGCACTGTTTTGAATAGTAACGACCTGTTGAGAAATAATGGGTATTATTTACATGTTTTTTATTTAGATAAAAGCCATGTGCACAACTATCTCATGCTATCATGATTATCTTACACATGCACACACTATACTTAAATGTTTGCCATGAAACCTTATCAAATATACTCAATAATATATCTGGTAATTAAGTGCAATTATTCATATAATTTCCCTATTATTTTAATGGACTTGTCTTCATTTTATTTGCGTGATTTATTATCACTATCGCGTCCCTCTGCCTTTGAGCACTCAAGGCATGATGGACAATTGTTTTATGCACACTTCTATCTTGTCTTGGACGACCTCTCCATTGGGAATACTCTTGACATGATCAGGAACTCTTTGTCAAGGCCTCCATAAGTCTCTTTGGCTTTAGCGAACGTCCATTGCTGATGAGCGGATTGTACCATTAAGACCTATTTTACCCTTTGGATCAGCATGATCCAACGGCCTTAGTGTGTTCTCTCTTACCTTGAGATCACGCCGGACCTCTGGCCTGTGTTCATAGCATGGCTATTGGGCGGTTGTGACTTCTATCAGACTGCTGGCACACGACCATGTGTGTTGTGCAACTGTTATTATCTCCTATTTATCGTTGTTTTGCGATCATGTCCTTATTCTCATCTACTATCTCTGCACTCTCATCTGTTCACATTCTCTCTAGATTCTCATCTATTCGTTAAGTACTCTTATCTATTTTGGTACTCTTTTTGGCCACACAATTGATTGTCTAAGTAATAATAACCTACCAATGCTAGGCAATAGGGGCCGATCTGGTCTTGGGAGGTGCGCCAAAAGTGCTATTTGCCCGTGGAGTTCAATGATCAGGCTGTCGGCATTACATCCAGTGCCATTTATAATACAAAATTTAATCTATGACAATCAAATCACTATATTATGTTCTCTGGGTTGACAAGAAGTTTGACCAAAAGTGCTATCTCTACTACTGCACCTTTGTGCAAAGTTACATGCTATTTCGTTATATGGTCTGTCACGCCTCATTATTTAGCAGCGGAATAAATATTGGGATGTGTGAACGATACAAATAGACGTATCACTATTACATAGACTACTCAAATATCTATTCCTAATACTTCATCTCCTCATATGACGGGTGCTCATTACTCTTGCCCTGCCCCATCGATTCCACGAGATCCTCATCACTACCTGAAATGGACAGGATGATAGGGTGAGAGAACTAGCTCAGTAGGATTTACATCTCAATGTGAGGGCACTAATATACATGATTAACATTTTAAATGGGCAGGATAAGAACATGATCATGATGACAATGCATGCTTTTCTAACAATTCAAATAGCTGAATAGAACGGATATCATATCAAATCAAATATCAAATTTCATATACAATGGACAGGTAATTCAAGAGTAGAATCATATCAAAAGGATTGGCCATTCACACGGATATCACGTATTCACGTGATCAGACGTATCATATCAAACTTATCATATCATATCAAATGAAGGCACATTCACACAAATCTTGAACACATGTCAATGCCATGCCAAGCACACAAGTCCATACTCCCGTGGTTATAAGCACATTGGGGTGCTCCTCCCCAGGACCAGACATGGCCCCTATTGCACAGGCATTAGTCAAATGGACCGAAGTCCTACGTTGTGTCGATCAAACTTATACATATTATGACCACAGAATTTCAATAACATGCTCATTGTAATAAGGACATGATCATTCGTAGAATTAGGTATGACAAAGCTCAAGAGATCAATTGGACAGCATAACGACGTATCTTATGTTTCATAATTCATTAATGTCTTGACAGAGGCTGACTAATGACAGATCGTACACGGTACAAGTGCTCTCTATCTCCAAGGTACTTTATGTACAACCAGCTCGGTCTCTATGAGCGAATCCATAGAGTACAAAGACTTACGGAGGTCTTAGGGAAAAGATCGCTAGTCTGCCAATACGGAATGACTAGCAGAGAGAGCTCCCAATTCCCCAAGAAGGGTGTGCCTAATCGTGCAATTGTGTAAGTGACGTGTCACGGATCTTTCCTAAACATGTATGCAATTATGAAAAATAATTGAAACATCGAAAAGCATATAACTAAGGAAAACTCACATGCAAATCATGATAGAAAACTTAACTAACAAGTCCCCGCTAACATGTATTCGTCCACACATTCATATCATATCTTATCATGTCAATTTCACCTCAAGCTGGATCACAAGATATTAATCATGAAAATAAGAAGATCAATCACATAATACACATTAGAATCGTGTTCATGTCATTACCGTTTTCGAATTGGTTGATTACTTTTAGGCCAATACCCACTAGTAACAGTATGTCACATGCTACAGACCAAGAAACTAAACATGCTGACTGACTAGCATGAAAGAACAGTCTTGGGTCGGTCCTTGAATCGTTTCTTGCACAGTAGACGCTTTTCAAAACACGATGTACAGTCAAACAGGGCCAACTGTGAAGAAATATAAATCACGTCGGCCTACATGGCCGCCTTTTAACTTGAATCGCGATAGGATACCCCGTCGCATTCATGAAACACATTAAACTAATTATATAAAAATCGGCAAAAAGTTTTGAGCGGGAAACCATGCAGAATCGCATCGGGTGTTCCCGTCGCGTATCAGACCGGCGCAAAAACCCACACGGCGTGAAGTCTAACGCGGATCGTTGACTGGTCAAACATTGAATCCCGTCAGACTGCACAGTCATAGTTTACTAAATCACGTCGACCAAGGCCAACGCGACCAGGCGCTGGAATCGCGTCGCCTGGACCGGACGTGGTTCAACCCAAAACCCGAAAACACAGGAACCACCAGCGATCCTCTTACCATGCTTATATCTCTCTATATATTGATATTTAGACAAAACATTCAACATGAAACCATGACGAGGACAATTAGTAGAAGGACTTTCATGTTGTGGGTTGGATCTATTCGGTTCTCGAATCACATGCAACACATGAAGAACGCGAGAAGCCCTAAACATGTGCGACTTAGGGAAAACACTTAGAACACGACGTATACACCATGGAAATTGGGCAAATCTGGTGCGTATGAAACTAGACATGCAGCACTACCAGATGGTATGTTCGTTTAGTCTTGGCTTGAGATCACCTACCTTTGAATGCTAAGAATTCCTTGCAGGTTCTGGGTCGATGCAGAGCGAGGTTGAGGAAGAACCATGTTTTCCCTAGCCATTCTCCTCTCCTCCTGTGCCCTAGGCTTGCTCCTCACAACCCAACTCGATGCCAAACCTTCCTTAAGAGTTTAGTGGCGAGTTCTTATAGCTTTAGGGTTAATTTCATGTTCTAATGGTGTTAGCAAAGGGGGCTGCGATATCTGCCTTGCACCTTCCAAATTTCAGGATTTCTCCTCCCAATGGAGTAGCTAACACCATGGGAAGGTGTCAAGCATGGTTGGCCACGATTTGGCTTGCCATGCTTGGCTACTACACTCTTTTAAACCCTAATCTGTCTTTCCTAATTACCACATATTTCCATGTACGATTTTGGTTATTTTTTGTTCCAATTTTATTTTTGGCCAAAAGTGATCCATTGGCCCAATTTTGTTAATGGGTCATTAATACATGTTGTTGGAAGTCTCTCAACATATTTATTTAATTTATGGTCATTTTATTTTTCCGCATTAACGGTTTTCCGACTTAGTTTCCTAATTTAGTAATTCGTCACATTGTGACGTACACAAGGCCAATCAGATTTTTCGTTGCATGAATTTCTTCGTGGGATGCTTAGGGATAATATTTGGGGTTGATTTATAGTTTTTACGAAATTTTCCGATGTGTTTCTCTCACGTATGATAGTGGTACGTAAGTTCTATCATACCGATAATGCGGAAACTATTATTTCTAATTTTTAAATTATTAAATTTCTGGGGTGTTACATGACAAATCCGTATCATGTGTTGTGCTATACTCTCATAAAATGCTATTTTTCTCACGTTATCATGCGACATTGCTCTCTAGACTATACCTGATCGTTCTATCTAGTTATCCTGCTTGTCAAGATGTAATCACTAAAGCATGCCTGTTTATATGAGATGATAGCCCTACTGGACATTTATCGCTCATCTTGCGCTATTTATCTCATGTCTTTCAGGTTACTCTGATGGAGACTACCAACTATAGCACCCGGAAAATTTAGTAATTAAAATTTTGAATAAATGGAAATAAATAAATTCTATATTATCGAAATGGTAGAACATACGTACCACTATCGTACGTGCAAGAACACTCGAACATTCTGTAAAAATTATAAATCAACCCCAAACATTGTTCTTAATTGTTCCACAAATAAATTCATGAAACAAAAAATCCGATAGGGCAAAGTGTATGTCACAATGTGACTAATTATCCAAATTAGGAAACTAAGTTGGAAAACCATTAACACGGAAATATAACATATCATAAATTAAATAATCATGTTGGAGAGACTTCTAACATCATGTATTGATGACCCATAATCAGAATTGGGCCAATGATCACTTTTGGCCCAAGATAAAATGGAGCAAGAAAAATACCTAAAAATTCATAACCCTATTGAGCTGAAATAGGAAGAGTAATAGGGAAATTCCTAAGGCAATTAGGCTTTCTTGGCAACCCAAATTCGTGCCTAACCATGGTATTGGGTTTCCTAAAACCTCACACTCTAGTGGGGTGGTAAATCATCAAAACATGGAAGGTGGAAATTAAAACCGCACCCTTCCTCTCCTACACCCAATGGGACTTCTAAAAAGCCCTAGATGCCAAATACTTGTCATGAAACCCTGGGGATGAATTTACACATTGTTGGGTCGTGGGAGGCTGTTCTTGAGCACTAGAAGTGGAGGAAATTGCCCCAACTTGGAGCTTCTTCCCTGCTGCGTTCTGCATCGACCTATGTAGAGTGCTCTTCTTGGAGTCGACCTAAGGTAGGCCAATTCTTCACCAAACTGTACAAGACTTATATCCCTAGAAAGAGGGTCGAGTCTAGTTCCTAATCCCACTAGTTTGCCTATTTTTCATTAAGTACATCAAGTGTAGTAAGCGTTCTCCTCCACGTTGTCTGAACGAGGTTTTCTGGAGAATGAGAATTCTTCACCCAAAGGTAGGTGATCTTGGGCCAAATCTAAATAAATCTTATATCAATGTGTAGATCATCGAGTTTAATTCATGTGCAGTGATTTCATCGATTTTCATTGAGTACATCTTGAGTATTAAGCGTTTTTCCAAAGTCGTGCATTTAAAGCATTTTATGTTCATGTTGATTTCATGCACATCCCGAGGCCCATTTTCATGAAACCAAAATCGTAGATCTCTTCCATTCCATTTTCACAACCAAATTTCATGTTTACATTTTTGTCCTAAAAGCCCTAGAATAGGAGTTATAAGCGTTACATGAATCGTGGTTTGTTTCCTGCATTTTCGGGCAAGAACCCAAAACGCGACGGGACCAAACGTCGCGTTCTTGCATGCATGAATGCGACGTACTAGTACGACACATCATGTGAAATGCGACCGTGCCCTATGTCGTGATTCTGGCTGTGACCGTACAGTCCTGATGCCTCAAACTGTGCACTGCATGGTTTTTTCAGAGCTGCATGAATCGCGACGTGGAATCCCGTTGCGATTGACAAGTTTTCCCACTCATAGTTTCACGCAATTTTTATATTATTGTTTTGAACGAATCTCATGAATGGGATGGGGGTAAACCGTCGCGATTCAAGTATGAAGGCGATGGGATAGTTCGTCGCGATTTGAGTTTTTACAGGCTAGTCGTGCTTTGTCTGTACACTGCGTTATGAAAATGCATCGACTGTGTACAATGCGATTTCAAGACCTACCCGGACCTATTTTTTGCAGTGTCTAGTGTTAGCCTTGCATGTTTGTTATTTAAGATGCATTGTATAGTCTGTCTAATGACCTAAAAGCTAGTAACCCATGATAAAGACATAACGAAGTAAAGACTATTCTAATTGTTCATTAACGCTATGATATACTCTTTCACACTATTGATTGAAATCTATTGTTCTATCTTGTTAAAGTGATTAATTGCTATCTCAAAATGTTGCAAACCATGTATAGTTAAATGCATAGTCCATCTCATGCTATCTTGTTAATTGTTTTCGCAAGTTTGAAACCGGTGGATTGTGGATTGTGACACGGTGTCACTACATGCTTGCACATCTAGGCAGTCCTTTTTTGGGGAATTGGAAACTCTGTGTGGTCATTCCGTATCGATAGACAAGTGGCCTTTTCTCTAAGACCTCCGTAAATCTCCATACTCTGTGGATTCCCTCATGGAGACCGAGTTGGTTGTACCATTGAAGTTCCCTGGAGATACCGTGCACTTCCTCTCTCATGTTGTTCTCGTGAGTGTGATTTACAATCTAGACTTAAGCCATTAATGTAAAGAGATAACTAAAGTATAAATTGTGCCGTTATGCTGCCGAAATCGTCTCTTGACTATTGTTATCATGCAATCATGTTCACATTGCATACTACTTGTTCTCATCATCATCATGAACATGACATTACACATGCTTACATATTGAAACTCTTGTTATTGGCCATTAATGACTGTGGGTATCTACATTTAAAATTAAGTGAGATGCTGACCGGGCACGGCGAGTGTCCAAGGGCTCCAATCTAGCCCCAATGACGGAGAGTCATAAATATACTATTAACCACATGGTATAATGATTACTGGCATTGCATCTGTGCTGGGAAATAGTGTCGTGTTGAATGCTAGATATAATAACCACATACACGTGTCCTAGTGTGCATTTCAAGGTGGATCTTTCCTTAGTGTACATTAGTGTCTTTGTGCTTGATTAGTGTTACATGATCGTGCTCGTGCTTGCTTGCTTGCGTGATATGGCCATCCTGCAATTATTGCAATTTAAGTGATATCTTGCGTGCTTGTTACATACCACACTATTGATACCATCTAGCTCGTTATATCATTCTAGATCTTGCTCTATCATGATCACTCTATCTAGTTTGCTCAGGTATCATGTTTTAATGAGTTTTATTTGTACATACATATCATGATCATCGTGCTTACCTAGTTCTAAATTGCTAACCACTTATATCATTGTCCGCACATTTAGATATAAATCCTACTGGGTTAGTTTGCTCATTCCTACTTTTAACCATGCTAGGTGACTATGAAATACAAGAAGAGGAGCAAGTCGAGGATGGGAATGCGTCCGAGTGATGAGCGTCCCAACACTTGAGTCTATCTATAGTTAGTTTGTCTGGAGTGTTAGATTCTTGTAGTAGGTAGTGAGGAATAAATGTACTTTTCCTTTTATTGAGTCTTAGTCCTGTATTAGTTCATTTGAAACAAGGAAATGAGATCTGAATAAAATTTCAATTGAGTTCATTATTTGGGCCATATTATGATGTTGCGTTGTTATACATTTAATGCTTGCCAGCTAGAGGCTTATTTGCCGACTGTTCACGTCTCGAAATATTGACTCGAATTATCGGAATTAATATCCGCTGCGTAATTCTCGGGACGTGACAATTTAGTGGTATTAGAGCCTAGGAAAACCAAATAGGATACATGTCTCAGGATTAAGAGATACCTATGGAACCTAGGTCATGGAAATTAATATAGTACCTGACGAGAATGGGCAAAGACTAGGAATATGTTAGAATGAACAAAACATTCCTACCCATTGACTCATATAATGTATCTAGAGACATTAATTGGTTTCTATCCTTTTCTCAGGAACCCTCGTAACTCTTACACTCAACTGCAATGGCTCGCATTCAGTGGCAAGCTATGCAAGAAACTGTGGCTGGATTGACTCAAGCATTACAAAATGTGGTTTAGACTGGAAATCAGGCTGCCACGGCTAGGAATGGAGTGGGTGATTTACACCGCAACTTTAGGAGTTTGAACCCTCCTCGTTTTTCTGGATCCCCTGATCCAGACGAAGCGAAGAACTGGCAGGAGGAAATAGAAAGAATTTTCCAAGTTATGCAATGCACCAATAGGGAGAAGGTGGTACTGGCCACTTTTCAATTTACTAAGGATGCCCGAGCATGGTGGAAGGTGACATCGGCTCATCTGCTAAATGTAGCTAAATTGGAGTGGGCTGGATTCCTAGAAATATTTCGGGGAAAGTATTTCTCTGAGAGGGTCAAGGAAAAGAAGGCGGCAGAGTTTGCCGCACTAAAATAAAAGAGCATGTCTGTGGCTGAGTATGAAGCTCAGTTCGCTTGTTTGGCAGTGTATGCCCCACATTCGGTGGGCACGGAAAGGTTGAAGGCCAACAAGTTCATGGATGGGCTCATGCCCATGTTTATTAACAAGCTCAGACCCCACAACATTCAAACATACACTGAGATGGTCCAAAAAGCCCAGCTGGTAGAACACACTATGGCCAAAGTAGAAGGCATGAAGGGAAAGAGACTGCAAAATTGGTCCTTGTTAAACGAGGAGCAGTCAATACAACTGGAACTTTCCACAACAACAACAAAAGGCCAACCACTGGGAAAGACTATGGTATGGAGAAAAAGATTAAAGTAGAAGAAACATCGATTGTGGAATATTGCAAATTTTGCGATAAACCTGGGCACCAAGCAGACAAGTGCTGGAAGAAGGCCGGGGCTTGCCTACGATGTGGGAGTCATAAACATCGTATACCGAACTGTCCCATGCTAAAAGACGAAGCTGGAAGGAACCAAGGAGTGGTAAAGCATCAAGGACGCAAGAATGCAATAACGCAAGCGGAGCTCCCAGAAGGAGGTATGATTGTTAAGGAGAAATTGGAAAAGAATAATCTAGTAGCTATACCATAGTTTATCTGGTGGATTGAGAAGGAGTATAACAATCGTGGAAGAAAATAGGAGCGGAAGGAATGAAAAGAATAGTACTGGTAGCCATAGGTGTAGATGATGGACTAGCATCCACGAGCTAGAATGTGAAACAAGTCAGAGAAATTAAATCCGAAACGACCTCAAGGATCATAATTATCAAGAGCCAATTAATGATCTATGAATTGGGGACCAAATTCTCTTAGTGGGGGAGGGTGTAGCACCACGAAAAATTCATGAAATTAAAATTTTGAATGAATGGAAATAAATAAATTCCGTATTAAAGAAATGGTAGAACATACGTACCACTATCGTACGTGCAAGAACACATCGAAAATTTCTGTAAAAAATATAAATCAACCCCAAACATTGTTCTTAATTGTTCCACAAATAAATTCGTGCAACAAAAATCTGATAGGCCAAGTGTACGTCACAATGTGACTAATTATCCAAATTAAGAAACTAAGTCGTAAAACCATTAACACGGAAATATAACACTATCATAAATTAAATAATCATGTTGGAGAGACTTCCAACATCATGTATTGATGACCCATTATTGGAATTGGGCCAATGGATCACTTTTGGCCCAAGAATAAAATGGAGCAAGAAAAATACCCAAAAATTCGTAACCCTAATGAGCTGAAAATAGGAAGAGGTAATTAGGGAAATTCCTGAGGCAATTAGGCTTTCTTGGCAACCCAAATTCGTGCCTAACCATGGTATGGGGTTTCCTAAAACCTCACACACTCTATTGGGGTGGGAAATCATCAAAACATGGAAGGTGGAAACCCAAAACCGCACCCTTCCTCTCCTACACCCAATGGGACTTCTAAAAAGCCCTAGATGCTTAAATACATGTCATGAAACCCTAGGGGATGAATTTACACATTGTTGGGGTCGTGGGAGGCTGTTCTTGAGCACTAGAAGTGGAGGAAATCGCCCCAACTTGGAGCTTTCTTCCCTGTTGCGTTCTGCATAGACCTGTGCAGAGTGCTCTTCTTGGAGTCGACCTAAGGCAGGCCAATCTTTCACCAAACTGTGCAAGACTTATACCCCTGGAAAAAGGGTCGAGTCTAGTTCCTAATACCACTAGTTTGCCTATTTTTAATTTAGTAGATCGGGTGTAGTAAGTGTTCTCCTCCAAGTGGTCTGAACGAGGGTTTTCTAGAGAATAAGACATCTTCAACCCAAAAGGTAGGTGATCTCGGGCCAAGTCTAAATAAATCTTATATCAATGTGTAGATCATCAAGTCTACTTTCATGTGCAAGTGATTTCATCAATTTGCATTCAGTACATCTTGAGTATTATGCGTTTTACCAAAGTCGCGCATGTTAATAGTGTTTTATGTTCATGTTGATTTCTCACGCATCCCGAGGCCCATTTTCATGAAATAAAAATCGTAGATCTCTTCTATTCCATGTTCCCAACAAGTTTCATGTTTACACTATTGTCCCAAAAGCCCTAGAATAGGAGTTATAAGCGTTACATGAATCGTGGGTCCGTTTCCTGCGTTTTCGGGCAAGAACCCAAAACCCAACGGGACCAAACGTCACATTCTTGCATGCATGGACGCAACGTACTAGTCCGATGCATTCATGTGAAATGCGAGCATGCCCTACGTCATGATTCTTACTGTGACAGTACCATCCTGACGCCTCAAACTGTGCGTTGTATGGTTTTCAGAGCCTGCATAAATTGCGACATGGAATCCCGTTGCGATTTGACCAGTTTTCCTACTCATAGTTTCACGCAATTTTTATATTATTGTTTTGAGCGAATCTCATGAATGCGATGGGGTAAACTGTCTCGATTCAAGTATGAAGGCGACGGATAGTCCTTCGCGATTTGAGTTTTTACAAGTTAGTCTTGTTTTATCTGTACACTGTGTTATGAAATGCGTCCACTGTGTACGATGCGGATTTCAAGACATACCCGAGACCTATTTTTACAGTGTTTAGTGTTAGCCTTGCATGTTATGTTCTTAAGATGCATTGTATAGTCTTTCTAATGACCTAAAAGCCAGTAACTCATGATAAAGACATAATGAAGTAAAGACTATTATAATTGGTCATTAACACTATGATCTACTCTTGCACACTATTGAATCATCTATTGTTCTAGCCTGTTAAAGTGATTAATGGCTATCTTAAAATGTTGCAAACCATGTATAGTTAAATGCATAGTCCATCTCATCCTATCTTGTTACTTGTTTTCTGCAAGTTTGAAATCGGTGGATTGTGGATTGAGACACGTGTTCACTACACACTTGCACATCTAGGCAGCCCTTTCTTGGGGAATTGGAAACTCTCTGTTGGTCATTCTGTATCGACAGAGAAGTGACCTTTTCTCTAAGACCTCTGTAAATCTCCGTACTACGTGGATTCCCTCATGGAGACCGAGTTGGTTGTACCATTGAAGTTCCCTGGAGATAGCATGCACTTCCTCTCTCATCTTGTTCTCGTAAGTGTGATTTACAATCTAGACTTAAGCCATTAATGTAAAGAGATAACTAAAGTATAAATTGCACCGTTATGCGGCCAAAATCGTCTCTTGACTATTGTTATCATGCAATCATGTTCACATTGCGTACTACTTGTTCTCATCATCATCATGAACATGACATTACACATGCTTACATATTGAAACTCTTGTTATTGGCCATTAATGACTGTGGGTATCTACATTTAAAATTAAGTGAGATGCTGACCGGGCACGGCGAGTGTCCAAGGGATCCAGTCTAGCCCCAATGATGGAGAGTCATAAATATACTGTTAACCATAGGGTATAATGATTATTGGCATTGCATCTGTGCTGGGAAATAGTGTCATGTTGAATGCTAGATACAATAACCACATACACGTGTCCTAGTGTGCATTTCAAGGTGGATATTTCCTTGTGTACATTAGTGTCTTCGTGCTTGACTAGTGTTACATGATCGTGCTCGTGCTTGCTTGCTTGCGTGATATGGTCATCCTGCAATTATTGCAATTTAAAGTGATATCTTGCGTTCTTGTTACATGCCACACTATTGATACCATCTTGCTTGTTATATCGTTATAGATCTTGCTTTATCATGATCACTCTATCTAGCTTGTTTAGGTATCATGTTTTAATGAGTTTTATTCATACATGCATATCATGATCATCGTGCTTACCTAGTTCTAAATTGCTAATCACTTATATCATTGCCCGCACATTGAGATATAATCCTACTAGGCTAGTTTGCTCATTCCCTACTTTTAACCATTCTAGGTGACTATGAAATACAAGAAGAGGATCAAGTCGAGGATGGGAATGCATATGAGTGATGAGCATCCCAACACTTGAGTCTATCTATAGTTAGTTTGTCTGGAGTGTTAGATTCTTGTAGTAGGTAGTGAGGAATAAATGTACTTTTCCTTTTATTGAGTCTTAGTCCTGTATTAGTTCATTTGAAACAAGGAAATGATATCTGAATAAAATTTCAATTGAGTTCATTATTTGGGCCATATTATGATGTTACGTTGTTATACATTTAGTGCTTGCTAGCTAGAGGCTTATTTGCCGACTATTCTCGTCTCGAAATATCGACTCGAATTATCCGAATTAATATCCACTGCATAATTCTTGGGACACCGTGATCGCCAATTGTGAACGTGCTTTTTCAAACACTCCCACAAAGAGTAATTAAAAAATAGAGATTTTGTAATGAAATGAAATATGCTTGGGGAAAGAAAAAGAAAGTGCTTGTGTGCACGAGACGGAGGTGATCACGCCAATTAGCCCGCATTTGAGTTGGGGCACCCGGTTAGCCACGCGCCCTTCTAAGCCTACCAGATTGTCCATGTGACGGAGCCGACTCTTGGAGAAGATGCGGGACGAGCTAGGGACTTCGTTATTCACATCAAACTTGAAGTGCAGGTCAGTCCAACAAGTAACAACACATGGAACTGTAAGGAGGCCTACCCAAGCTCACTGCCGTGAGTCCGCTGTAGAGGAAGGCTAACACCGCTGGTCCCAATCTCTCTCCCTCCCATATGCCGCACACTGCGCTTAACTGGTCCTCCTCGAGAATGTTGTCAATTGATGGGAAGAGGAGTGCACCCGCCAAGCATATGGCAAATCCTCTCATCACCTTCTCTAGTCTCTCGTCATTCTCCGCCTTGGTATCTCCCTCGTTGTCCAGGCTGCTAGCTTTTGCAAATCAATTCTTTTTGTGGCTTGGATGTTCCGGGACGCTCTTTTGTCCATAAGCTCTCAAGTACCTCCTTGCTTGAAAGAATCTTTGGCATGATCACCATATCATCTTCGTCTCCTCTTTTCATCCGCTTCAAGCCTAATAAAATTTCAACTTCTTCCAATAGAATAGTGGCTTCGAAGGTTTTAAAGAGGAAGGTATAGGTTTGAGGATGCCATAGCTCAATAAGTGCACCCATGGCCGCCCAGTCAAAGTGGATTTCGTGATAACGCTTGGCATGGACTGCAAGGTTTTGAATTCCCCATCTAGAAAGGATGGTTGTCATGTTGAGGCTCATAGAAGAGGTCAACTTTTGAAGCCATGGGAGGTGCATGTACCTACGGTTACCCGAGAAAAGTGGATAATCCTATAGGAGGTATACATGGATAGGTATGTGCATGGGTGATGTGGCCATGATAAAAGTGGTACATGGGTGGGTTGGCGCATGTGTCATGGCATGATCATGGGGGTGTCATCATAAGAATGGGTTGAGCATGGCGCATGGAGCATGGTCACATGGGTAGATGGGTTCGACCATGGCAGTTGGAAGGGAAGAAGAAGAGAGGGAAAAAAAAGAAAATAATACAAGAAAAGAAGAACAGTTAGAATAAGTAGGTGAACAATCAAGAACATGCAAGAACAGTGAAGACACATTAAAAAATAGTCAAAATCAATGCAAAGATCACATGAACTTACCAGTTTGGCTTGAATCAACTTGCAGATGTGTCCATCAATCTTGCTTAGCCTCATAACCCCTCAATTCTTGGCTTCTTGGATGGGGGAGCATCATCATGATCCATGGCTTCAATAGTTTTTCTTCTCCTTCTCCTCCACTTCTTGCTTCAATTGATAGATTTCTAAGCTTTGGAGAGGGTGAAAGTATGAAAAGAGCATGGTTTTGGGTGTTTTTAAACCCCCATGGCCGCACAAGCCCGGAGGCAATCCCAAAGAGAGCAAGCAATGCAAAATAGGTAAGAAAATAAAGCCTCAGGTGGAAAGTCTAAATCGCGTCCGACACATACGTCGCGATTCAAAGCGCTTAATCTGACTTCCATTGTGACAGGTGAAGGTAAATCGCGACTGACTAAGTCGTTGCAATTCAGGTAAAAGAAGCACATCCATTTTCCCTGTCGTGATTGTCAAGCAACAATATTTTCACATTTTTGCTCTATTATTTGTTGCATGTCAGTACTAATCAGTCTCTGAGCGCAGGTTCTGGACACGTTTCGCGCCGTACAATCATGAGCATCATCGGCGATCTCCAATCTCTGGTATTGTATAGTTGCATTTTACTATATGTTATACTCTATTAGATCACATCAAGGACCTCGAGGCTCTGATGAATCTGAAATTTGAGTTCCCCTCCTCCGCCAAAAATAGTGATAATTCCAGAAGATTCTTACGACTTGAGGAAATGTCACGCCCCACCGCGGAATATCGGAGCGCGAAGGCAGTTGCAAGAAAAGGTATAGAGCGTATACTAGACATCAAACATTGCACATTGAATAATACTAAAACAATCTTTCTCATTAATAACTTTTCCAATGTCTAGTTACAACCACTAATATTAGAGCCATTCTATAGGGCCCAATTACATTTCATTAAAAGGAAATAACTAACTACAACTCTAAGATAACATAATGACTCGAGGGTACTCCTGGCTTCACTCTTGGTTATTCCCCTCCTCCTGAGTGTATGTGTCATCCTCGGTCTCACCTGAGAACACAACATCAAATAACGTAGGGTGAGCGATAACGCCCAGTAGGACTTAAATCTCAGGCTTAAGCAGGCTTTAAATAATTAATGCATTTAATGGCAGAGTGTCTAAAGATAGCAGGTACAAGAGAGTCAAAATATAGTAAGAGGTAGCACAATAGCACGAGAGCGAGTATAGTTTCCAAAGTAGCACAAGTATCGAGTATAACACGAATAGCAGGATGGCCATAGCACAACTAGCACAAGTATAGTAATAGCACGACGAGTATAGCACTTGTTTGTCATTCTAGACATCGAGAGAGTATAGCACGTTTTGTGTTTTGATTGTCATATAGATAGTCGAGATAGATAGCACTTGAGTGTAATGCCAAACACTCTGATCATTTAACTCCCATGGGCACTAGCACTTTCGGCGCACATCCCAGGACCAGATCGGGCCCTTTATTTATTGTCAGGCATTGTTTATATTGTTTATCTTTAGACAATCAGTCAATGGCCAGTATGGAGTACCAAGAAATAGATAAGAGCACTAGATGAATAGATGAGCTAGTAGAGTGAACGTGAATAGGTGAGCGAGTAGAGTATAGATGAGAGCTAGTGGACATTGCACGTAATACGTCGAGTAATCAGGCGATAGTAACAATTGCACAACACGCGCACTTGGTGTTGGCAGTCAGGTGGAACTCACGACCCTACCACTGGCCTTTTTATGCACAGGTCCAGAGGTCCAGCATGATTTAAGACGAGAGTGAATCTCTAATAGCCGTTTGGATCATATAGATCCCTAAAGGGTATCATAGGTATTAGGGTACAACCGGCTCGTCGACCATGTGGGAATCCATGATCAAAGGAGACTTACGGAGGCCTTGTGCAAGAGTTCACTAGTCCGGCGAAATATCCGACTGAGAGTTCACCACAAGCCAAGAAAAGTGTGTATATAGAACATGTGCTCGACGTTCTAGAGGAATTCTAGAAAACAGTGGAGCGTCGATATCGGTATATAAACAACGCAAGAAACGACTATAAGTCCTTAAAATAGGGCAATTAATGTACTTTATTTTAATAAATTACCAGGCACATTATGATATATTTTCTGCAATATTTTAGCCAAAATGGATGGTTCAAGTGTGTGCAAGTGCAAGAGAAATCATAGATAGAAATAAGTCGTGAACATGTATTTTAAATCATTCAATATAGCACCATTTTTAAGTAGGGTTTTTACTGGGGGTCTAACCGTAAGAAGGCGTAAGGATTATTTAGAAAGAGACAAAATATTTTTCATGGGTTTTTCACCAAAATCTCTGTGAAGGCGACATAGCCCAATGAGATTACGACAGGGTAGGCAGATCGCGACATAGGTACTGTCGCGACGGCCTGGTGAACGCGACAGGGTCTTGTAAAGGGTCGCGACAGGGCTTGCAAATCGGGTACTGAGAACGCGACGGCTTACCTGTCGCCTTCTTGGTCCGACAGGAAGGCTGTCGCAATCAGGCCCTAGAAAACGACATATCGAGGTGTCGCCTTCTGGTTGTCTGCGCCTGACTCTGACAGAAGTCAGACCAGACATTGGATTGCGGACCAGGGATTTCAATTTTTGATAGAGGGTTGTTCAGAAATCCATAACTAATTATATACGTGATGGAAAATCATGAAATTAGTTGCAATTTAAACTAGACATGTAAGAGTACTTCCAGTAAATCGGAATTGAGAGAGAGCATGGTTTGAACATGGTTTGAGAACGAACAAGGACGAGTAACATAGAACATGACATAGAGAGCAAGACTGATTTAATTCGAGCAACATGCTCAATGAAATTTAGGCTTTTTAGGGGCAAATGATCCCTAACAACATGAAGTATCTACAGTAAAACTTTCGTAGCATGGGATCAAGTTTACATAGAGGTTTGAATTAAACATGACACCTCGGGGTTATTATGTTTACAGTTCTTCAAAAATTAAGAACAAAAGATAGGATGGATGGAAAAATATGAAACTTGGGGTTTCGTTCAAGAGGGTAGGAAGAACCTACAAAAAAAGTTTCATGGTTTTGCTTGTGAGAATGCCTACCTTTGACTCGATAGTCTTCTAGGGCTAGAACTTGAAGGACAAGGGAAGAAGCTTCAAGTTCTTCTTCTCTCCACGAAATCCTCTCCTCCTTAGCCTCTTCTCCACGTCCAGCAACTCTTGGCAACGAGCTAGGGTTGCCCAAGAGAGTTTAAAAGGTGTATTTATGCAAGTATGTATTTCTATTCCTACTATTACTCTAATTCCCCTTTAATTACGAAATTTCCTTACTTCCTCCTTCCTTCCTTGCTTTCCAAACTCTATTTAGACTTGGAAAAGATCCAAATTCGTGCTAACCCATATGGGGTAGGTTTAGGAATCCAATTCCAACTCTAACTTCCTATTTAATGCATTAAATACCCCTTTTCTATTTAGGTAATAATTAGTTACGAATTTAGGGTATTTTCCTATTATTCTCCCTTTGTAAATTCATATTTGTGACCCAATAAATACTAGAAGATCCATTAAGCAAGCCCATTACTCTTTTCCATCTAATGGGTTTTATTTAATGCTCTAATTAATATCCATTTAGCTAGGTTTTAAATTCTTTATTTAAATTTTTATTTTTCGTAAAAATTCAGGTTGCTATAGGAAAGGCCGTTACGATTCATAGAAGGATGACGGATTCCATCTGGTATCTTGACTTTGGCATCGTAGCAATATTATACTTGGTTATTTTATATTTTCTTTTGTTTTAATCATTTTTCTTTTAGCCCAGCATGCATCATATAGGACTTTAAGCTACCTCTGGACGATTACTCTTGTGCTTAACTGAAGAGAACTACTTATCCTTGATTCCAATTAACATGAAATATTCCATTCTGAGTCAAGTATTCAGTTTATCTTGTTGATGTTTGGAGATCATTTCTTGAGAAACTCTTTGTTTTGAATTCCTTTATCAGTTCATCCTATTTCCCCTAAGATCCACCTTGGCTGTAGCACGTCCACAAGCTGGTAAACGCTCCCCAATGGTGAAACCTGCCGGATTGTGTCCGTAGGTACTTCCCTGACGCTGGAAGTTGATCTTTCTCCCCTTCGTGCCCACGTGCACACCCTTTCCCTTCGTCCAGACATTGAGTTTTCTCTTGAGGTTTTCTACAAGCTGCTTCATTTTGAATTGAAGAACAGCTCCAGGCATATATTGTTGAGGCATCTCTCATCACACCTTGGCGTCTACTTTTCAGTCATTCCACTCCCTTCCACTTAATTCACTACATTTTGTTGCTTTCATTTTGTATCATTCCACTCCATTTTCTTGCAAAGCAGACGCCAAGGCAAGGCAGCTGTAGACCCGCCATTTTTACAATATGTCGAGTAAATTTCATGTTATACCATAATGCCTCAAAGTGGCTCTCTTCAATTAACCTCTTGAGTGATTTTCCTATTTTTCCAGATTTTTCTAGGGTTTTTAGGAATTTCTCTAAGGGGTCCAAAGGGTCTGTTGAACACAAGTAATTCGCGTCTGACATAGTGGACGCCTTTTAGGATGTCAAATCCGCAGCGGGTAAAACCGACGCGTATCATACTTCCTTTTCTAGTGCTTACCATGTTTTGAATCACGTCCTATAGAGTCAACACGTTTAAGAGTTTCCATTTTCGAATTATGGCAAATTCCAAAATTCTTTTAGGAAAGATTTTCTTGCTAATTAGAATCGCGTCCACATGGTCCGTTGCATTTCTTACCTTCCATTATATGAAGATCGACTCTCCTCAGAAGATCGATTCTTTTCAAATACGCGTCCACTCAGGTCGTCGCAATTCAATATTTCCATTTATTAATATTTGGAAAGAATCATTTGAAATCAGAAGTATTTGAAACGTTGCGGTCTTTGCCGACGTGATTCTTGAACCTGCTATAATCGTTGTTGGAAAGACTTAAGCGGAGCAAGTCGGTCTTGGGAAACGTGGCGCTTTGGTCGAACGCGATTCACTGAGATAGGCGTCCACTGTGTCCGACGCGATTTCTGAATTTTTCCTCTATAAAAAGACCCCCGAGGCCGCTATTTTGAGAACAACCCAAGCACTACGGCGAAGCCCTGCCGCATTGGAGACTCAACCTCCGAGCTGAAAGAAGCACCCTCATTTCCAAGTTACTCCGAGCCTCTCATTCCTTGGAGTTCGGAGCGGTCATCCTCAGCTACATCGAGGCTCGTGGAGGCTTCTTCCTCCCTTTTCAGTCATCTCCAAGCAGCGGCTTCGCATCACCATTTCTTCTCCCCTCATTTCATTCTTGTTTTGTTTGCTTTATTACTTAGCGCATTCATCATATCATTTTCACACGCACACACACCATTTTTCCACACCTACATTTAGTGCACACACGCACTTTCTTCCATTCCCCACGCATATTTCATTTCATTAAAAAAAAAATTCTATTCTTTTATTACTCTTTGTGGGAGTGTTTGAAAAAGCACGTTCACAAATTGGCGATCACGAGACATCATTGGTCGCCAAGATGTTAATCACTTAAAGCATGTTTGTTTATATGAGATATTAAGTCCTACAGGGCATTTATCGTTCATCCTGCGCTATTTATTTCATGTGTTTCAGGTTAGTCTGATGGAGACTACCACACTCACGAGGAAGGGGACGAGGATGTGCATGAGTGACCAGCTTTTTCGACAACCAATGCTTTTTAGTAGTTTGATAGTCATTAGTTAGTCATTTTGTAATAGTTTGGATTCTGAATAAAGTACTATGGGCCCTAGTTTTGGCTCTGATTAGCGAATGTAATAGTTGATTTGAGGAGCTATTAATGAAGTTGGATTTTATTGGCGTTATTCCGAATTGTGCAATGGTTTGATGTCTATTTATCACTCTGTATTATTTAATTAACTGTATTACCGCTTCGATAATCCGCATCGGGGCATTACAAAAAACATACATGCCATTATCATATGTACGAAAATACATCATAAAATTCCATAAAAATTATTGTTCAACTCTGAATAATATTTCTAGTCTACACGCAAAGAGAGTCGAGTGAAGAAAAATCCGATTAGCCAAGTTTTAAGTGTTTTACAACTTATTATCGGTATTAGGGAATAAGTGGGGAATCCACTATCATGTCTACAAAAGATGATCCCAAACTAAAATAAAAATGAGGGTTAGACTTCAAACAATATGCATTGATAGCCCATCATAGGATTTGGACCAATGGACAACTTATGGCCTATGAAAAATTCAAGTAAGAAAATATCATGAAAATTCATAGGTTTAATTGGGCTTGATTTGGAAAGAACAATTAGGGCTAAAAACTAGTTTAATGGACTCCAAAAACTACCCAAATTCATGCATAACTATAATAGGAGGTTTTCTAATAGATTTCCCACACATATTGGGATGGGAATCTTCAAATGAAGGAAGGGATTACCAAACTCGGAGCTCCCCATTCCTATACACATTAGGACTCCTAAACAACCATAAATCTACAAATACTCATCATAAACCTCTTGGGGATGAGTTACCAACTTGCTGGGGTCATGTGGAGACAAACTAGAGCACCAGAGGAGGAGAAGATCGCCCCCAACCGGAGCTTTCTTCCCCAACCAACGTTCTGCATCATCCTACAGAAGACCTTTCTTAGGAACATTCAAAGGTAGGTTTCTCGGGCAAAAGATGAACCAACATTATACCATGTTAAATCTCTTCATGTCTAGTTTCATATGCATCTATTTTTCCCAATTTTCATTAAGCATGCTTCAAGTATAAAGCGATTTCCAAGAGTCGCGCATGATTAGGACTTTTGTATTTATATCATGATTCACATATATCGAGGTCAAATTGGGAAAACCAAAAACTGTAGTTATCTTCTACTCTTCGTCATCTACAACTTTCATGTTCAGAGTTTTGCCCAAGGAACCCTAAATAGCGAGTTATAGATCAAACAAGTGGATCAAGGTTGTTTTCAGTGTTTTGGGCAAGCAACTTAATCCGCAACGGAACTAGCCGTTGCAGATTATAGGGTGAAGGATCGAGGAAAAGGTGTGGATAAGATCTAGAAGGGGGGGATGAATAGATCTATGTCACTTTCTGCGGAAGCTTAAGCAATTTAAAATACTTTTAGAATCAGAGACAATTTTAATCAGTGAAAAACACAGATCTGATGAGATGATAGGTAAGTTGATAAAATAGATGTGAAAACCAGTTGATTATGTGAATCTTGATCGATCTATACAAGAATTTAACGGATGAAAGAATCAAACCACAAATAGACAAGTGCACAGAGATTTTTAGGTGGTTCGGAAATCACCCATGTGATTCCTACATCCACCCCTCACACCCAGTGAGGATTCACTAAACACCTGGGTAACACACCCACTGGAGCCAGACAACTCCAACACTTGAGTTTACAACTCACACACCTCTAGAGCAAGACTACTCTAGATCCTGAGCAAGACTGCTCAACAAACACTTGAGTTAGACAACTCAAACTGAGCACGATGGCTCACAATAAACAATGCTAGACACAACACACGACATGGATCTTCTAGCAGCAGATCATGTCAGACATGAGAACATTCATGAGAGTTATGCAGAAGCACTTGCACAATCTCAAGAAGTCTCAAAAGAACAAAAGTACATTGAGAATAGTGTTAAGAGGCTTTGTTCTTCAGTGTACTCCTTGTAGAAGCTCAGATTGGGAAGAGGCTTGAATCCTTGAAGTCCCAGCCGATGCTCTACACTATTGAAGTTGGGGATCTTCCTTGAAGTCTTCTCCAACAGATGCTCCTACTTGATCTGCTTCCTTGAGGCGCTTTAATTGCTTCTTCAGGGATCAAACTCCAATTCTCACAATCGAATTGATGAGAATTGGTCTTCAGAAGGCACCAGGAGAGCAGAGGAGGGAGATGAGCTCTTCTTGCCGCCAAAGGGAACTTTTCTGGAGGTTTGGAGAGTTCGTTGGGGTCTTCTCATGATGGACGGCCAATTGGGAGCCTTTTATACCCAAAAGATTCCAAAGATACCCTTTAGGTACAAGGGCACACGATCCTAGGTTGATACCCCATCGCCCTAGGCTGACACGTGGCAAACATCCAATTTAAGTTGCAAACTTTCCGTAGTGTGTCGACCTGCCCTTGTGGTGGTGTTGACACACTGTCCCAAATCTTGAAACAGGCTGTTCTGGGAACTGATCCAGTGTCGACCTGCTTGGTGTTGTGTCGACCTTCTGTCCCAGTTCTGAAAACAGCTGTTCTGGGAACAGGATCCAGTGTCGACCTGCTCTGGTGTTGCGTCGACCTGCTGTCCCCAATTCTAAAAACTGTTGTTCTGGGAACAAGCTCTGGTGTCGACCTGCCGTGAGAGTGCGTCGACTTGAGTAGTCTGATTTCCGGAATCTGCAACTCGTGTCGACCTGCTTTCTGACTAGTGTCGACACAGTCTTATCATTTCTTCAGCTTTTTACCTTTGAGACTGAGGTGTTGTGTCGACACCATTGAGTGGTGTGTCGACATACTTTTACAAAAAAATGTTTGTACCTGAAGAATAAACACATATATCATTAGTAAAATATTTTATTATAAGTACAAATGATAAGTGTGCTTTGAAACATGCTTTTTGAATATAATTCTCAGGTAAGGTGTGTTTATCATGTTTCAATTATTTTGCATTAAAATCACATTTGTCATCATCAAAATAGGAGGGAAAATGATATGAAATTACACTCAACCCAACAATCTCCCCTTTTTGATGATGGCAACATTAAATCCATATGTCAATGAGGTTTTGATGTGATGTGATTTTAAGCAATTTTTGGTTATTCAATGTCCTTATTTTTGTTCATGTTCATGCTTGTTAAAGACCTTTAAATAGGCTCATTCACAATTGATGGTTGTACTAAAGAAGTACAAAGTAACTTGAAGTAAGTTAGTGCATAAAGAAGGTTAAGCAACTTGACAAGCATTCATTCATTCACATTCACATAAAAATTTTCAATCACATTGAAGTCACAATTGAGAAAATCATTCAAGCTAAGCAAAATGCATTCATTTCATTCAAGAGACCCATTACAATCATTCCAAAAAGATTACAAAAGAACATTTCTCTTTCTTTCTTTCTTCCCCCCTTTGACATCATCAAAAGAAAAATTACATTAAGTAGAAGATGGAGGAGGAGGAGGAATGGGAAGTAAAATGGTCTCAATGTCAGACAGTCTTTTCTCCATGAAATTTAAGCTGGTCTTGATTTGATCTTGAATGGTTGTAAGTTTTGTGTGCAAAAGTGTTCCATTTTGTCTGAATTTTCTATCAAGGTAGCTTGAATTCTTGCTAGATCAGCTGTAATGGGTTGTGAAGAGGAAGATGATCCATTATTACCTGGTTGTTTCAGATATGATTTGATACATTATTACATGGAGGTTGATTTTGATGTCTTTTACCATGCAATAAAGAATGAACCTCTGTATGTCTGTAAGTCTGTCCCTTCCACCACCTTGAGGGGTAATAATTGTGGTCAAAATGTGGTGGATGACTCTCAACACAGGGGGAAAGGTATTTGTGTTGAATCTAGTAACATGGGTTTGTTTTGGATCAGAGGCATCAGCAGGAAGGCCTGTCATGATGGAATAGGCTTCATGAAGATCAAATTCAAATTCATGATAATCTGCCCCTTCATCTGGTACTTTGAAAATAGAGGCAGCTGTATCAGTTGGCATGTCAATAACTATGCCCTTAACCTTTGATTTATATCCTTCATCTGTGCATTTCAGGTTCTTGTAAAATTCCCTAACAAGTCTTGGATAACTAATTTGAAACTCAGAAATGAATATCAACTAAGACTGAAGAGAGAAATAGGTCTGAATTTCTGGAAATGTGTCTGCTAGCTGAATATCTGATAAATCCACTATCCTGGGCTTTAGAATAAGCTTGGCTTCACTGGTGGTGTCTTGAGACTTGGAAGACTCTGAAGATGATGATGATGACTCTGAAGAGTCTCCAGAAGGGGTGCCCGGATTCTCTGGTCTAGAAACCATACCTCTGCCTGAAGAAGAGGGTCTACCTCTCTTGGCTGCTGGCTGAGGTGCAGAGGAGGACCCTGGTTGCTCTGCAGGGTCATTCCTCCTTTTGGTTCTTCTTTCGAACTGAGGAGCATCATCCTCTACCGGAACTGGCCTGGACGACGCCTGAGATCTTGCTCCACGGCGAGGACCCAACTTTCTCACCATGGTGGCAAGGATGGAGTGGAATCGGGGTTTGATGAAGGAGAAGAGAGATGATTGAGAAAGGGTTTTGATCGAGGGAGAAATGTGTGGATTTCTTGCCGGAAACGAGAAGAAGAGCATCGTCGGGTCGACCTGATGCCTAAAAGGGTTTGCAGTGGTGCAATACCCCGCAGAAACAACAAGGCTTATCCGAAACCCACGATTTAAAAGGTTCTGGCAAGAGGACAGTGTCGACACAGGAAGAAAGTAGTGTCGACCTGACCTTGGAATGTGTCGACACGAGATAGGATGGTGTCGACCTGGCCTTTGAAGAAAATTTGAATTTTTGTGTGAGAATTTTTTGAGAATTTGGGACTTCTTTAAAATGATAACTAATGAGAGAAATAGTCATTTCAAGGATGTTTAAGAGACTTCAAAATTCATTTGTTATATTTTGCAAAATTCACCACAATTCAAGTTTTAAACAATTTCAATAGGATATGAGCATTCAAACACTTGAGTCAATGAAATGATGATTTGATGGATATATTATATCTAACAATCAACTATAATCTACCATATTTCAACGTTAAAGAAATAAAGATATCCTCTAGACTAAATACAATTGGTTTGAAAATAAAACATAATCTTAAAGAACAACTTGATGATGAATGAAAATGATTCTTTTCTAAACAAAACTCCATCAACACATATTTTTTGTCTTTTTAATAGACTATCAAATGATATAAATCTTTTTCACTCAAGTACTAGTGCTTTTTACACACCATAGTCCATGGATACTTAAGATTTATTCATTATTAAGTCTCAAAGGGGTAAATGATGACCTTTTGACATGAAAATATACGTTTTGTAGACGCCAATATTTCCAGTTACTCAGTCATCATGAAGAAGTATAGCACATTTTTGCTGTATTTTGAATTTATTTTTGAATTTTTATCCCCTTTGAACAGAGATAACATTAGTGCCTCATGACATGCATGGCACTTCATTCATTGTGAAGGTGCGCAGTTTCTCAGCTCAAATGTCATTGCTCTGTTGGATTTTCAAAATTTTAAGAGTTTTGTAAGATAGAAATCAATTTTATTCAACATCAGTTGCAAACAAAGAAATGTTTTAATTTCAAGACACAATTTGTTTTCAATCTTGGAAGAGTTCTGAGTTTCTGTGGGTTGAAAAAATATAGTTGACAGTTGATTAGTAAAAAAAAATATGATAGATCACTCAAGGATCATTTGGAGACTCTAGACATCTGAATGATGACATCATGCAGGAAATTGATGAAATGCAAGAAAAGTTATGAATTTTGCAAAAGTCATGACTTGTGAATTTTCTAGCTCCCCCTGAGATGATGATTTCAATCATTTTCTATCAAAATAAAGATATGCAAGATTATGAAATCAAGAAAGATTCTCTTTAAACAATAAAAGCTCCCCCCTCAACAATTGCATATTCATTTCTTAGTACTTGGCGGAGACATATACTCTCGCATAGTGAAAGTGTCCAGACAAGCATAACCTGTCCTTCTTCAAGTCACCATTTGATATACCAAGAAATTTCAACACAATAAGAGTTGAAGAATTTATTGTCCAAAGGAAATGGAGTGGAATTGAGAGAGATATGGACAATATGACTGAAGGAAGCAAAGGGTTATGATATGAAAAGAACTCCCCCTTAGACAATGCATAACACTCAACCCAAACCTAAAGAGAGATCATGAATGTGGACATTTACAAAGACCAAGTTCTCTCCTCAAGGATAAAAACCTATTTTTAGGAAGGGATTTGGTGAAAATGTCTGCAACTTGTTTTTCAGTTTCAATGAAATAGAGTTCAAAGGACTTCTTTGCAACCTCATCTCTCAAGAAATGATGCCTAATTTCAATATGCTTGGTTCTAGAATGCTGAAAGGGGTTTTTAGACAGATTTATTTCACTTGTATTATCACAAAGAATGGGTACACAACCTAGATCT
>CM024758.1:49553117-49621381 GCA_014218235.1 Colocasia esculenta
GGGGAGCACCAGTGCTATTTGTTAGAAAGAAGGACAGGACAATGAGGCTATGCATTGATTACCATTAGTTAAACTAGTTGACAATAAAGAATAAGCATCCACTGCCCCGCATCGATGAGCTGTTTGACTAGATCTCCGGTGCACATATTTCTCCAAGGTAGATCTAAGATCAGGCTACCATCAACTAAGAATAAAGGAGGAGGAATTCACAAGTCTGCATTCCGGAGTAGATATGGTCACTATGAGTTCGTGGTCATGCCGTTTGGTTTAACAAATGCTCCAACGGCTTTCATGCAACTTATGAACAATATTATAGGCCATAATTGGACCAGTTTTTTATAGTGGTGTTAATTGTTGACATCCTTATTCACTCCAAATCCAAAGAAGAACATGAGGAACACTTCAAGGTTGCTCTACAAGTGCTAGAGATAATCAACTCTATGCTAAATTAGTAAGTGTGAATTCTGGATGGAGGAAGTGTCTTTCTTTGGTCACATCATATCCAAGGAGGGAATCTCTGTGGATCCACTAAGGTGGAGGCGGTAAAGAACTGGGAAAGGCAGACAACTGTGTCAGATATTAGGAGCTTTCTGGTTTAGCCGGTTATTATCGTCCCTTCAATAAAGATTTCTCAAAGGTAGTTGTACAATTGACCAGGCTTACCAGGAAGGAGAATCCTTTTGCATGTACTGATGAATGTGAAGAAAGTTTTAAGGCATTGAAAGGGCACCTTACCTCGGCACCTGTACTGACACTGCCAATTGCTGTGGGTAGTTTTGAAGTATACACCGATGCATCCGAGATCAGCCTAGGCTGTGTGCTGATGCAAAATGGGAAAGTTACATGCTACGCGTCCAAGAAATTGAAGAAGCACGAGGATAATTATCATGTACATGATCTGGAGCTAGCTGTTGTAGTCTTCGCCTTGAAGATATGGCGTCATTATCTATATGGTGTGAAATTAATTGTGTTTTCTGACCATAAAAGCTTGAAGTATCTATTTTCTCAGCAGGACTTGAATATGAGACAGCAGAGGTGGTTGGAGTATCTTAAAGACTTCGACTTCACGATCCAATATCATCCACGAAAAGCAAATGCTGTGGCAGATGCTCTGAGTAGAAAGCCAATGATACATTGTCAAGTTTAATGGTGGACGAATGGAAGTTGTTAGAGGACTTCTCCAAATATAATATTGATGCTGACATCAAAGAGAAGGGATGCCTTGTTGCCAGTGTTAGAGCACAACCTACACTATGGAGGACATCACAACACTCCAAGATAATGACCGATACTTGTGCAGATTAAAGCTATCTAGATCAGCCGAGGCCAGATTTCTCATTAACTGAAGATGGAAGACTATTGTTTCGGGATCGAGTCTGTGTACCCGACCATACGGAGACAAAGAAAATGATCATGGATGAGGCTCACAAGACCAGGTATACCATTCATCCTGGAACTACTAAAATGTATCAAGATTTGAAAAGAAGCTTTTGGTGGCCTAATATGAAGAGAGAAGTGGCGGAATATGTCGCCCGATGCTTAACATGTCAAAGGGTCAAGGCAGAACACTTGCGACCCGCAGGTAAACTCAAACCCCTAGAAATCCCGGCATGGAAATGGGAAGGTATAGGGATGGACTTTCTTTTCGGACTACCCAAATCTAGAGGTGGATTCGATGGTATCTGGGTTATTGTCGACCGCTTAACTAAGTTAGCTCACTTCTTGCCAGTGAAGAATAAGTGGTCAGTAGATGTTCTGGCTGCATTATATGTGAAGGAAATAGTCAGATTACATGGAGTACCGTTGTCTATTGTATCTGATAGGGACCCTAGGTTTACATCCCACTTTTGGAAAGGACTGCACTACTCCTTGGGATCTAAACTAAACTTTAGCACGGCTTTCCATCCACAGATAGATGGTCAGACACAGAGAACCAACCAGGTGATTGAAGATATGCTTAGAGCATGTGTCCTATATTTTGGAGGTAACTAGCACGAACACTTACCTCTTGTGGAGTTGCCTACAATAATAGCTATCAAGCTAGCATTCAAATGGCACCATTTGAAGCACTTTATGGCAGGAGCTGCGATCTCCAATATGCTGGTATGAAGTTGGCGAAAAACAAATGCTAGGACCAGAAATGATAAGGGAAACCACAGAGAAGGTAAAGGTTATTAAAGAAAGAATGACAGTGGCACACCAAAGGCAAAAGGCATATGCAAATAATAGAAGAAGAGACCTGGAGTTTCAGGTTGGTGAGCATGTATTCTTGAAAGTGTCTCCAGGTCGTGGGATCAGGCAATTTGACATTAAAGGCAAGTTGTCACCAAGGTTTGTCGGGCCTTTCGAAATCCTTGAAAGAATCGATGATGTGGCATATCGTCTTGCTTTACCACTACAAATGGATGGAATACACAATGTGTTCTACATATCCCTGTTGAAAAAGTACGTACGAGATCCGTGGCATGTCATAGAATATGAGCTCCTGGAATTCAACAAAGACGGAACATATCAAGAGAAGCCAATTAAGATCGTGGACCGAGAACTGCGCCAATTAAGGAATACGATCATCCCACTAGTAAGGGTTAGATGGAATCAACGCATGGATGAAGACGACACGTGGGAAACCGAGGAAGCAATGCGCAAAAGATACCCGAAGCTATTCACAAGTAAGTACACCTCACTGGTACAATAACATCTATACATGAATTTGGGGACCAAATTCTCTTAAGTGGCGGAGGGTGTAGCACCCTAAAAATTTAACTATATAAAATTCGAATAAATGGAAATAAATAATTTCCATAATATCAAAGTATTTAAAACATACGAATCATTATCGTATGTGCTAAAACACATCTGAAAAATCCGTAAAAATTATAAATCAACCCCACACATTATTCCTAAATGTTCCACAAAGAAATTTGTGCCAAGAAAAATTAGATTAGCCAAGTTTAAAGTGTTTCACGACTTATTATCGTAATTCATGAATAAGTTGAAAAATCATTATCACACATACATGGATGAGTCAGAAAATTAAATAAAAATCATATAGAGACTTTAAATAATATCCCTTAATAACCCATCAAGAAATTTAGGTCAATAAAAATCATTTGGACTAGGTTTAAGAGTTAGTGTGACCGATTATCCAAATTAGGAAACAAGTCGGAAAGCGGTTAACACGAAAATACGACGCAACCATAAATTAAATAAAAATGTTGGGAGACTTCCAACATTATATATTGATGGCCCATTGTCATAATTGGTCCAATGGACCACATATGACCAAAAATCAAATGAAGCAAGAAAATGCATGGAATTCGTAGCTTAAATAAGGTTAAATTAGAAAGAGGCAATTAGAGTTGAATTGGGAAGACATCTTGCACTCTTGGAAACCCAAATTCATGCTACCCGCCCATGGAGGTTGCTTGATGGCCAAGACTCTCTAATGGAGGGAGAGATCTTCAAATTTTGGAAAGACACAAGTCAATCCCGCAACCCTTCATTCATAGTTACAATAGGACGCCTAAATACCTTGGTTGCTAAAATACTCTTCACCCAAACCCTAGGGATGAGTTTACAACTTCTGGGGTCGTGTGGAGGAGCTTTTTGGGGCTGGGGAGCTGTGGATCGACCACAAGAAGGACATCTCTTCCCCCATTCGTCTGCTGAGACCTGCACAAACCGTCCACTTGAAGTCGATCAAAGGTAGGCCAAACATAAACCACACCCTGCAAGGCTTATACCCCTGGAAAGAGGGTCAAGTCTAAGTACTAACCCAAGTGGAATGCCTAAATTTCATGCAGCATACACGGAGTATTAAGCATTTTCCTCCAAGTGGTCTGAACATAGGTTTTCTGGAAAAATGGGACTTCTTCAACCCAGAAGATAGGATTTCTCGGGCCAAACCTTAACATATCCTATACCAATGTGTAGATCATCAAGTTAACTTTCATTTCCCACTGGTTTCATCGAATTCCAATGAGTAGATTTTGTGTTATAAGCGTTTTCCCAAGTTGCGCACTATTAGGGCTTTTTCTATTCTTTATATGGCATGCGATTTGAGACCGAATTAGAGCAAACTCACAACATTAAAGTTTTTCTACTAGTTGCCATCGTCATGTCTTGTGTTGAACGTTTTGTCTGAATGTCAATAGGTAGAGAGGTATAAGCATGGTAAGAGGGTCGCTGCATGAAACTACGTTTTCGGGTGGCACTTGGCTTTTACGTTGTGTTTGACTTGATTAAAGCCTATCGAAACCATCCTGGTTTTCTAATTCCGATTTAATGGAAGCACCCTTGCATATCTAGGTTGGTATAAAACTGCTTCCTTATTTTTCATGCACTACACAATTTGTTCTTAATTTTAGAACACTCTGTGTCAAAACAGGGAAAGTCTGGTCCGCAATCCATAGGATTGTCCTTTCTCTGGCAGACACAGGCCAAGGACCTGAGAACGCGATGGCTTCATAGGCCACGTTCTCAAGCAGATCGCGACAAGAATTCTGTCGCGATCTGATCACGACCGGACCGCCGTCGCGACCTGACCTCCAGGTCTGACAGCCATGTCGCCTTCTTCATAAGCACCCATCACGATCTACCTGCCTGATCAGACAAGCCTATCGCGATCCTTACAAGGAACTGTCGCGATCTGGTCTGACCCCGTCGCGACCCTTACAAGGGTCTGTCACGATCTGAGGATTTTTACATAAAACCACATGTTTTCTTGCAAATCTAACTGTTGTACCGAGGTCTGTTTAAATATAATTCACATGTTTTAGGTCTGATCATTTCATGATGGTTATGTAATGACTAAAAGTGGTTAACCCATTTAAAAGTTTTAATTACATGAAGGATATTCAATTGCTGTTTAAATGTCATGATCCATTCATGCAAATATGATTCAATCTTTCCATTATTCTACAATGTTTTAAATGATAATTATATTATAAAACCATACAACCCATATGTGTAAATGCATTGTTCAATTCGTGTCATCATGTTAAGTGTTTTCCGCAAGTTTAAAACTGATGGTTGTGGATTGAGATGCGTACATCACTACACACTTGCACTGTTAGGCAGTCATTTCTTGGAAATTGGAAACTCTCTACCGGTCATTCTGAATCGGTAGACTAGTGACCTTTTCTCCAAGGCCTCCATAAATCTCCTTTGACCATGGATTCTCACATCGCCGACGAGTTGGTTGTACCATTGAAGTTCCCTAGAGATAGCGTGCACTTCCTTTCTCATCTTGTTCTCGTGAGTGTAATTTACAATCTAGACTAAAGTCATTAATGTAAAGATTAAATTAAAGTATAAATCGTACCGTTATGCTGCCGAATTTATCTCTTGACCATTGTTATCATGAATCATGTTCAATTACTTATTACTTGTTCCATCATCATCATGAACATAACATTACACATGCTACATTTTGAAACTCTCACTGGCCATTATTAATGACTTTGGGTATCTACATTTAAAATTTTACATGAGATGCTGACCGGGCACGACGAGTGTCCAAGGGCTCCAGTCTAGCCCCAATGACGGAGAGTCATAAATATACTGTAATCATGGGGTATAATGATTACTGGCGTTGCATCTGCGCTGTGAGTGTTGCTTGCTTGTTGAATGATAGATACAATAACCACATACACGTGTCCTGGTGTACATTTTGATGGATTTTTCATGGTGTACATTAGTGTCTACGTGCCTAATTAGTGTTACATGATCATGCTCGTGCGTGCTTGCTTTCTTGCGTGATATGGCCATCCTGCATTATTGCAATTACATGATATCTTGCGTGCTTGTTATAAACCTCACTCTTGACAATATATTGCTCGTTATATTCTTGCTCTATCACAATCACTCTCTCTCTAGCTTGTTCATGTATCATTTTTAATGAGTTTTATTCATACACGTATATCATGACATTCATCGTGCTTACCTAGTTCTAAATTGTTAATCACTTATATCATTGCCCGCACATTGAGATAAAAATCCTACTGGGCTAGTTTGCTCATCCCCTATTTTTACTCAATCTAGGTGACTATGAAGTTCAAGAGGAAGAGCAAGTCGAGGATGGGAATACGTCCGAGTGAAGAGCGTTCCTACTATGAGTCTAGTTATAGTAATTTGCTTTGAGTTAGAACATGTAGCAGGAAGTGAGGAGTATTATGTACTTTTCCTTTTTATTGAGTCTAGTCTTGTGATCCCATTGTCTAAGAGTAGTAATAGTTCCATTTTGAATACAATAAGTTGAGATTTGAATAAAAGATTAGTTGGTTCAATATTTGGGCCATATGATGATGTATGTTGTTATACATTTAGTGTGTGCTAGCTAGAGGCTTATTTTCCGACTGTTCACGTCTCGGGTTATCGTCTCGAATTATTATTAATATCCGCTGCGTAATTCTCAGGACGTGACATCCATGGTGGATTTGCAGGCGGAGATCCTGTTGAACTCTTTCTTGCTAAGAGCACAACATAGAATGCTTTTTGCCTTGCAGTTGAGAGAGATTTTCTTCTTGTCGTCTTCCATCCATTTGTCTTTTTTGTTCGTGAACAGAAGATCTCCTTCTTTAACAATCGACTAGATTTGATAGTCGAGTCCTTGTAAGAAGAACTCCATTTTTGTTTTCCAATAAGTATAGTCTTCACCATCGAACAATGGTGGCCTATTGACTGACTGACCTTCGATGTGACCTTGGGCTTCCATTCAATCTTTTCTCTTTAGATCGTTGGATCTTCTTTGTCGAAGAGACTAGCTCTGATACCACTTGTTGCCCAGCTAGCAAGCCCAGAGGGGGGGTGAATGGGATTCTTAAAACTTGATTACCTAAACCTGTCAACAAGAACGTTTAAGCAATACATTGTGTTTGGCAGTTAGTGTTAGTCGTAAAAACAATAACAAACACACAGAAAGCAAACACACTGCACAAGTATTTATCTTGGTTCGGACCTCCTCTTTACAAGAGTCCTACGTCTAGTCCCTGAGCAACAACTCAGGATTCCACTACCTAAGGGTATAGTCCCCCTTATGGACACTTACACACCCAGCCACAGCTGGTCTTCTCTTCACAACCCGAAGAGGAAAAACACCACCCTGGAACACCAATGTCTTCCTTCAACATGAAGGGAATAACACCCTGGAACCCCCAGGTCTTCCTTAAACACGAAGGGAACAACATGAAGATGTGTTCGAGGGAAGACAAGCCCCTAGATCAAGCTAATAGAACAATTCTTGATCTGAAGCAAGGACTAAGAGGAAGAGATCTACAATAATGAACTCTCTCAGTACCAAACGCTCTCTCTAAGATCTACTTTGGACACACAGAGCTAAGAGTAAAGCTAAAACAATGGAGTGAGGCTTGGCTCTTCTAGATGCTCGTAGATTGTGTCGAGTAAGCTTATCTGGGTTACTTTATTTCTGGAGCCATCAGTCTTCAATATATAACTTCTTTTGAAAAATAGACGTTGCAGTATCCGTTGTCTCTATGTTTTGAGAATGTTAGACTACATGGTTCTCCTTTGCAGTCAACGGTCCTTTACGTTCCATGCACGTAAGAAGAAAATCCTTCTTGATATCCTCTAGCTTCTACTTTATCCAACGTTGTATAGAGTAGAGCTGTCAGAGACCTGTAGACATTAAATGCTAAAACGTAGACAGTTAAGCTGTCTCTTGTTGTCAGTCAATCGTTAGAGTGAGGATACAACAAAATTGAAATCCCATTTTGTCTTTCCAAAAAGATATTACATGCAGAAACATATGAATAGAAGATATCTGAACATGCATCGTGCAGAGAAATGTACGGTTATATTTAATGCATGGATATAATAGAAATACGCGGGATGACTTTGACTTGTCAAGATATTTGAATATCAAGTCATTATATTTCATGAAATCATTGTGAGAATCACTTATGAAATAGTTGTATGAGCGGGTCGTTTGAGAACGAATCATTAGAAGCAAATCGTTATAACCAAATCGTTATAAGGAAATCGTTATAACCAAATCATTATAAGCAAATCGTTGTGAACGAATCATTACAAGCAAATCATTATAACCAAATCGTTATAATTAAATCGTTGTGAACAAATCGATACAAGCAAATCATTATAACTAAATTGTTATAATCAAATCGTTGTGAACGAATCATTACAAGCAAATCGTTATAACCAAATCGTTGTCTCACATATCGAGTTGATGTAGTGATCAAATCGATGTTTTGTTTTATCGAATCATTACACAGACCAAGTCATTGTTGTGACTTATCGAATCGTTAGAGCAAGTAAATCGTTATGTAACTTATCGAGTCGTTATAATGACGAAGTCGTTGTTGTAACTTGTTGAATCGATATAAATACCAAATCGATGTGGAACTTATCGAATCGTTCTAAAAGACAAATTGTTGTGAGACCAAATCATTGTTCTTACTTACCAAATCGATGTGAAACCGAATCGTTGTGAGAGCAAATCGTTGTTCTCACTTATCAAATTGATGTGAAACAAATTGTTGTGAGATCGAAATCGATGTGATCACTTAGCAAATCGTTTTTAGATCAAAATCGATGTGATCACTTAACGAATCGTTCTGAGATCGAAATCGATGCGATCACTTAGAGAATCGTTCTGAGGTTGAAATTGATGCGATCACTTAGCTAATCATTATGTGATTGAAAACGAAGCGGTCACTTAGCGAATCGTTCTGAGATCGAAATCGATGTGATAACTTTGAGAATCGTTCTGAGATCGAAATCGATGTGAGATCGAAATTGATGCGATGCTTATGAAATCATTGAGAGTCCAAAATCGGTATGTCACTTACCAAATCCTTATGAATATGAAAGCGATAGAGGTAAGGAAATCATTATGACTATTGAAATCGATGCAACACTTATGAAATCGTTGTAACTTATGGAAAGTTGATATGTACTTGGATAATTTCATACTGTAAACTTGAAATGCTACAGTATAGTAAATACTTACATATTTCCTTGATTTCGCCTGACTTGTTCCTATATCATAGCTTTATAAAAACATTGTTAGATCAAACTTTATCTGAGTTTTATTAATCACCAAAATACATATGTAATTCATGAAATTATATGGAGATGACCTAATCATCAATAACATGGCCAGTGGAAGGTTAGTGAATTCTACCTGACTGCCAACACTAATCATGTGTGTTGAGCAACTATTACTGTCGCCTGTTTAACAGTCGCTTTCTGTGCAATGACCTCTAGTTCTCATCTATAATCTATTCCCTCATCTATTCACATTCTCTCTACTTTCTCATCCATTCATCAAGTACTCTTATCTATTCTGGTACTCTCTATTGGCCATTTGATTTATTGTTAAAAGATAAACAATATGACTAATGCTTGGCAATATAAAGGGCCTGGTCTGGTCCTGGGAGGTGGGCCCAAAAGGGCTAGTGCCCGCGGGAGTTAATTGACCAGAGTGTTTGACATTACACTCAAGTGCTATCTATCTCGACTATCTAAATGACAATCAAAGTGCTATACTATACTCGACTCTTTGCACTATTATGAAACATTGTGCTATGGCCATTCTGTTCTGTGTTATATTAGAAACTTGTGCTATTTTGATCCATGCTATCGTGCTATCTCTACTTTACTTGACTCTCTCTCTCTATCATTAGTGGCTCTGCATTTAACTTAATCATGTAAAGCTACCTGCACCATGAGATATAAATCCTACTGGGCTGTCACGTCCCGAGAATTTCGCAGCGGATATTAGTTCGAATAATTCGAGTCGATATTCCGAGACGTGGACAGTCGGCAAATAAGCCTCTAGCTAGCACGCGCTAAATGTGTATCAACACAAACATCATAATAGGGCCCAAATGTTGAACTCAATATAACTTGTATTCAAACCTCATATTTGTCTCAGATGAACTAATACATGACTAAGACTCAATTTAAGCAAAAGTACATGATACCTCACTTCCTACTACATTGTTCTAACACTCACAATAAACTAACTATAGATAGACTCATTTTGGAAGGCTCTTCACTCGGACGCATTCCCATCCTCGACTTGCTCTTCCTCTTGAACTTCATAGTCATCTAGATTGGGTAAAAGTAGGGGATGAGCAAACTAGCCCAGTAGGATTTATATCTCAATGTGTGGGCGATGATATAAGTGATTAACATTTTGAACTAGGCAAGAACGATGAACGATATGCAAGTACGAACAAAACTCATTAAAACATGATGTATAAAACAAGCTGGATGAAGTGAACAAGATAGAATATTTTTGAACAAGATGCCAAGAAAGAACTAGCAATAGATCACTTTGCACAAGCACGCAAGATTTCACTTGATGTCATAGTTTTCAAGAAAGCAAGATATCACTAGTTGCAATAAATGCAGGATGACCATATCACGCAAGCAAGCAAGATTGCACAAGCACGTTCAAGTAACACTAATCAGGCACGTAGACACCAATGTACACCAAGAAAAGATCCATCAAGAATGTACACCAGGACACGTGTATGTGGTTATGTATCTAACATTCACAAGCAAGAAAGTACTCCCAGCGCAGATGCAACGCCAGTATCATTATACCCCATGGTTAACAGTATTTATGACTCTCCGTCATTGGGGCTAGACTGGAGCCTTGGACACACTCCGTGCCCTGTCAGCCATCTCATGTAAAATTTCAAATGAAGATACCCACAGTCATTAATAATGGCCAATGAGAGTTTCAAGATGTAAGCATGTGTAATGTCATGTTCATGATGATGATAAGAAGAATAAATCGAACATGATTCCATAAGGACAATAGTCAAGAGATAAATTCGGCAGCTGAAGATAGATTTACAATTTAGTTCAATCTTTACATTTATGGCTTTAGTCTAGATGGCAATTCACACTCACGAGAACGAAGAGAAAGAAGTGCACGCCCTAGATGTATAAGTGTGTAGAAATGCACATGTGTAAATTCACAATCCGTCGGTCTCAAACTCTCGGAAAAACACTTAACATGATGGCATGCAATGAACCATGATTTAGCTTCAATGGGTTTACAAGATTTTAAGATATAATCTATCACTTAAGCAAGCTAGAATGGTAACAAGAGTAAATCACAGGTTTTAGGTATGATCATATCATTAAGAAAGCAATTAGAATAATATTCATGTAATTAAGGATTTTTCAATGGGTTAAACACTTTTAAGCCATTAAATAGACATTATGTAAATGAAAAGAACGAAAATATGCAATATCTTGTAAAGGTAGTGTCGACACAATCCATGCTGGTGTCGACACTATGCTTCAAACACAAAGCAGAAACATGACAAACTGGTCAGGTAGTGTCACACTAGTTCAAGTAGTGTTGACACTAGAACCAGGTTCCAGAAGACCTTCTGGAAAACATGGGACAGTGTGTCGACACTAGATGGGGTAGTGTCGACACTAGATCCGTCTCCCAGAACTTCCTGGTAAAACTGGGACAGTGTGTCGACACTAGAAGAGGCAGTGTCGACACTAGATGGGATTCTCAGAACACTTCCTGGGCTGTTTTGGGATAGGGTGTCGACACTAGATGGGGTAGTGTCGACACTAGAGGGCTTTCATGACAAACTTTATGGTCAAGTGTGACCTGAAAACATGTCTCATGCAGTGATTCACTTACCCATCTTATAACTCTCTAACTAATGACATTTATACAAAACGTTCAACACGACAGATGACGAGGACACTAGTAGAAGAACTTTGATGTTGGGGATTTGATCAAGCTCCATCTTGAATCCTGAGAAAATAGATGAAGAACAAAAGTCAAGTGTAGCCCGAAATCCCAGTATCATGCAGTGACTCTATTCCCACGCCTATAACTCTCTAACCAAGGACTTTTGGACAAGACGTTCAACATACAAGATGATCATGACTCTCATTAGAAAAACTTTTGTGAAGGAAGTTTAGTCAAATTTGGACTCGAATCACGTTCATAATAAGAAGAACGGGAAAAGCCCTAACAGTGCACGACTTTGGGGAAACACTTGTAACTCAAAATATACTCATTATAATTCGATGAAACCAGTGGAAAACGAACGTTAACTTGATGCTCTACACATTGGTATAGGATATATTAAGATTTGGCTCAAGAAAACCTACCTTCTGTTGAAGAAATCTCGTTTTTCCAGAAAACCCGAGTTCAAACACTCGGAGGAAAACGCTTACTGCTCCGTGAATACTGCATGGAATTTGAGAATTCCACTTGGTTAGAACGTGGCCTTGACCCTCTTTCCAGGGTATAAGCCTTGCAAGGTTTGGTTTAGGTTTGACTCACCTTTGGTCGACTTCAAGATGATGGTCTGTGCAGGTCGCAGCAGTCAGAACAGGGGAAGAAGAACGCCTTGGTGTGGATGATCCCCTGCTCCCCAGCCACCAAGAACTTCTCCACACGACCCCAGCAAGTTCTAAAACTCGTTCCTAGGTTTTGGTGAAGAGTATTTAAGCAACCATGGTGTTTTAGGAGTCCTATTATAACTAGGAAAGCTAGGCTGCGGTTTTGAAAGGGCAGTTCCCTATCTTTTGATGATTCCTTCCTCCCTTTGAGTGTGTGAGGCTTTAGGAAACCTTCCACCATAGATAGGCACGAATTTGGGTTGCCAAGAATGCATGATTGCATCCCAATTCAACTCAAATTGCCTCTTTCCAATTTCAGCCTATTTAAAGTTACGAATTTCATGCATTCTCTAGCTTTATTTGATTATTGGGCCAATTGATGTCCATTGACCCGCTTATGATATTGGGTCATTAATATATAATGTTGGAAGTCCCTCCAACACTTTTATTAAATTTGATTTCTTTATATTAAAATTTCCGGGGTGCTACACCCTCCCCCACTTAAGAGAATTTGGTCCCCAAATTCATGTACAGCAAGTTATTTTACAAGTGAGGTGTACTTACTTGTGAATAGCTCCGGAAATCTTTTGCGCATTGCTTCCTCGGTTCCCACGTGTCGTCCTCATCCATGCGTTGATTCCATCTAACCCTTACTTGGGGATAACCTTGTTCCTTAGTTGGCGCAGTTCTCGGTCCATAATCTTAATTGGCTTCTCTTGATATGTTCCGTCTTTGTTGAACTCCAGAAGCTCGTATTCTATAACATGCCATGGATCTCGTACATACTTTTTCAACATGGATATGTGGAACACATTGTGTATTCCATCCATTTTGGGTGGTAAAGCGAGACGATATGCCACTTCACCGACTCTTTCAAGGATTTCGAAAGGCCCGACAAACCTTGGTGACAACTTGCCTTTAATGCCAAAACATCTGATCCCACGGCCTGGAGACACTTTCAAGAATACATGTTCACCCACCTGAAACTCCAGGTCTCTTCTTCTATTATCTGCATATGCCTTTTGTCATTGCTGCGCCACTGCCATTCTTTCTCTGATAAGCTTCACCTTCTCTGTGGTTTCCCTTATCATCTCTGGTCCCAACAATTTTTTTTTGCCAACCTCATACCAGCATATTGGAGATCGGAAACTTCTGCCATAAAGTGCTTCAAATGGTGCCATCTGAATGCTAGCTTGATAGCTATTATTGTAGGCGAACTCTACAAGAGGTAAGTGTTCATGCCAGCTACCTCCAAAATCTAGGACACATGCTCTGAGCATATCTTCAATCACCTGGTTGGTTCTCTCCGTTGTCCATCTGTTTGTGGATGGAAAGCCGTGCTAAAATTTAGTTTAGATCCTAAGGAATAATGCAGTCCTTTCCAAAAGTGGGATGTAAACCTGGGGTCTCTATCAGACACGATAGACACCGGTACTCCATGTAATCTGACTATTTCTTTCACATACAATGCAGCCAGAACATCTATACCACTTATTCTTCACTGGCAACAAGTTAGCCGACTTGGTTAAGTGGTCGACTATAACCCGATACCATCGAATCCACCTCTAGATTTAGGTAGTCCGAAAATAAAATCCATCCCTATACCTTCCCATTTCCATGCCGGAATTTCTAGGGGTTTGAGTTTACCAGCGGGTCGTAAGTGTTCTGCCTTGACCCTTTGACATGTTAAGCATCGGGCGACATACTCCGCCACCTCTCTCTTCATATTAGGCCACCAGAAGCTTCTTTTCAAATCCTGATACATTTTGGTAGTTCTAGGATGAATAGTATATCTGGTCTTGTGAGCCTCGTCCATAATCATTTTCTTTGTTTCTGCATGGTCGGGTACACAGACTCGATCCTGGAACAATAGCCTTCCATCTTCAGTTAATGAGAAATCTGGCCTCTGGTCCAGATTAGCCTTAATCTCCACAACTATAGGGTCATTGTCTTGGAGTGTTGTGATGTCCTCCAATAGTGTGGGCTGTGCTCTAACACTTGCAACAAAGCATCCCTTCTCTTTGATGTCTGCATCAATGTTTAACTTGGCGAAGTCTTCTATGGTCGGTTTCCTCTTTTCAGTAGCCAAGACGGAACTAGGAAAGCATCACAACCCTGGTTGATCAGCTTAGAAGCCTTCAAGGAGGATATCAGATAGGGTGTTTGTGATAACGGGTGCCAAGCAGTGATAGAGTTGGAAAGTTTGATCTTTTAAAAGTGACCCTCCTATGGCGACAGTTTACATCGGCATCATATTTATTAGCCAATCGACACCCAAAATGGCATCATAACCCTTCATGTCTAAACAGATAAGGTCAGCAGGGAGATTGTGTCCTCCAATTATGGTTTCACACTTTGGCAAGTAGTGAGTGAGTTCAGATTCTGAGCCTAGTGGAGAGGCTACAATGATCTTGGATTTCAAGGGTACAGGTTTGATAGGTAAAGTTGCAGCAAATGTGGTGGAAATAAAAGAATAAGCAGCTCCAGCCTGATTTCCAGCCTGAACTACATTTTGTAATGCCTGAGTCAATCTAGCCACGGTTTCCTGCATCGCTTGCCATTGGTTACGAGCCATTGCAGTTGAGTGAGAGAGTTATGAGGTTCCTGAGAAAAGGATGGAAACCAATTAATGTCTCTCGATACATTATAAGAGTCAATGGGTAAGAGTGTTTTATTTCTTTCTGACACATTCCCAGTCTCTACCCATTCTCACCAGGTATTATATTAATATTTCCATGACCTAGGTTCCATAGGTATCTCCTATTCCTGAGACATATCCTATTTGGTATTCCTAGGCTCTGATACCACTAAACTGTCACGTCCCGAGAATTTCGCAGCGGATATTAGTTCGAATAATTCGAGTCGATATTCCGAGACGTGGACAGTCGGCAAATAAGCCTCTAACTAGCACGCCGCTAAATGTGTATCAACACAAACATCATAATAGGGCCCAAATGTTGAACTCAATATAACTTGTATTCAAACCTCATATTTGTCTCAGATGAACTAATACATGACTAAGACTCAATTTAAGCAAAAGTACATGATACCTCACTTCCTACTACATTGTTCTAACACTCACAATAAACTAACTATAGATAGACTCATGTTTGGAACGCTCTTCACTCTGACGCATTCCCATCCTCGACTTGCTCTTCCTCTTGAACTTCATAGTCCCTAGATTGGGTAAAAGTAGGGGATGAGCAACTAGCCCAGTAGGATTTATATCTCAATGTGTGGGCGATGATATAAGTGATTAACATTTTGAACTAGGCAAGAACGATGAACGATATGCAAGTACGAACAAAACTCATTAAAACATGATGTATAAAACAAGCTGGATGAAGTGAACAAGATAGAATAAGATTTTTGTGAAGGATCGAGATGAATGTGTGGAATAGATCTAGAAGGGGGGGGGGGATGAATAGATCTTAGCCACTTTTGCGGAAGCTTAAGTAATTTGAAAACTATTTAGAATCAGAGGCAATGTTATCAGTGAAAAACTACAGATCTGATTAGATTTGAGTGAGTTGGAAAACTTAGATGTGAAGTAAGTTGATTAAGTGAATTAAAAACGAATCCTATGCAAGCATCTAGCGGATGAATCAATCAAACCACAGAAGACAAATGCACAAAGATTTTTTAGGTGGTTCGGAATCACCCATGTGATTCCTACATCCACCCCCACAACCTGTGAGGCTTCACTAACACAACTGGGCTACACACCCAAAGGAGCCTAACAACTCCAACACTTCAGAGCATACAACTCACACGACCTCTAGAGCAAGACTACTCTAGAAACACAGCAAAGACTGCTCAACCAACCTTGAGCTTGACAACTCAAATTGAGCTCGACGGCTCACAACAACCTGAGCACAATGCTCACACTAAAACTGCTAGACACCAACTTAAGACTAAGATCCTCTAGCAACAGATCTAGTCGAAATTTGAGAACTCTAAAGAGAGTTATGCAGAAGCACTTGCATAATCTCAAAAGATATCTCAAAAGAACAGAAGAAAAGTTAAATTGTACTGAAAGGCTTCGTTCTTCAGTGTACTCCCTTGTAGAGGCTTGAATTGGGAAGAAGCATGTGAAGCTTGAAGTCCAAGTCGATGCTCTGCAATCTGAGAAGTTGGATCTTCCTTGATTCTTCACCAAAGAAGTCTTCTACAGGATCTGCCTCCTTGGAATGGTTCAGAGGAGTCTTCAGGAATCAAATTCCAATTCCCACACCTTGAATTGGTGGGAATTGGTCTTCTGGAAGCACTTGGAGAGCAGAGGAAGAGACACGAGCTCTTCTTGGCCGCCAGGAGCTTTTTGGAGGCTCTAAGAGAGTTGGGTCCTTCTCTTGTGTGAAGGCTGGCCGAAAAGACCTTTTATATCCTTAGGATTCCAAGGATACCCTTTTGGGGTACAAGGGCACGCGTTCCTAGGAAGATTCTGATCGCCCTAGAAGGACACGTGGCAGCCATCAACTTTAGGATGAAAAGTTTCCGTAGTGTGTCGACCTGCCCTGGTGGTAGTGTCGACACACTGTCCCAAATCTGCAAACTGGCTGTTCTGGGAACGGGATCTAGTGTCGACCTGCTCTGAGAGTGTGTCGACCTGCTGTCCCAAATTTGCAGATAGTCTGTTCTGTGAACGGGATCCAGTGTCGACCTGCCCTGAGAGTGTGTCGACCTGGGTAGGCTTGATTTCTGAAAAACTGTCACTCGTGTCGACACACTCTTGACATGTGTCGACACAGTCTCAACATTTTTACACATTTTGCCTTTGAATCTGTGTTGATGTGTCGACACCATTGATGGGTGTGTCGACTCATCTTTTGAATAAAAATGTTTGTACCTGAAAAATAAACACATATATCATTAGTTAATGATTTATCATGATCATAAATGATAAATGTGATTTGAAAAATACTTTTTGAACATGAATTTCAGGTATGATGTTTTTGACATGTTTCAATTAAATTGCTTTAAGAACACCTCTTGTCATCATCAAAATAGGAGGAAATGTTATGAATTTGCATTCAACCCAACATTTTGAACAAGATGCAAGAAAGAACTAGCAATAGATCACTTTGCACAAGCCAGCAAGATTTCACTTGATGTCATAGTTTTCAAGAAAGCAAGATATCACTAGTTGCAATAAATGCAGGATGGCCATATCACGCAAGCAAGCAAGATTGCACAAGCACGTTCAAGTAACACTAATCAGGCACGTAGACACCAATGTACACCAAAAAAGATCCATCAAGAATGTACACCAGGACACGTGTATGTGGTTATGTATCTACCATTCAACAAGCAAGAAAGTACTCCCAGCACATATGCAACACCAGTAATCATTATAACCCATGGTTAACAGTATATTTATGACTCTCCGTCATTGGGGCTAGACTGGAGCCCTTGGACACACTCCGTGCCCTGTCAGCCATCTCATGTAAAATTTCAAATGAAGATACCCACAGTCATTAATAATGGCCAATGAGAGTTTCAAGATGTAAGCATGTGTAATGTCATGTTCATGATGATGATAAGAAGAATAAATCGAAAATGATTCCATAAGGACAATAGTCAAGAGATAAATTCGGCAGCTGAAAGATAGATTTACAATTTAGTTCAATCTTTACATTTATGGCTTTAGTCTAGATGGCAATTCACACTCACGAGAACAAGAAGAGAAAGAAGTGCACGCCCTAGATGTATAAGTGTGTAGAAATACACATGTGTAAATTCACAATCCGTCGATCTCAAACTCTCGGAAAAAACACTTAACATGATGGCATGCAATGAACCATGAATTTAGCTTCAAATGGTTTACAAGATTTTAAGATATAATATATCACTTTAAGCAAGCTAGAATGGTAACAAGAGTAAATCACAGGTTTCAGGTATGATCATATCATTAAGAAAGCAATTAGAATAATATTCATGTAATTAAGGATTTTTCAATGGGTTAAACACTTTTAAGCCATTAAATAGACATTATGTAAATGAAAAGAACCAAAATATGCAATATCTTGTAAAGGTAGTGTCAACACAATCCATGCTGGTGTCGACACTATGCTTCAAACACAAAGCAGAAACATGACAAACTGGTCAGGTAGTGTCGACACTAGTTCAAGTAGTGTCGACACTAGAGCCAGGTTCCAGAAGACCTTCTGGAAAACATGGGACAGTGTGTCGACACTAGATGGGGTAGTGTCGACATTAGATCCGTCTCCCAGAACTTCCTGGGTAAAACTGAGACAGTGTGTCGACACTAGAAGAGGCAGTGTCGACACTAGATGGGTTTCCCAGAACACTTCCTGGGCTGTTTTTGGACAGGGTGTCGACACTAGATGGGGTAGTGTCCACACTAGAGGGCTTTCATGACAAAATTTATGGTCAAGTGTGACCTGAAAACATGTCTCATGCAGTGATTCACTTACCCATCTTATAACTCTCTAACTAATGATATTTAGACAAAACGTTCAACACAAAAGATGACGAGAACAACTAGTAGAAGAACTTTGATGTTGGGGATTTGATCAAATTCCGTCTCGAATCCCGAGAAAAAAGATGAAGAACAAAAAGTCAAGTGTAGCCCGAAATCCCAGTATCATGCAGTGACTCTATTCCCACGCCTGTAACTCTCTAACCAAGGACTTTTGAACAAGACGTTCAACATAAAAGATGATCGCGACTCTCATTAGAAAAACTTTTGTGAAGGAAGTTTAGTCAAATGTGGTCTCAAATCACGTGCATAATAAGAAGAACGGGAAATGCCCTAACAGTGCACGACTTTGGGGAAACACTTGTAACTCAAAATATACTCATTATAATTCGATGAAACCAGTGGAAAACAAACATTAACTTGATGCTCTACACATTGGTATAGGATATATTAAGATTTGACCCGAGAAAACCTACCTTCTGGGTTGAAGAAATCTCATTTTTCTAGAAAACCCGAGTTCAGACACTCGGAGGAAAACGCTTACTGCTCCGTGAATACTGCATGGAATTTGAGAATTCCACTTGGGTTAGAACGTGGCCTTGACCCTCTTTCCAGGGGTATAAGCCTTGCAAGGTTTGGTTTAGGTTTGACTCACCTTTGGTCGACTTCAAGATGATAGTCTGTGCAGGTCGTAGCAGTCAGAACAGGGAAGAAGAACGCCTTGGTGTGGATGATCCCCACTCCCCAGCCACCAAGAACTTCTCCACACGACCCCAGCAAGTTCTAAAACTCGTTCCTAGGTTTTGGTGAAGAGTATTTAAGCAACCATGGTATTTTAGGAGTCCTATTATAACTAGGAAAGCTAGGCTGCGGTTTTGACAGGGCAGTTCCCTATCTTTTGAGGATTCCTTCCTCCCTTAGAGTGTGTGAGGCTTTAGGAACCTTCCACCATAGATAGGCACGAGTTTGGGTTGCCAAGAATGCATGATTGCATCCCAATTCAACTCAAATTGCCTCTTTCCAATTTCAGCCTATTTAGAGTTACGAATTTCCATGCATTCTCTAGCTTTATTTGATTATTGGGCCAATTGATGTCCATTGACCCCTTATGATATTTGGTCATTATATATAATGTTGAAAGTCCCTCCAACACCTTTATTAAATTTGATTTCTTTATATATTAAAATTTCCGGGGTGCTACAGGGCGTTGCCGCTCACCCTACGTTATTTCTTCATTGTGTTCTCAAGTGAGACCGAGGAGAACGAGTACACTCATGAGGATGGGGAGGACCAGGAGTGAACCAAGAGTACCTGGCACATTACTGCTATGTTAGATGTTCTAGTTTAGTCTTTACTTTCATTCCATGTAATAGAGTCATTAGGGCCCTATGTTATGGCTTTCAGTTAGTGGATGTAATAGACATTAGCTGAATTATCAATGAAAGCTATTTTATTCCCCATTATTTAATTGTTCAATTGGTTGATGTCTATTATACGCTCTGTACTCGCTTACTTGCAACTGCCTCACATTCCATATTCCACGTCGGGGTGTGATAAAAGATCTAAGTGAAAGATGAAGGGTCGGGTTGGGCATGAAGAGAGAACTTGCAATATGAAATATGAGTAAACCACATGATAAGAATGGGAAAATGATCTCACGAGATTCTTGGCATTAAGAAGTACCTACAAGGTCATTTAATTAGATTGATTCTAGAGAATGCCTACCTTTAGTTCTTTTTGTCTCCTAGGGCTTTTGCTAGTGTTTTAGGGAAGAACGGGGAAGAACTCTTAATCCTTACATCCACCTCCTTCTATCAGCCTTCTCCCATGTCTGAGGCCTCCATAGCAACGAGCTAGGTCAGCCATGGAAGGGTCTTGGGTTGTATTTAAAGGATAGGTTATTAGGAGTCCTTATGAGATTTTACTTCCAAGTTATGAGTTACCTTTAAATTTTTTTTTTTATTTGAGCCTACAACCACGATTCTCTTAGGGTTTTGGCCAAGAAGTCTCACATCTATGATGGGCTAGGGTGAATTGCAATCTTGGCTCATGGTCTTTGCGTATTAGGCTTAATAACCCATTAATTTACTAGTTAATTGGGTAACATGATTTTAAATATTATTTTCTATATTTTAGGTCATTTAAACCTCACACATGACCTAATAAACTCCCATAGGTCTGACTAGCGTGTTGATTCAAAGGTTTTTAAGATTATGTACATGTGATAATGAATTACTGACTTTATCGGGTTGCTCAGTTCTTGTAGTTTTCTTAAGACAAACTTGTACAATTGTCACGTTTCTTTATCTATCATTTTGATATATTGTTTAGTTTACCCATATGAATTTTCATGGAACTTTCCACGTGAGATAATAGTTTTTCTATTTATTGAGATTTTTATAAAAATCTGGGTTGCCAGAAAGGTTATCTCCTAATGTTGTGTATTAATGGTCCTCTAACTTTAAAAAATATATATTAATAGTCCACTCCTCTATCACAGTGTGGAGGAGAGGGGGTCTGCCCCCGCCGTCTCACTGTGTGAGGAGAGGGAGTAAGCCCGCTCCCTCTCACTGTGTGAGGGGCCGACCCCCCCCCCCCCCCCCCCCCCCCCCCCCATTGCCCCCCTCTATCGCATAGTAGCCCACCTCCCCCCACGTTGCTGGAGCCCCCTCCGCCCCCCCTAAAAAAACACCCAATCTAGAAGGGGACGGCCCCCCTCCTTCTCAATGTGAGGAGGAGAGGGAGCTGATGTCCCCTTCCTCTCACTTCATGGGAGAGGGGTTTGTCTCGCTCCCTCTCACTATCCAGAGAGTGGACCAACCACCAACCTACTCTAAATTGCACACCCCCATCATAATCCAAAGAGTGAGGGCGAGATTGAGAGAGAGACAGAGAGAGAGAGAGAAAGAGAGACAGGGATAGTGGGGAGGCAAGAGAGGGAGAGGGAGACGTAGAGAGAGGGTTAGGGTCAGAAGTCAACGAGGAGATGGAGGGTGAGGGTATGATACCATGAGAGAGAGAGAGGAAGAGACAGAGATTGACGGTAGTGCGAGGTGGTGGAGCAATGGCTGATAGTGGCGCAGGGTGGTGGGGTGATCACCACAGTGGCGCATCACGACGACAATAATTCGTCAAAGGGGAGGGAAGCGACAGGGAAAGAGGGGGAGATTTTGGAAATAATGGCATGTGGTGTAGGGGCTTCAGTAGGCGTTGGGTTATGGTGGGATGGATATTATATGACGACAACTTGTAGCCATCTACAAATAAAACATTTGAAGATTTATTTGTGCCATGATTTCACTACTAAGTTGCTCTACCTGCAAGGTTTCTTCGTTAATAGATTTTGTGCTGGCCACTTGTTCTTCTACACCTTCCACTCCTGAAGGTATCTGTGATGACATGATCTTTTCGGATCCATGTTTAACGGTTTTGGAGTGGTGCCCATAACCAAGAGGTGGCCATTGGGCCTTAGTCGAGGTTTCCGTGCGATGTGTGGGCATTGTGGGCCTTAGCTCTAAGCCCATTTAGCCCACAGGTTCACTGGTTGTGAACGCGATGGGGCATGTCGTCGCGTTTTGAAATGCGACGGCTTACTACGTCGTGATTCACAGAACTGTCTTTGTGACACGTGGTGCGCCGGGTTCTAATTAGCGACATTTAGGGTCATCGCGTTTAACTCCTAAATGCGAAGTCTGACTACGTCATGATTTTGAATGTGACTTAAGTGCTCTGTTTTGCCCAGACAGTGTAGAGGATGCTCTGTCCATATGAAGGGGGGGAGGCTGCCGAGGACTTCTCCGGCGTTTGGGCTTTCTGGCGGTTCGTGCAGCACGGTGTCCACGTAAGGAACGTGTCTGGAGCGTGGGTGCGCCAGTGATGTGGTGGTTTCTGCGTTCTTCGTGCTTCTTCAGCTGGTAGGGAGACTACCCTTGTGTTTTAGTTTGCTTAAATTGATTTAAAGGGGTGGAAAGCATGTCTGGGTGGTTTGCCATATTATGGACATCATGTTTACTGCTTTGGTTTGGCTTTTGTATTGGATATGTGTGGGTTTTCCCGGTGGTGAAGGTGGGTTCATCCTGTGAGCTGAACTCACTGTCACATTTGAAACGCGACGGGGTGCACCGTCGTGTTCATGGTATGAACACGATGCCATGCATCGTCGCATTTCTGGTTTTGTCTATTGTGTTGTGGTGGTGATTTGGACGCGACCACTTGACCTGTCGCATTTTTGTTTAACGCGATGGTGTGGTCCGTCGCTATTCGATGTAATGTTTTGTGTGGTCTTAATCGAGACAAATTGTCCCATCGTGATTAAGATGTTGACTGTCGTGTTGACCCATTGAGCCTAAAGGTGATGTATCGGGCCGTCGCGATTATGTCGCAACACTAGGCCCTGTCCCGTTAAGGTTTGAATGGCGTCCGGAAAAGGCGCCGTGATTTGAAAAGCAACGCCTGTGTGTTGCTATGGAGGTCATGATATGACCAATGATAGGCAAGGTTGTTATAGGCTATTGTGATTCATTTGTGTAATAGTGTAGGTCGGCTTGAAGGTCACATGGTGACTGGTGTCAAGCTAACCCTGACACTTGTACATCGTGGATTTCAGATAGAGGTTGTATATGTATATATCGTGGTTTGTGTGTTTGCTGAGTCTGGTGGTCCAGCACCTATTCCGGAATACCTCTTCAGTCGGGTACCCCAGGTTCCTTGGTGAGCCAGGCACATGTGGTGTGCTCGGGGCGTGTCCCAGTACGGTGTGTACCTCTGGGGTCTGAGTTGTCTTTTTAGACAGCCTCACTCCTGTGCTTGAGTTGTACGTCCGATTGAGGTAAGGACGACTAGGGGCAGTGACTTGTGTTTGTGGTTGTGCAGTCGCTTGTAGCATGCTCGTCGTTGGGAGATGGACACCAGTAGACGTCACTGGTCCCCAACTAGTCCTGTGTTTCTAGTGCCTCACTTTATGGAGCTCGGGTCGGAGTCCCTAAAGTGTCAAGCATGGGTCTGCAGCTGTGTGGTCTACAGGTGTGGTGTTAGTTGGTCTCCATTGTTCTTTAGCTTGTGGCTGTGGAGCGGCAGTTGGACCTTTCGTCCGTGACTGCAAGACTGAGAGGCGGTTCTTGTGCTGTGTTGTCCGGGTTAGATACTGACGTCATAAAGTAGTAGTCCATTCACGTTTGGTGGCTGTAGACACCCGGTTTTGACTAATGGGTAGAACCACGTTTCTTGTTATCTTAGTGGGCCCCTAATTCGTCACTCACTTTGAGCCCATAATTTGCCTTATTTTGAGCCCTTTAAGCCATTAAAATGTCTTGAAATCCAGAAATTTATCACTTGAGAGAGTCCTTGGGGCATAATAACTCTTGTCTTATCATGTAGTTGGCTGATAATTCTCAAATAATCCGGATTTATTGTCGCGACGCCTCGTGGCGCCGCGTCTCTAGTCGCGACAGTTCTGGCGGTCGCGACAGCCCATGCATTATCCATGCACGTGGGCAATGCTGTCGCATCCTCCTGTGCCGTCGCGTCTTAGTCGCGACCCTACGATACGTCGCGACAATGACCGAATCCTCTGGCCTCCATAACTACCCCCTATTTATCCTCCTTTGAACTCAACTTAATCCTAAGGATTATCCCTACCCCTTGGGGCGGGATCCTAGCCTTAGGGACTCTTGTGAGGATCCCTAAGGACTCTCAATCTGATTTTTATAAGGCTTTATCTCCCATTATGATTTTTAATCATTTTCTGAAGAGATAATGTGAGTAATTCTCATCCCAAGCTCTATATAAGCAAGGCCCCTCCTCAAGGACGAGGAGAGCCTGATTACCACCCCGAAGGGCTGCCGAAATTTCCCCTCACCTGTACTTAGCACCGCAGCCACTCATTTTGGCCATTTCCCTTGACCTTCCACTCCACAAAAGCCACTCCTTCCACCATTAACGGAGCACAGAACGTAAAGAGGGCGACTCTGACGATCTCCTGGAGCTCTTGCACATCTTTGGAGCTGCACTCACGCCTGGGAGTCGCCCCAATGGGGCTCATTTTCTTCTCCTTTCTCTCCTCTTACTTCTACATGAATTTTTGTGTTATTTTTAGATAGAGCACTTTCACTATTTACCCACGTTTTCCCACACCCATAGGGGTTCAAAATCACCCCAGGTGCGTTCCCACCATGATCTCCCATTTCCTTCCATTTCTAGAGTAGATACTATGCTTAACATATTCTAATAGGGCGTTTCTTTGTGATTTTCTTTGGTTGGCAGGCAAGCAGGTGGAATCTACGAGAAGCTCTGGTTCTCCGGCCAGCAGACGCGTCAACGGAAGCTGACGCGACATCAGTCTATCGTGGCGCCCATGGCGACCGCGACACCAGGTCTGTTCCTGTTCTCTCTCCTTTTCCTCGTTTAAGTCAGCCATCATCTCATTTTCATTCTTAGGCGACTTGCAAGGTGGCGATCACATCTATGTTTCCATGCTACTAGTCTTAGCATCCATGTCCGTGTCGAGAGGGGAAGCACAATCCCTGTGATTACACCTTTTGGCGATCGCGATGGGACCTTCACTGCCACCCTCGTAGATTTTTCTGACTGTTTGCTTGCCATGCTTTCTTGTTGTTTGTCACTATAGTGCCCTGTTAGTGTTTTGATCTGCGTTTCCTGCGCATTTCCCTGCTCTATCATTGTCGCGACCTTGTCGCGACGCAACGGGGGGACGCGTTATGAGTCAGTGTCTGTTATCCACCATGTTCTTTCTATCCAATGCCCATGAGAGCATCCATCCTTGTTATATTGCCTAGATCATGTTTGCTCGTGGCTCTGTCTGTTAGTATCCTGTCAAGGTTTGGGTTTTCCGTTTAGTTTTATTTGTAAGTTTTCAGTTCCTATCACTGCAGCAAGAGAGGACGCGAACATGTCGCGGCTTGGCCAAACGTCACGTTATCAGGTTTGCTTTGTATGTTACTGTTTTATCCATGAATCAGTTTCTGTCTGCTCCCTGACTCATGTTGTATCATTATAGTGTCTCTTGGTGTTTCTTAGTTTTGTAGATAGCCTGTTTGAGTTGGGTTGGTAACTCACTGTCTTTTCGGGCCTCTGTCATTATCGCGGTAGCCCGCGCTGTCGCGATAGGGTCGCGGTGTACCGGCCATCGTGACTCTGCCCGAGGACTTGTTTGTCGCCTTGTGTGCTCCTTATCTTCATTTTTGCATACATTTGGGAACTTAGTCCCTTGCATACGCTTTTCATCCCAGTTGTTCTTGTTCCCCCTTGGTTGAGTGAGCCCTCTCACCTACGAGCACTCGTAGGCTGACTCGGGCCCACCTTCCGAGGACCTCCGTAAGTCCTCGTGGCCGTACGCACGTTGCAGTTCGCCGGGTTGGTTGTACCAGTTGTATCCTTAGTTTGAGCCATCCTCGTGTGGAGTGTGCACCACCCTTAGCCACACCGGAGCACTTGAGTCCATTCCTATTAGGGACCGCATGACCGAGTGACATCTCTTTAATCAATTCACTTAAAAGGTCAAGTTCAAACCTTAAGAAATTTGTGTTTTAGGCATGATAACTTGAGTGCTTTGATCCCCCTTCTCATCTCTATCTTTCTTGTCGTGATAGAGTTTAGGTGTGTCACTATCCCCAAATTGGTTGGGGGTGTATGCGTCATTGTTTAGGAAGATCGAGTCAGTCCCCTCCAATCCTTGTGCTTTATCATAATCCCCTCTTCGACATGGACCAATTCCGGGTCCTTGCCGACGATGCCCTTCCCCGGGTTGCTCTAGGAGGTGGCGCAACCTTCCATGGCCACTCCGGGGCATATCCAGCCTCCCTCCATAACGCGATTCGATCCCGTCCTCCTTCTCCTCCTGGGGGTGATGACCCCCATTCTCAATTCAGCCAGCTCTTTCCTCACCTCACTCCGGACCAAGTCCGAGAGTTCATAGCTGCTGCCAAAGGGAAACAACCTTCATCTCCCCGGGGTCAAAATCAGCACGACCGGCGGATTCCTCTGCCCACGTCGCTTCAGCTCCCCACCTTTCTTCGTCTGGGGCAGATCCTACACCTCTCCGTCCTCGGGCCATTCATTTTTCAGAACCAAGCTACCTTCCCTCAAGAGACGTTCGGCCTCGATCCCCCCCCAACTACATACTATACGGCCGAACCAGCTCTTCTTCCTCGTGAGAGGTCTCATTCCTTTGAGCAGCCACGCTCCCTTGTCTCTACGCATCAAGTCCAATCCCCCTCTGATTCTTTGCGGAATGGACAAGTATGAAGAAGGAGCTTCATGACCTCCGGAGACATATTTATCCTCGGAAGGTAGCCGACATCGCCCTCCCATCATTCCAATACCTCGGGTGCCTCCCCAGTCCGAGCTCCCTGTATATCGTCGATACTCTGGGGTAGGGGACCCCTATGTTCATCTGAGGATTTTGTCTATGAATCGGCACCACACACATATGACCGCCATCTCATGGCATACCTGTTAGAAAATCATTAGATGGTCCAGCCTTAGAGTGGTTATTCATTGCCTCCCGAGGAAGCCGAGGACTTCCAAATTGTCCAAGAAAGGTTTCTACAGCAATTCCAGGATTGGGTGGGAACCGAATACTCTTTTGTGGATTTGGTAGCTGAAGATGAAGCCAGTGAAGAGTTATGCGGAAGTACACAATACGGTAATCTAGAAGGGGGGGGTTGAATAGATTACGGCAATTTTAAACTATTGATGGCTTCTTTTCGATGCTACAGCGATCTTAATGAATTTGATTCAAATTCAATTAAGTGTGAGACCGCTTGAGTTGATTTAAGTGAGAGCAGAAAATCAAACGTGCGTATGAACACCGTGCCTACCATCATCTATCGCAAAACGCGAACAAACCACAGAACACGATGATTTAAGGTGGTTCGGAGTACACAACTCGTGTATCCTACATCCACCGTCCACACACACACACAGAAACGACTGCTTATGAGCAAGTTCAACACTACAACTCAACCACACACGTTGTTGATGAACCACGATCAGAACAACCACAAATACGTGAATCAAGCACAAGGGATGCTCGAAACACAACCACACACACACACGATGGAATGGAAATTATGAAATGGAGAAGAATTGGGAATTAGGGAACAAATCCGGTTGGAATATTCTCGTGGATCGTCCAAACGCTCTTCAAACTTCGATTGGATGTAGATTGATCGATGTAGAAGGTTGAATTGATGACGATCCGGCTTCAGCTCCGCATAGATGGTGATTCCACATCGATCTGGGCGGAAAGTTGAAGCAGAGCAGCAATTTGGGGCTTTTCCTCTTGGTCCCTTGGAGGCTCTTGGATGGGAGGCTGCTCTCTGCGAATTTGGCTCCAAAAGGATGCTTATATAGTGTAGGTAAAGGTGGGGGTCGTGGAGGAAGGAAACACCCAAGTGGGGCCGGATTTGGAAACCCAAAATCTGAAGTTTCCGTCGGCTGTCGACAGGTGCACTTGCATCTGTCGACAGGCAGACTCAGGCTGAGAACTGGGTTTCAGGAAAATGAGTTTCTGAGTGTATCTGTCGACAGGCAGTTTGCATCTGTCGACAGATGCACTCAGAAATTGAAAACCTGAGCTCTGTCCTGGGGGTTGTCTGTGTGTATCTGTCGACAGGTACATTGCATCTGTCGACAGATACACTCAGAGATGCAAACCTGAGTTCTGTCTTGGAATGACTGTATGAATCTGTGTCGACAGGTAGAGTTCATCTGTCGACAGATACACCTCTTTGACAGATTTTGTGCTTTTTGCTCATCTCTTCAATGCCTCTTCAAAGTTCCATCTTTCATGCTTGTACACCTACATGCAAATACATTGTTAGTGATGTACATTGTATGATTTAGCAATGTTTAACTCAATCACTTTCATGGTGTTTTTCATGTTAGTTAACACATCAATTTTGCATTAAATCAATGTTCAAGGATGTTAATGTGATCATCAAAAACATGATATATGGAAAACCCAACAATCTCCCCCTTTTTGATGATGACGAAAACATTCAATTGATGCATATATTGATGTTCTCCCCCTTTTTGACAACATGCAAAAGGTCAAGTCATGCACATTAGAGACAAATAAACATGAACTGAGTTTTCATTGATTGATCATTGAAATTTCACAGTACATTTGATAATCATTACATGACTCAATAAAAGAAAGGGAAATAACATGAACAAGCAAAAGATGATAAGACAAGTGAGACTAATTCCCATCTAAGACCTTAGTGACCTCTAATGACCTTGAGACCCTCTATATCGTCATTCCAGCAGGAGGAGGGTGACGGGATCCATCTCTCTCGAGTAGTAGAGGTGGTCAAGACGGTCATCTAAAGTGTTGAGGCGAGCGTCCACTTGATCAAATCTTGACGTCATCCGAGCAAATCCTGATCATTTCTTGATGGATTTGTGCCAAGTAATCATGACGGATTGTTGTGGAGGCACAGGTACAGCATCAAACTCTTGAGCTTGGTCAGGCATTTGCTCATCTTGAGGGTCTTCATCACTGCCCTCATTTGCTTCATCATCTTCATTGTCTTCTTCGCCGGTTGACACTTCAGCTCCTTGTGGTTCCTTTCCCTTGAGAGTCTTGTGACGACGCCGTCTACAATTCTGTAGCCCATGCGGTGGCGGCGCGGTGAGGTCAAAGGCACTTCGGGATTTTAGTGAGATGAGCTCACTTGGAGGGATAGGAATGCCAAGGAAAATAAGAAGAGAAGTGATGGGGTAAGCATATGGCATTGATCTTTTGGTGTTAGAGAAACACCGACGGATGAGGCTTATCATAAGTTCAGGAGATTGATTTCTTGACACTTGAGGAAAAAGATGAATAGGGATTTATGGACCTCGGTGACTAACTCTCGATTCCATCCTTCGGGACGATCAAGGTAGTGAAGATGTGATGGATCATCCGGATAAAGGAGGAAAAGAGTTGGCGTTGAGACGAGCAATCTCTTGGTAGTGTCATAGGGTTCCAATGAGAAGCTCATAGTACTCAGAAGCAGAGGGAGTGTAGTTGAAGATTTCAACTCCTGAGTTTGGGATTTCAAGGGCTGTGGAGATAAGATTGGCGGTGAGGCGAAAATGAGTGCCTCTCACCGAAGAGTAGAGATCGCCCTGGTCGGAAGCCCTAGGTTATGTAGAACTCGGAGACGGCAGTGGGAGAGTATTGGAGGTGGGAGTATAAGAAGGATGTCCACCCTTGAGTGTCAAAATAAGGTAGGAGTGAGGGGAACATCGGTGCTAAGGACTCGAAGTCCCCATACCGGGATTGGACAATCTTCTTGAAGGTGCCGTTGGGTCGGATAAGACGGAGACCTTGAGGAACGATGAGTTCCGGCAACCGATCCTCACGATGCTTGCTGCGGCGTCAGAAGGAGCCCTGGAGCTTTCTCCGGCGTCCGTCGGAGCACGACGACGGCGAGCGCGAAGCTTCGATTGGGTGCCATCGCAGGAGGAAGGATGAGAATGGTGTGAAGAGGCAGAGTGGAAGGATCCCAGACGAGGAGCAGGATCGTCGGAGACGGAGCCCTGAAGGGGGAGGAGAGGGGGTTTGGAGAGGAGGAGGAGGGAACAAGAGAGGAGGGGTAAAAAAAAAAGGGTCGTGGGTGGCCTTAGAATGGACTTGGAGGGTTTTAAAAGGAAGGCCCCACAAAAGGGGTGAACCGACGCGAGGGTTTTCTGAAAGAACGGATCTGGGCCGTCGTCTGTCGACAGATGCAAGTCTATCTGTCGACAGATAACTCCTTTTTGGTGAAAACTTGATTTTGACAAAAATTCTCAAGGGACAAGTGTCATTTGTTGTTTTAAGGGAAAATGGGTGTATGTGCAAGACAAAAATTATATCCATAAGATGAAGACATGACACAAATCTAAAATGATTTTGAATTAAAAATGATAAGTTCTTTGATTAGATCATGAGGAACACATTTCACAAAAACCAGTGAAAATTAAATAACTCTTTTGATTAATGCCGTTGAAGAGAAAAACATGCATTTAAATAGAGATGATAGTCAGATGACAATTGAATTAAATGGCCACAAGACGTCTTACCGAAGAAACACATTGGACTTGACACAAAATTTTCGGAGGCTTCACTCTATTTCTGGTATGTTTTTTTTAGAATCTTTAAACAACGGAGATGGAAAAGAGTGGCAATGAGGAGCACTTTCACTTTTTCATGTGAAGGTAGACATTGTGATGCCAATACCCCCAGTTACTCAATGTGAGTGTCCATCAAGCCATTGTATAGAGATAATGAAACAACCTTTTGACGCGAAGACCGACATTTGTGATGCCCATGTCCACGGTTACTTAGTCATTTTCATCATTGCTCTACCTCCATCCCATAAAGAAATATAACTTGATTGAACCAAGAAATAGGTAGCTTTTCTCCCCTTTTTTTTTATTATTATTATTTTGCTTTTTGTCAAGTACATGAGATTTCTTTAGGCAAGTTGTAATGTAGAACATTAAATTCAAGAGCTTTCTGAGTTTTCAAATCATTTTAGATTCATGTTTAACGACAAGGGAGTATTCAAAAGAGATGTTTAAAAATCATTTGGTTTGATCATTGTGTTCAAAATGATCTGAAAATACCTTAATCAGGTTAGGCATCAAAAAGACATTTAGACTTGGTTCATGACTTTGACATGAAGTGGATATGAAGGATTATATTGCACACAAACAAACCAAGGTTTACCTTTAAATCAAGTAAGGAACACTTTCTTGAAAAGTATGAAGAAGGATGAAAAAAAATAATAAGGAAGAATGTGTGTATCTGTCGACAGAAGAAGTCGTCTGTCGACAGATGCACACAGACTGAGGAGTTGAGGTTTCTGTCAGAACAAGACTGATTGTATCTGTCGACAGATGGAACGATGTGTCTGTCGACAGATATGAACAGAGTGGATTTTTCTGGGTTCAGATGATTGCACATTGAGTTCAAGGAAGTGAGAATTCAACAAGTAGATGTTGGAGAGTTTCCAAAAAAAAAAAAAAAACTCTACAATCCTTAACTGACTCCCCCATAGTGTGTGCACGTGTGACACGACATCTAAGCAAGGATTCACACAAGCATTTGATACAAAACAAACATGATCATTTAAAGAAAGTAACACACAAGCAGATGATCACAGAAAAAAACATTGTAATGTAAGGAAACTAAAATCCTATGTGAAGTACAGGACCTTTATATGTAATGGGACTATGGATACTTGGCGGAGAATATTTCCTCACGCATGATGACAGTTTCCAAACAAGCCGAACTTGTTCTTCCATAGTTCACCATTTGATATACCACATAGTCATTCACACATAAAGAGCATGTACTCCAATATGGAGAGTTAGTTTCATTGCATTTTACACAAACCAATTCTCTTCTTAAGGATGTGAATCTATCTTCAGACAAGGGTTTGGTGAAAATATCAGCCAATTGTTTTTCTGTGGGAATGAAAATGAGTTCCAAGGTTTTATTGGCAACTTCATCTCTCAAGAAATGATGACGGATTTCTATGTGTTTAGTCCGTGAGTGTTGGACAGGGTTTTTTGAAAGATTGATAGCACTTGTGTTGTCACATAGGATAGGTGTGCATCCAATTTGAACATTATAGTCAGCTAACTGACTTTTGATCCACAACACTTGAGCTGCACAACTTCCTGCAGCGACATATTCTGCCTCTGCAGTGGAGAGTGCAACCGAGTGTTGTTTCTTGGATGCCCACGAAACCATGCAACCGCCAAAGAATTGGCATATCCACTAGTGCTTTTTCTATTGATTTTACATCCAGCATAGTCAGCATCAGAATATGAAATCAAATCAAAGCTACTGCCTGCTGGGTACCAAAAACCCAAATTGCATGTTCCGGAGAGATAATGGCTTTCCTTTGGACTAGATTGATATCTAGCACAAAGGCAAACACTAAATTGAATATCCGGTCTACTTGCAGTAAGATAAAGGAGTGAGCCAATCATACCTCGGAAGTGCTTTGCATCTACCGTTTACCTTTCTCATCATTTTCCAATTTGATGCTTGTGCTCATTGGGGTGGAGGCCGGTTTAGCTTGCTCAAATTGAAATCGTTTGAGAAGCTCTTTGACATACTTTTCTTGATTTATGAAGAATCCGTCTTTATGTTGTTTCACCTGCAAACCAGCAAGAATTGAAGCTCCCCCATTAGACTCATCTCAAATTCACTGTGCATGTGTTTAGAAAATTCTTCACACAGTGAAGGGTTAGTAGAACCAAATATGATATCGTCCACATAAACTTGAACAACACATTATGTGATTGCGAACTTTCTTAGTGAAGAGTGTTTGGTCTACTTTACCTCTTGAGTAGTTCTTGCTTACCAGAAAATTGCTTAGTCTATCATACCAAGCTCGAGGTGCCTCACATTTGTGATTGTTGAAGGGCCGGGAGTATCTTGTCCTTGAGGAATTTGATCTTGTGAATGTTGTTCTTCAGGAGGATCACTTTCTGGTGGATTCTCTTCAAGTGTTTCATCTTGTTTTCTGAATGCTATTTCATCATCTTCATCGTAGTCCCGGTGAAGATATCCACCTTTGGTCTTGGAGTCGACTTCAGATTTGTCTTTTGCTTTGGTTGTAGATCCTTAAGCGATGTTCCTTCATCCTCTTCTTTTTCCCTGTTAACATTCAATCTGTTAGATTTGGCATAAGTCTCATCAAAAATGACATGTGGAGTTTCTTCCACAGTTCGTGTTTTATTGTTAAACACCCTATATGCCCTAGAGTGTTCTGAGTAGCCTAGAAAAACACCTTGATCACTTTTGGCTTCAAATTTATCTAAATCAGATTTATCATTGTTGTGAATAAATACCTTTGAGCCAAAAACTCGGAAGTACCCAAGGTTGGGTTTCTTACCTTTCAATAACTGGTAGGGGGTTTTTTTTTATCACAGGTCTTACCATGGCTCTGTTTAGAATGTAGCACGAAGTGTTCACTGCTTCTGCCCAAAACCTTTTGGAGAGTTGGCCTTCAACCAGAAGAGTGCGAGCCATTTCCACCAATGTTCTGTTTTTCCTCTCCACTACTCCATTTTGTTCTGGAGTCCTGGGGAAGAGAACAGATGTTCAATTCCTTGGTGCCTGCAAAAATCAGAAAATGCATTGTTATCAAATTCTCCCCCGTGATCGGTGCGTATTGAACATATTTTATTCACATTGCCATGCTCAATCTTGTTAAAGAATTCTTGGAAGATTGTGAGTGTTTCACTTTTGTGTGCCAAGAATTTGACCCATGTGAACCTAGAGAAATCATCTACAATGACAAAACCAAAACGTTTGCCATTGAGACTTAAAGTTCTAGTTGGTCCAAACAGTCCATGTGCAACAGTTCAAATGGTTTAGATGTGCTTACCGGTGCTTTAGATTTGAAAGACTTCCGGGTTTGTTTTCCCTGTGCACATGCATCACAAAAACTTTCGTTGTTGCTAAAAGAGATGTCAGGAAGTCCACTTACCAATTTGAGCTTCATGATCTTGTGCAACACGTTGTAGCTCGCATGGCCAAGCCTACGATGCCACAAGGTCAATTCATCCTGTCTATTTGCAACAAGACACAAGTTGTCATTTTCTGGATCATCTAAATCAACTAAGTAAATGTTATTCACTCTTTTTCCAGAAATTTTACACTTCCTGTTTCTTTATCAACAATTTGACATGAATTTGATTCAAAAATGACGTTGTGACCTCTATCACATAATTGACTTATGCTAAGCAAATTGTGATTAAGGCCATCAACCAACAGTACATTTTCAATTGAATTGGAGGAACACTTACCAACATTACCTGTGCCAATGATTTGGCCTTTGTTGTTACCTCCAAAAATGACTTGTCCTCCGTCTTTCTCCACTAGGAAACAGAATTTACCTTTGTCGCCCGTCATGTGCCTCGAACAGCCGCTATCCAAGTACCATTTGTTTTGATGTTGGGCTGCTAGGCATTCCTGCATATGTGGATCAGACAAGAGGTTTTGGTACCCAAATTACTTTGGGTCCCAAAATTTCATTCATGCAACAAAGTAATGCTTAGGAATCCAAACTTGTTTGAATTTCTGTTTCTTTGGATTATTCCAACATTGTTTTTCATCATGACCAACCTTTTTACACACATTGCATGAAGGAATTTTCTTTTCAATTTTTTGTTGCTTGATAGACTGTTTATTCATTGAAACTGTTCTTGTCTGTCGACAGGCACCATTGTATCTGTCGACAGGTGGCTTTTTCTTCTGTTTGTTGGGAGCATTTTGTTTGAGTGGCATTGGCTTGGTCTGAGACTTTCTTGAATTATGCTTTGTGGGAGCATGCTTGCTTGTGTTGGGGCTAAGATCAACAAAGGAGGTAATCAATGATTCTCCTATTTTCTTTTGTTTTACAGGTTGATATCCTAACCCATGCTTGGTTACATGTATTTTGGTGCCCAAAACCGCATCTAGATTTTGCTTCCCTTTTACAAATTTCATTAAGTCCTCAGATTTTTCTTTCAACTCCTTTTCAGTTTGTTCCAACTTTTTCTTTGTTTCTAATTGTTCTTCTTGAAGGAATTCAATAGAATGGCTTAAACAGTCTTTTTCTTTTTGTATTTCTTGCAATTTCATTTTCAAGCAATCCATTTCTTCATTATGAGTCTTTTCATCAACTTTCATCATTTCTAATTCTTTTGTCAGGAATGCAATTCGTTCATCATTGTTCCTATCATGCACAAGGGAGTTGCATTTCTTTTTTAATGCTCTATTTTCAGATTTATATTCACAAAATTTTTCAAATAAAGTAGTGTATGCTTCCTCCCATTCACTTGCAGTGAAATCATTAAATGAGAATTTACCTCACTGGAGTCATCACTCCTTGCCATCAAGCATTTCACTTCTTCATCATCGGATGTTTCTTGTGCATCTTCATCTTCATCTTCATCACTCCAGGTGGCCAACATTGCTTTGGCCTTTTTAGAGGTGAATTGTGTTCTTTCTTCAGCTTCTTCTTGAGTTCCGGGCATTCTCCTCTCATATGCCCCTGTTTCTTGCATTCATAACAAACAATGTCAGATTTTTTGTTTGACTCATATTTCTGTGAAAAATTTTTCTTAGGAAGGGTTTGGAATTACCTGTGTCTCTCCTCTTGAACTTCAAAAATTTCTTGAATTGTCTAGTGAGCATTGCCATTTCACCATCATCACTCTCACTAGATGTTTCTTGCTCATCACTATTTTGTTGAATAGATTTCTTGGAGCTTGTTGATGTTTTATTGGATGCTTTTAGAGCAATTGACTTTCTAGGATTTTCTTCTAATTCTTTCTTCTTTTGATGTTGATTTCATATGTCATTAGAGAGCCAATTAGTTCATCCAATTTCATTTTGGAAAGGTCTTTGGAATCCTCAATGACAGTGGCCTTAGTATTCCAAGATGAAGTAAGAGATCGAAGGATCTTTCTCACTAAGTCACTTTCAGAGTATTCCTTCTTAAGACCTTTTAGCCCGTTAACTATTAGCATGAATCTTGCAAACATGTCTGATATGGTTTCATCAGTTTTCATCTTGAACATTTCATATTCAGACACTAACATACTAACTTTAGTTTCCCTTACCTCGGACGTACCTTCGTAGATAAGTTCAAGCTTGTCCCACATCTCTTTTGCTGTTGAGCATGTGGAGACTCTTGAGAACTCCTTTGGATGCACCGCACATTGCATCATGTTTAGTGCACTCCAGTTGAGAGTTCCCTTGGCTATTTGGTCTTTCGTCCAGGTGTCTTCGTCCTCGGGCAATACATATGGTCCTTTGCTGACTATCTTCCACAGCTCGTAGTTTTGAGCTCTCAAAAATACCTGCATACGATTTTTCCAATAGGAATAGTCAGTGCCATCAAAATAGGTGGCCTGGTTACTGAATGTCCCTCGGCCATATACCCTTTGCTAGAATCCATAAGATCGAAAATCTCTTGATCGCTAGATCAAATTACGAAAAGCTAAATCGGAGAAACCCGCTCTGATACCAATTGAAGAGTTATGCGGAAGTACACAATACGGTAATCTAGAAAGGGGGGGTTGAATAGATTACGGCAATTTTAAACTATTGATGGCTTCTTTTCGATGCTACAGCGATCTTAATGAAATTTGATTCAAATTCAATTAAGTGTGAGACCGCTTGAGTTGATTTAAGTGAGCAGAAAATCAAACGTGCGTATGAACACCGTGCCTACCAATCATCTATCGCAAAACGCGAACAAACCACAGAACACGATGATTTAAGGTGGTTCGGAGTACACAACTCGTGTATCCTACATCCACCGTCCACACACACACGCAGAAACGACTGCTTATGAGCAAGTTCAACACTACAACTCAACCACACACACGTTGTTGATGAACCACGATCAGAACAACACAAATACGTGAATCAAGCACAAGGATGCTCGAAACACACCACACACACACACGATGGAATGGAAATTATGAAATGGAGAAGAATTGGGAATTAGGGAACAAATCCGGTTGGAATTCTTCTCGTGGATCGTCCAAACGCTCTTCAAACTTCGATTGGATGTAGATTGATCGATGTAGAAGGTTGAATTGATGACGATCCGGCTTCAGCTCCGCATAGATGGTGATTCCACGTCGATCTGGGCGGAAAGTTGAAGCAGAGCAGCAATTTGGGGCTTTCCTCTTGGTCCCTTGGAGGCTCTTGGATGGGAGGCTGCTCTCTGCGAATTTGGCTCCAAAAGGATGCTTATATAGTGTTAGGTAAAGGTGGGGGTCGTGGAGGAAGGAAACACCCAAGTGGGGCCGGATTTGGAAACCCAAAATCTGAAGTTTCCGTCGGCTGTCGACAGGTGCACTTGCATCTGTCGACAGGCAGACTCAGGCTGAGAACTGGGTTTCAGGAAAAGTTTCTGAGTGTATCTGTCGACAGGCAGTTTGCATCTGTCGACAGGCAGTTTGCATCTGTCGACAATGCACTCAGGAATTGAAAACCTGAGCTCTGTCCTGGGTTGTCTGTGTGTATCTGTCGACAGGTACATTGCATCTGTCGACAGATACACAGAGATGCAAACCTGAGTTCTGTCTTGGAATAACTGTATGAATCTGTCGACAGGTAGAGTTCATCTGTCGACAGATACACCTCTTTGACAGATTTTTGTGCTTTTTGCTCATCTCTTCAATGCCTCTTCAAAGTTCCATCTTTCATGCTTGTACACCTACATGCAAATACATTGTTAGTGATGTACATTGTATCATTTAGCAATGTTTAACTCAATCACTTTCATGGTGTTTTTCATGTTAGTTAACACATCAATTTTGCATTAAATCAATGTTCAAGGATGTTAATGTGATCATCAAAAACATGATATATGGAAAACCCAACAGCCAGAAGAGGGTTTCTCCACCTATGCTGACCGTGGCGCTCCTTGGCCGCCAAGGTCCTTGCCCAATGCCTGAGGAGGAAAAGTAAAGATGTTGATCTCCAATCCACACCACCTACCGAGCTATTTTGGCCATGAACGACATTTCTAACATGCACCAACTATATAGTCGAGCACGTTTCATTCAAACCTAACTCAAGGACTCGCCTATACATTCCATGTTTGAGACCCACAAGACCCATTATGCCAAGAAGCCGCAAGGCCCAGTCACCGAGGGGATCTAGACAAATGAACAAGTAGGTGGCATTAGCAATCCCCAAGGCCCAATAGGTAGGTCCCCCTATACCCAGCAAACCCAACAGTCTTGGAACAACAACAACAACAATAGGCAACCACCTTCCCAAGGACAAAATCCTCCTCAAGATCAGCGCCAATACTCCCAGGTCCCTCCACCTCAAAATGGCTATGCCCCCAGGAAGCCCAATGGACCCAAGAGAGCCGAATATCCTCCATTGCCCGAGTCTCTAGCCGATGTCTTTGCAGCCCTCATGTCACTAAATGCCCTAAGACTCCCTCCAGAAGGCAAATTGGAATATGGCAGCCGATCAGACAAGTACTACTGCGTCTATTATCGTCATCCGGGCCACAGTGTCCGATTGCTTCCAATTCCAGGACATGATATATGATCTCCATGAGCAGAACCAGATTGATTGGGCAGAGATGAGAGATTTTTCCAGACATTCCAGCAGGGCCGAGGTAACAGCAGCAACAACAGAGGTGACAGCAGCCGCAGCAACAACAACAACAGCAACAGCAACAACAACAACAGTACCAACCCTTCCAGCAGCAATACCAGCAACAGCAGCAACAGGAGTAGCCACAACAGCCGGCGAATGATCTAGGCATAATCTGTAATCCCATGCCGCAAGATCAGCCTACTCCGAACCCTCAACCAGCTCCACTACCTCCTCCGCTTGCACATGTTAACCCCGTCATCCACCATCCACCACCAGAAGCCCAGTGGGTCTTCGATGACGACCATGAGGTAGGCCAGCTTCTGGTTATTTCTCACGTCACACCCACTGCTCCCGCACCTACATCCACCATGCCTGCCTCCCTCACACCCCACATTGCCACCATCACCTCACCATCCTATTCCCTTGTCATGTCGCCCATCATTCCTCCACCCAACAACGTCCCTTTCTCCCCTACACCAGCACCACTGCTAGCAACCCTTCTAACCTTGACACCACTACCCCTCCACTCCACCATAATCTTGCCCTCCGGAGGGGGTAGATGTTCCATCGGATGTACCCTAGCGCATCCGTGCCTATGCCAGGTCAGCAAACTGACAATCAGCAGCAACAAGATACAGAAGAGATTGATCCGGCACCGGGAACCCAATATGATATCTTGAAGCACCTTGATCAGACTCCCGCCAAGATTTCTATATTAGAACTCATTAAGAGATCACAGACTCACCAGGATGCTCTCAGGGCCTTTTTGCAAAGAGTCATGGTCAGCGAAGATATGAATCCGGACAACCTACCCTCAGTGCTCTCAATAGTGAACAAGGGACCCACCATTACCTTTTCGACGGTGAGTTGGCTGCCCCCGAAGCCAGGAAAATGCCCTTATATGTGACACTCACCATAAACAAAGTGGCCGTCGATGCAGCTCTAGTGGACACAGGAGCCTCCATTAATGTATGTCCACTAAGCACTCTTAGAGCGTGCAATATATCAGAACGTCAACTGCAGCCCACACCTACCACCATCGCTGCGTATGACAATTCGCGACGTGCCTGCCATGGAGTCATCACTTTGCAAGCAGAATTGGGCCCTCTCATCATGTCTGTGGAATTCTATGTATTGAACATTGATCACACTTACAAAGCCATCATAGGGCGCCCATGGATTGAGTCATTAGGGGCAGTGCCATCTACAACGCATCAGTGTCTGAAGTTCCCCTTCCAAGGGCAGATAGTCAAGGTAAAAAGTGTGACGATGACACATAAAGTGGAAGCCGTTAAGAGAGTGCTGTCATCGGTATGGCCATCCAATAAGACCATCATCTTGGTGCTCGATGTCAACTACACTTGGGCCTATACATTCTCTTCTAACCGCCCAATGTGTCTCCACCTGTAGTGGCAATCAGAAAGGGTGTGAATGCAAATGCAAAAGGGTGGGATATCATGTTCAGGCTGGGTTATCAGTCGGGAAAAGGTCTGGGTGCTCATCTCCAAGGGCAAACCAAGACTGTGGCCGCCGCCAAGAAATTCACAAATCGTGGCCTTGGATATTCAGAATGGGCCACTTTCTCATCCCCTCCACAATCGGACCATGGCCCACTCACCTGGTCCTTATATGAGCACTTTGTCAAGGGCCCATCCAGCCCGGATATAGCACCACAACGGAAATACCCAGATCAGCTTATCAGGCCTTGGAAGAGCAACCGCCCACAAGAAGAAGAGAGCTGAGGAGGCCACCGAGGACCCAGATCGGGATGATGTTGTCTCATCAGTTAGTCTGCTGTTTGAAAAATCAGAGGCTGAGGAAGAAGAGCCAGAACTAGAAGACCTTATTTCTGCGGTCAATCGGTTGTTCGGCGAAGAAGATGTGCTGCAAGTGGCAGCGCTACCCACATCAGCGACCACCACCAGGCGACAGTTGCCTGGATTTGGTGAAGACAGTCAGTCAGATCATTCACCCCTGCTTATACAGGAGCCCTGGCCAGGGTTCTCCCGGCCTCCTACTCGTTTTGTTTCATCCATACTCAATTTTAATGTTAGTTTCGTTCCTTTGCCTCTCCCCTTCATTGTCCAAATCTCACCCGCTGTCGTTGAGGCGTTCATTCGTCCTTCACCCCGCTTCATCATTCTCTTTATGGTTCGGTCCTATCTTTATCCTGAAGTCATTTAGCCTAATGTAATTCATTTTTATTAAAAAAAAAGAGAAAATATAGAAAATTCAAAACTCAAAAAAAAAAAATTTTTAAAAAAAAGTGTGTCTTCGCTTCCGACGGCGATCCCCGTCACCTCCCTCCTGCCCCTGCTCTCGACGGCGATCCCCGTCACCCCCCTCCTGCTCCTGCTCTCGATGGCGATCCTCGTCACCTCCCTCCTCCTCCTGCTTCCGACGGCGATCCCCGTCACCTCGCTCCTGCTCCTGCTCTCAACGGCGATCCCCGCCACCTCCCTCCTGCCCTGCTTCCGACGGCGATTCCCGTCACCCTCCTCCTGCTCCTGCTTTCGACGGCGATCCCCGTCACCCTCCCTCCTGCTCCCACTCTCGACGGAGATCTCCGTCACCCCTCTCTCCTGCTCCGCTCTCGACGGCGATCCCTGTCACATCTGCTCCCCGGCGGCCATCGTCGTCCTTCTTTCGCTCTCTTCGTGCCTTCTCCTGGTGGTTAGACATGGCCATTTCGGGCGACTCGGGTGAGGGGCCTTTTGCTCCCCTACACCCCGATGCCATTGCCGGCACCCTGAGCTAGGGTGGCCCGCTTCCCCCTCCAGTCCCATCGGGGACCTCCGCGGCCCTGCAGCACCCTTTGTTTTCCTTTCCAATAAACCTCTGGACGCTTCTCCAGAGCCTCCTGTAAATATCAAATCTAGCTAAGTTTAGGGGTAGTTTCTAGTAAGTCTCCGTCCCCGTCTAGAAAAAGAAGGGTAGTGGCATACCCCGTAGATATCTCTTCGACTTAGTTCAGAGGTGTGGCGCTCTTCTAGCTGTCAAAGAGTTCGTCAAAGAAGCGGTGGCTTTAGACTTAGAGGAGATGACGATAGGGGAAGGGCTAGACGATGGCTTTGGGATATATAAATCGTAGCCGAAGAAGACCCATTAGATGAGAATGATGGTGAGATAGAGGATGCTGCTGAGGCGTATGCTAGTGGCATGAGGAGATTCGATGAACCTACCTCAGTGGTCGATGAACCCACTAAGGAGGTAAACGTGGGAACTGAAGAGGACCCCAGGGTCTTACCATAGCTTCTAATCTCCCTCCCGAAGAAGAAGAAGTGCTCATAGAGATGTTGAGGGAGTTCAAGGATTCATTTGCTTGGTCCTACGATGACATGCCCGACATTGACCCCGATTTGGTAGAACATAGGTTGATCCTAAAGCCAGGGGCAGTTGACGTCAAACAAGCTAAGGAGATTCCTCCCCCATATTGCTTTGAAGATGAAAGAGGAGATTGATAAACCACACAAAGATAAGTTCATCCGTGTATTCCTCTATCCTTTGTGGGTGGCAAACATTGTCCCGGTGATGAAGAAGGACGGAAGAGTGCATATCTACATAGACTTCCGGGCCTTGAATAAGGCATGTCCTAAGGATGATTTCCCCTTACCTCATTGAGATGTCTTGATCGATAATATAGCAGGGTTCGAAACTCTATCATTCATGGATGGGTATTCCGGTTACAACCAAATTCGTCTAGCCCCGAGGATTAAGAGAAGACCTCCTTCACCACCCCATGGGGAAGATATTTCTATGTGGTTATGCCATTTGGACTAAAAAATGCCAGCGCCACTTATCAAAGAGCGATGTTAGCTATCTTCCATGACATGATACATATTGATGTTGAGGTTTACGTGGATGATATTTGGTGAAGTCGAGAACTCAAAGAGAACATTCCTCCGTGCTTGCCAAAGTCTTCCATTGCACACAAGAGTATCAATTGAAGATGAATCCAAAGAAGTGCGTGTTTGGAGTTTCCTCAGGAAAGTTGCTAGGCTTCATAGTTAGTAAACGGGGGATTCAGATAGACCCGCACAAGGCCAAGGCAATCAACGAGATGCTCCTCCAATGAATATCCGAGCTTCGAGGTTTGATTGGTCGGCTGCAGTTCATAAGGAGATTTATATCTCAGCACTCTGAAAGATGCCGTCCTTCTACGAACTGTTGAGAGGAGGAGTTAATTTTGAATGGAACGATAAGTGCCAAGAGGCCTTCGATGAGCTCAAAAGTTATCTTATGAATCCGCCCGTGCTTCAGGCGCCTAGCCCTGGGAAACCCTTAATCCTATATCTGTCAACAATTGAGGACTCCCTAGGAGCTATCCTTGCTCAGCATGATGAATCCGGCAAAGAAAGGGCAGTCTACTACATATCTAGGCTCTTCAATCCTTCCGAGCTCAAACTCACCACAATGGAGAAAACCTGTGCAGCGCTAGTCTGGGGGGTGCAGAAATTGAAGCACTACTTCCTAGCTCATAAGGTGAGTATGATTTATAGAATGGATCCTATTTGGTATCTCCTGGAAAAGCCGGTCCTCGCTGACAGATTGGCGCGTTGGCAAAGTTTCCTCTCTCAGTTTGATATCTCCTTTATCGTTCAAAAAGCCATAAAAGGGTATGCAATTGCTGAGCATCTGGCTCACCTCCCTCTTCCTCATAGTGATATGGTTCAAGAGGAATTCCCTGATCAAAGCCTATCACTTGTCTCTCATGATCCCTTCTGGTCGCTCCACTTCGATGGAGCTCTCAATTCTAGGGGACGGGGCATAGGTGCAGTCTTGCTCACCCCAGAAGGGATCACCATTCCTTTGGCTTATCAACTCCAGTTCTACACCACCAATAATATCTCTGAGTATGAGGCTCTCCTAGCCGGTCTTAAGCTTGCCTACCTTTTAGGCGCGCGTCACCTCAAGATCATAGGAGATTCTCAACTCGTTCTTCGGCAAGTCCTCTCTACCTATCGCACTTGTGACCCCAAACTCAAGCATTATCAAGATCTGGTCACGCTCCTAGCCAAGCAATTCTGTCAACTCATCTACATTCATACTCCTCGCTCTCAAAACATTCTGGCCGATGCACTGGGATCGTTAGCTTCGTCTCTCTCCTTCCCTCTCAGCCGTAGTGCAGAGACTATCACTGTTCAGAGGTTAGAAGCTCCCTCAACTTAGGATCCTTGGTTCTCAAACCTTAGGAGCTCCCTAGTTCTGAAGGCAAGAAGAAAGAAGCGAAGGAATTGTTGCTTGTTGAATTAGGAGAATTGATGGAAGAAGAGAGGCCGTGGTACCATGAGATTGAGCAATTTTGCAGAGACGGTACCCTCACGGTAGAAGCCGAAGCAGAAGATAGGCGAGCTATCCGTAGAGCGGCATTAAAGTATACCCTCGTGGGTGAAGTTCTTTACCGACGTGCTCTAAATGGCATGCTCCTTAGATGCGTGACCGATGAAGAGGCTTGGAAGATAGTGGAAGGATCCCACTCCGGTGAATGCGGAGGGCATGTGAACAGTCAGATGTTAGCCAAAAGATCCTTAGGCAGGGCTACTACTGGCCAACCATAGAAGAGGACTGTGCCGCCTACGTTCGTAGGTGTGTCAGATGCCAAATCCATGCCGATAAAATCCATGCTCCATCTTCCTCTTTGCATCCACTATCTTCTCCTTGGCCTTTCTCCATGTAGGCCTTTGATATCATCGGGCCCCTTGGTAATCCTAATGCTCAGATAAAACAAAAATCCTTCATCCTCACTGCTACTGAGTATTTCACCAAGTGGGCCGAAGCAGAAGCATTTGCAGAAATCAAAGGGTCGACCGTGTGTAGATTCATCATGACGAACATCATTGCGCGGTTTGGAGTACCAGGCAGCCTCGTCACCGACAATGGACCGCAGTTCATATCCCAAGAGCTTCAAGACCTGTGTAAGAGGTTCAATATTTCCTTACATCATTCATCTTCTTATTATCCACAGGGCAACGACCAGGCCGAAGCCACAAATAAAACACTTTTGAAAATTCTGAAGAAACCTGTGAGTCTAATAAATTCGCTGACTGGCCAGAAAAGCTAATTGAGGCTTTGGGGCCTACCGCACCTCCATCCGCACGCCCACGGACAAACTCCTTTCTCACTTACATATGGAATGGAAGCGGTATGTCCACATGAGATCCTCATCCCGTCGCTAAGAATTCAGCTGGACAAGGAACTTAATCCCGATAACATCGGGAGGCGTTGCTTACCCAACTAGAACTCTTAGACGAACGACGTCTAGCTGCAGCCAATCATGTGCTTTCATATCAAAATAGACTCTCAAGATCTTTTCAAAAGAAAGTAATTGAGCGTAAGTTTCAAGAAGGAGACATGGTTTTGAAGCGAATTTTCATAAAACCTGGAGGTCTAAGGTCAAAATTGTCTACGAACTGGGAGGGGCCGTACGTCGTTAAAGAAGTGTACCCGGGGAACGCATATAGGCTAGTGAATGCCGATGGCGATGAACTCTCTCATCCATGGAATGGATTATATCTTAAATATTCTACCCCTAATAATCAGTCTTTTGATAACAACCCAATTGACAGGTAGCCATTTGCCAAGTGTCTCGCTCCCTCTCCTATTGGCGAATATTATTTATGTGCAATCACATACTCAACACGGTAACCTAAGGTCATTGCCTCTCCATGTATGGTGTTCTCACTTAGCCCTCGCTCAGGGAAGCAAAAGGTCAATTCTCTCCCGATTCGGACAAGGTCTAGAGGCAAGGGGGAGGCTAGCCTGTAAACCTGCAACAGTGTAAGCCATGTGTTTGAAGTCTCAAAGAGGGACGTGCGGTTCTAAGAAAAGCATATAGCACAAAATAGAGTGACAAAATGATAAAATGAAGGGGCATGTAAAGAGTGGCAGTACAGTTCCCCGCGGGACGTCCTTGAGCCCGTCGCACGCATGCCCCCAAGCAAGAAGAAAATACTGTGCCCTAAAGTCCCTGGACAACAGATGAATCTCACATGTGGCGTACTCGTTGCAAGTCTTACAAGTCAGTAACCCGACCCCGAGATTAAGTCTTATCACATTTATATTCTTCCTATCCTCCCTAAAATGACCAAAGAATCCCTACACTTGGCTGTGCAGGAACATTGACGTCCCAGGGGCAAGAAATCTTAGCAAACCTAAGATGAATATACGTTGCACATAAATCTTAGTCGTCAAAGGTGAGATGGAGGCAAGACTCAGGGTTAATCGCTCAAGATTAAGAAGTGTTGTTACCAAAAATCAAATTTTCAAATTCAAAAAAAAATCTCAAAAATCCAAAAAAATCAAAAGTGAAGAATCAAGGAAAAGGGTGGATAAGATCTAGAAGGGGGGGGGGGGGGATGAATAGATCTATGCCACTCTATGCGGAGCTTAAGCAATTTAAAAATACTTTGAGAATCAGAGGCAATTTTTAACATTGAAAAACACAGATCTGATGAGATGTTAAGTGAGTTGATAAAATAGATGAGAAACCATTTGATTAAGTGAATCTAAACGATCCTATGCAAGCATCTAACGGATAATAGAATCAACCACAAGTAAGACAAGTGCACAGAGATGTTTAGGTGGTTCGGAAATCACCCATGTGATTCCTACATCCACACCTCACACCCAGTGAGGATTCACTAAACAACCTGGGTAACACCCACTGGAGCCAGACAACTCCAACACCTGAGTTACAACTCACACAACTCTAGAGTAAGACTACTCAAGATCCCTGAGCAAAACTGGTCAACAAACACTTGAGTTCGACGACTCAAACTGAGCACAATGGCTCACAAACAACTTTGCTAGACACCAACACAAGACATGGATCTTCTAGCAGCAGATCATGTCGAATATGAGAACATTTATGAGAATTATGCAGAAGCACTTGCAAAATCTCAAATGTCTCAGAAGAACAAAAGTACATTGAGAATTGTATGAAAAGACTTTGTTCTTCAGTGTACTCCCTTGTAGAAGCTCAGATTGGGAAGAAGCTTGGATTCTTGAAGTCCCAAGCGATGCTCTGCACTTTTGAACTTGGGGATCTTCCTTGAAATCTTCTCCAACAGATGCTTCTACTTGATCTGCTTCCTTGAGGTGCTTCAAATGCTTCTTCAACGATCACACTCCAATTCTCACAATCGAATTGATGAGAATTGGTCTTCAGAAGACACCAGGAGAGCAGAGGAGGGAGATGAACTCTTCTCGCCGCCAAAGGGAACTTTCTGGAGGCTCCAAGAGTTCGTTGGGTCTCTTGATATGATGGATGGCCAATTGGGGGCCTTTTATACCCAAAAGATTCCAAAGATACCCTTTAGGTACAAGGGCACACGATCCTAGGTTGATATACCATCGCCCTAGGTGACACGTGGCAATCATCCATCTTAAGTTGGGATTTTTCCGTAGTGTGTCGACCTGCCCTGGTGTGGTGTCGACACATTGTCCCAAACCTGAAAACAGGTTGTTCTGGGAACGAGGTCCAGTGTCGACCTGCTCTCATCTTGCGTCGACCTGCTGTCCCATTCTACAAACAGACGTTTCTGGGAATTGATCCAGTGTCGACCTACTCTGGTGGTGGTGTCGACCTGTTGTCCCAATTCTAAAAACAGGCTGTTCTGGGAACGAGGTCCAGTGTCGACCTGCCCTCATCCTGTGTCGACCTGGGTAGACTAATTCCTGGAATCTGCAACTCGTGTCGACCTGCTTTTTGACTAGTGTCGACACAGTCTTAGCATTCTTCAGCTTTTTGCCTTTGAGTCTGAGGTGTTGTGTCGACACCATTGTGGGGTGTGTCGACACCATCTTTGTAAAAAGTCTTTGTACCTGAAAATTAAACACTTATATCATTAGTAAAATAATTTATTATGAGTACAAATGATAAGTGTGCTTTGAAACATGCTTTTTGAATATGTTTTCAGGTGAATTGTGTTTATCATGTTCAATTAATTTGCATTCAAATCACATTTGTCATCATCAAAATAAGAGGGGAAATGATATGAAATAACACTCATTCCAACAATCTCCCCCTTTTTGATGATGGCAACATTAAATCCATATGACAATGAGGTTTTGATGAGATGTGATTTTAAGTAATTTTTGGTTATTCATGTCCTTATTTTTCTTTTTGTGTTCATGCTTGTCAAAGACCTTTAAATAAAAACTTAGTCACAATTGATGGTTGTACTTCACAAGTACAATGTTACTTGAAGTAAGTTAGTTGCTTGTGCATAGAGAAGGTCAAGCAACTTGACAAGCATTCATACATTCACATTCACATAACAATTTTCAATTACATTGAATTGAAGACACAAATGAGAAATTCATTCAAGCTAAGCAAAAAGCATTTCATTTCATTCAAGATTCAAGAGAAACATTACAATCTTTCCAAAAGTATTACAATCATTTCTTGTTCTCTTTCTTTCTTCTCCCCCTTTGACATCATCAAAAAATATACATTATGAAGAAGGTGGAGGAGGAGGAAGTAAGATTTGCTCAATGTCTGACAGTCTTTTCTCCATGAAGTCAGGCTGGACTTGATTTGATCTTGAATGGTTGTGAGTTTTCTGTGCAAGAAATGTTCCATTCTATCTGAATTTTCTATCAAAGTTGCTTGAATTCTGGCTAGATCAGCTGATATGGGTTGTGAAGAGAAGATGATCCAGCTGACCAACCAGCCTTTGCATGATCTTGAATTCCTTTGTCAAATCATGATTTAGTTGTCAATGTGTGCATTGATATTCCTCATGCTCTCCAATCATCCACGAAATGAGCAAAAGACAGTCTAGTGCTGGTGATCTCATGTAATGTCTGCTTGGTGTTGAAGACATCAGCTTGGGAATTTGCCAAAATTCCCTGAAGAACTGTCTCCAACTTTTATTGGTGCTCCTTCAGCTGAATTGAAGCATCTGCCATTGTACCAATTAATCTGTTGATTCTTTGAGCTGCATAGTCTGAGGTAGCTTTTTGCTCTATGAACTTGGCAGACATAGTGTTCTCCAACCGTTGAATCCTCAACTCAAAAGCTGTGACATGGTTTGAATAGAGGTGTTCAAGGTTTCAATTTGTCATTTAAAAAGGAGAACAACTCTGGTGGAACAGAAGGTCCACCAGAGGATGTGGATGCTTGAAATGTGGGTTGTGGAGAGAAATGTTGAAACTGAGTGAGAGTGGGGCATGAAATGGAATGTCACCTTTAGTTGAGACTTGAGGCTGATCCTCATTCAAAGGAGGCTGATCCTCTTGACCTTGGGGCTGGTCCCCTTGGGCTTGAGGCTCTTCCTCTTGACCCTGGGGTTGGTCCCCTTGACCTTGAGGCTGTTCCTCTGAGTTTGAGGGGCCTCAACTACAACTGGCCCTCTCCTAACTTGAGTACCCTCCAGACTAAATCCCATGAATTTATGAATATTCTTAAAGGTTAGATGTTGGATTTAGAGATAGACTGGGATTTCTCATTATCTAAAGGCACACCAAAGTGCTGGAACACTGAAGTCAGGTGTGCAACATATGGAAGAGATCTCTTGAGGTCTTTCCTGGTTGTTTCAGATATAATTTGATACAATATTACATGGAGATTGATTTGATGTCTTTTACCATGCAATAGAGAATGAACCTCTGTATATCTGTTAGCCTATCCCTTCCACCACCTTGAGGAGTAATGATTGTGGTCAACATATGGTGGATAACCCTCAACACAGGGGAAATGTGTTTGTGTTGAATTTGGTGACAAAGGTTTGTTTGGGATCAGATTTATCAGCAGGAAGGCCTGTCATGAGGGTATAAGCTTCATGAAGATCAAATTCGAAATTATGATAATCTGCCCCTTCATCTGGTACTTTGAAAATTGAGGCAGCTATGTCTGTGGGCAAGTCAATAGCAATCCCCTTAACCTTTGATTGAAACCCTTCATCTGTGCATTTCAAGTTCTTGTAGAATTCCCTAACAAGTCTTGGATAGATAATTTGAAATTTAGAGATAAAGAGTAACCAAGATTGAAAAGAGAAGTAGGTCTGAATTTCTGGAAAGGTATTTGCTAGCTGAATATCTGTCAAATCACTATTCTGGGCTTCAGAATTAGCTTGGCTTCACTATTGGTGTCTTGAGACTTGGAAGACTCAGACGAAGATGATGATGATGACTCTGTAGAATCTCCAGAAGAGGAGCCCGATTCTCAGTCTAGAAACCCTACCTCTGCCCGAAGCAGAGGGTCTACCTCTCTTGGCTACTGGCTGAGGTGCAGAGGAGGACCCTGGTTGCTCTGCAAGGTCATTGTGCCTTTTGGTTCTTCTTTCGAATTGAGGAACATCGTCCTCTGCCGGAACTGGCCTAGATGAGGCCTGAGATCTTGCTCCACGGCGAGGACCCATTTTTCTCACCATGGTTGCAAGGATGGAGTGGAATCGGGAGTTGATGAAGGAGAAGAGAGATGATTGAGTACGGTATGTGATTGAGAGAGAAGATGTGGAATTTCTTGCCGGAAATGAGAGAAAAAGACCGTCGGGTCGACCTGATGCCTAAAAAGGGTTTGCAGTGGTGCAATACCCGCAGGAACAACAAGGGCTAACTGAAACCCACGATTTAAAAGGTCTGGCAAGGGGTGCAGTGTCGACACTGGAAGACTATAGTGTCGACCTGACCTAGGTGTGTGTCGACACGGGATAGGTGTGGTGTCAACCTGGCCTTTGAAGAAAAAATGAATTTTTGTGAGAAGAAAATTTGAGAATTTTGGGACTTCTTTAAAAAGATAATCAATGAGAGAAATAGTCATTTCAAGGATTTTTAAGAGACTTAAAATTCATTTGCTATATTTTGCAAAAAAAAAAATCATCACAATTCAAGTTTTAAACAATTTCCAATAGGATATGAGCATTCAAAGACTTGAGTCACTGAAATGATGATTTGAGGGATATAATATATCTAACAATCACTATAAGCTACCATATTTCTCAACGTTAAAGAAATAAAGATAGGTGTGCTTGAATGCTTGAATGCATTATAGCAATAGGTGTGCTTGATGCTTGAGGTTCTGAAAGTCAAACCTTTTGAGAAGTTCCTTGACATACTTGGCTTGACTGATGAAGATCCCTTCAGATGTTTGGTTAACCTGCAATCCCAAGAAAAATGTAAATCTCCCATTAACTCATTTCAAATTCATTCTTCATTTGATTTGAAAATTCAGTGCATAGCCCTTTATTGGTGGAGCCAAATATTATGTCATCAACATAAATTTGGACCACAATTATTTGATTTTTGACTGTTTTTGTGAACAAATTCTGATCAACATTACCTCTAGAATATCCTTTTTCAAGTAAAAGGTACTCAAACGGTCATACAAGCTCTTGGAGCTTGCTTAAGACCATAGAGAGCCTTATTAAGCTTGAAAACATGGTTAGGATGTTTTTCATTTTCAAATCCAAGAGGTTGTTCAACAAAAACATTTTCCTTAATATATCCATTTAAAAATGCACTTTTGACATCCATTTGATAAACTTTGAAATTCATGGAGGATGTAAAAGCAAGGAAAATTCTAACTGCTTCTAGTCTAGCTACATGGGCATATGATTCTTCAAAATCAATTCCAAATTCTTGATTGTACCCCTTTGCAACTAGCCTAGCTTTATTTCTAATGACTTGACCATTTTCATTCAACTTATTTCTGAAAACCCATCTAGTGCCAATGACTGTTTGGTCACTATGTCTAGTACTAATTCCCATATTTGATTTCTTTCAAATTGATGAAGTTCATCATGCATGGCTTTAATCCAATCAGAACTTGATAATGCTTCATCAATTGACTTTGGTTCAACTTGGAAATTAGAGCTAGTGGGTCTTCTTCAATATCATGCAGGAATGAAGATCTAGTCCTAACTCTATCATTTACATTGCCAACCACATTGTCTAATGGGTGATCTCTCAGAAATCTATGTTCAGAAATTACCTGTTGAGAGTACCCACTTCTGGGACAATATTACTTGAACCACTTGAAGATGAGGTGTTCAGGTTCTCTTCAATGTTTTCAAACTCCTCAACGGTTGGTGAAGAGTCCACAACAATTCATCCTCTTCAGTGTTTTGTCTTTCTCTGCAAGATTTAGAATTATCAGTTGAAAAAGAATTTTCATCAAAGATAACATGTGGAGATTCTTCAACAGTTTTAGATTTAAGATGTACACATTGAAAGCCCTTGACACCTCAGAATAGCCAGGAAGATAGCTTCGTGACTTTTAGCATCAAATTTGTCAAGGTTTTCCTTTGTTATTATTGTGTACAAAGCATTTGCACCCAAAAGTTTTAAAATAAGATACAGTTGGCTTTTTGTTTTTCAATAATTCATAGGGGGGTTTGCTGATTTTTGGTCTGATCAATGCTCTATTTAGAATGTGATTGCCTGTGTTTACAGCTTCAGCCCAAAAGGATTTGGGCAATTATTTCCTAAGAGCATGGATCTAGCCATTTCCACAAGAGTTCTATTCTTTCTTTCCACAACTCCATTTTGTCTGGAGTTCTTGGTGAAGAAAACTTGTGGAATATTTGAAATTCAGCACATAAATCAGAAAAGGATGTGTTCTCAATTCACCCCCATGATCAGTCAAAATATTTTTGATTTTATATAGATAAGTTGTTAAGACAGTGGTACAAAGTTCCTAAATTCAAGACAAGTATCACTTTTGTGGGAAAAAAAATAACCCAAGTAAATCTAGTAAAATCATCAATGATTACAAACCCATATCTTTTGCCACTTAGACTTTGAATTCTTGTAGGGCCAAAAAGGTCCATGTGAAGTAATTCTAGTGGCTTAGATGTGAGTACCTCATTGAAGTTTTTAAAAGATTTCTTGTTTGTTTTCCTTTAGCACAAATCCCACAAACTTTATTTTCAACTTTAGAGAAGGATTCAGGAAGACCCTTAACCAAATCAATCTTAACAACTTATTCATTGTTCTGAAACTTGCATGGCCAAGTCTTTTGTGCCAAGTCCATGCAATTTCATATTTATTTGCAACAAAGCAAAGATTTTCAGAAAAGTTTTTATTTAGGTTGATCATGTAGACATTGTTTTCCCTTTTTCCAAAAAATTTGATTTTATTAGTTGATGAGTCATTATCTTACAGAATCAGATTCAAACACAACTTTGTGACCTTTGTCACATAGTTGGCTGATACTGAGCAAATTATAATCAGACCATCAACTAGTAAAACATTATCTACAGAGTTTGAGGAAGTTTGACCAACCTTACCAGATCCTATGATCTTTCCTTTATTTTTACCTCCAAAAGTCACTGACCCTCCCTCCTTTTCAATCAGGAATGAGAATTTGGCTCTGTCTCCCGTCATGTGTCGTGAACACCCACTGTCAAGAAACCACACATTGGTGTTGGGTGCACGACCTTCATGCAAAATAGATCAGTGGAGAGAAGATTTTGGTACCCAAACAGAGTTGGGACAATCAAATGTTTGAACATTGTTAGTAAATCTTTTATCACCCAAATTTGACTTGTTTTTTATTTTTGTTTTGTTTCATTGGTGTTTTCAGTCTTTTTCTGTGTGTTCTTTTCCTTAGGAATGAAAGCACCAATATTTTTGTTTTTAGTGGGAGGAGAGTTTTTCATTGAGCATAGGAATTCAGATGAGGAGGTGGAATCCATAGATTTTGTTGGTACATCAAAAGGTTTGGGGAAAGAATTGTGGATGATACCAGCAAGGGTTGTCATACCATTGGCTCCAAGGATTGGTCCAATCATCTTGAAATGCTTTCTTGGAGGTCCAAGGTTCTTTATAAATGATTTCCTTTGACTTTTTCTTGTTTTTCAAATTTTATTTGAATTTTTGATTGAGTTATTTGTAGCTATTGATGTTGAGTAGGTCGACCTCTCCATGACTAGTGTCGACACAGCAACCATAGAAGCCTTCTTCTTGTGGACTGGTGTCGACCTGTCAGGAGACTGTGTCGACCTGGTTGCCTTCTTTTGTTTTTGAGTTTTTTATTTGTTTTGTGTTTTGTTTGATGTTTTGTCTGATGTTTGCTTGATTTATGTGTTCTCAAGATTAGGACCTTTGACAAATTTAATTAATGGTGCTTTGCCTTTTTCTCACCAATTTGTCTTTCATTGGTTTTTGTTTGTTGAATCCTAATCCATGAGAAGTTGTTGTCATGTTGTTCCAAGCAGTGCCTCCAAGTTATCTTTACCTTTTGTGAAGGTTTAGATAACTTCATCCCTTTCTTTTAGCTGGTTTTGAAGAGTTTTAATTTCTTCAATCTTTTGTTGTTTTTCTTGTTTTTCCATTTCTAGCTTTTCAGATAAGTCTTTGAATTCTTGGGTGGCCTTTTGAGAGGCAAGCTTTAGATCATCAATTAGGTTCATGAAATTTTCTTTTTCTTCATTTAATTTTGTTATCTCATTTTCTAGCTCACAAATTCTATTGTTTGAAGATTGGTTATGATAAAGTTTTCAATTTTCTTTTTGATGTGTTTATTTTCTTTTCTCATTTCAGAATATTTTTCAACTAGTTCAGCATAACTCCTGCCAATCTTCAACAGTGAAATCTTCAAAAGAAGTGCTTACCTTTTCTTCAGAGTTGTTGGCCATGAAGCAGATTTCCTCCTCACTCTCAGAGCTTGAGGATTTTTTGTCTTCTCTTCTTCACTTGAATCTTCATCAGACCAAGTGGCTACCATGGCCTTTGGCTTCTTGAACTTCTGGAACTTCTTGTGCTTTTCTTTCTTGTTCTCAGGACACTCTCCCTTCATGTGTCCTGGCTTATTACACCCTGTAACAAATGACAGTTTCGTCAGATTTTTGATTCTTGTTGAAATTAGAAGAGGAAGTGTTTCTTTTACCTGAGGAAAACTTCTTTTTCCCCGACATTTTTCCTTTTCTATATTTCAAGAATTTTCTGAATTGCCTGGTCATGAGGGCAATTTCATCCTCATTTGACTCAGACTCCTCAGAACTTGTCTTTTCCTGACTTTTGTCTTTCTTACTTGAAGAGGCCTTAAGTGCCATTGGCTTGGTCTTAATTATGTGTGTTCTTCATTTCTTTTCAAATTGATTTCATATGTCATTAAGGATCCTATCAATTCATCCAAAAATTTTGGACAAATCTTTAGAATCTTCAATGACAGTGGCCTTTGTGTGCCAAATAGAAGAGAGTGAACGTAAGATTTTCCTTACCAAGTCTGCATCTGTGTAGTCCTTACCTAAGGCCTTGAGTCCATTGACAATAACCATGAACCTGGCAAACATTTCAAAATTGTTTCATTAGACTTCATCATAAACAATTCATATTCTGAAACAAGAATATTTGCCTTAGGTTCCTTCACTTGTGATGTTCCCTCATAAAGTAATTCGAGTTTATCCCACATCTCTTTGGCAGATTTGTACATTGAGATTCTCGAATACTCTTTGGGATGAACAACACATAACGACAAACCACACACCTGTACAAGCTACAGAAGGTATGCCACACACGAGTCACGATAACTAGTTCGTGACATGAGCTACAAACCCGACAAACAACACAAGTCCACCTCTCAGTCTCGCAGCCATGGACGAAAGTCCAGCTGCCGCTCCACTCGACAGACAAGAACTGTGGAGACAACTAACCCCACACTGCAGACTACACTGCTGCAGGCCCAAGCCTGACACCTTTAGGGACTCCGGCTGAGAACCCTAAAGTGAGGGACTGGAACAGAACTAGATGGGGACCAGTACATCTACCGATGTTCCGTCCCCCAACCAGGAAGCGCTATAAGCGACCGCACACCCACAAACATGTGTCGCAACCCGATGTCGTCATTCCCTCAGTCGGACGTACAACTCAAAATCAGGACTGAGGGTGTCCAGGAAGACGATATAAACCACGACGGTACACACTGTACCGGGACTACCTCGAGCACCCCGTGTAGGGGACCCAACTAGAGAGGTAACCTCGAAGGCGTTACATCCCGACTTGCTATGCACACATTTCCATGCTAAACGTTTCGTGAACATCTCGGTATAGGCCAACACAACCCATACAGACCCTACATCACATGCCAAACCAGTCCATGCAGGTGAGATAGAACCAGGAAAACTGGCCATAGTACAATAGAGCTCGGGTGGCCACATTTCCAAACGTGTCCAACACAGTGGACTTTTTTAGAAGACTGAATTGCGACTGACCAACCCGACACATTTAGATATGAATCGTGACGACTGTTTCCATCGCCTTTCACGTGACAGAACCCATACCTAAACCCATTCTGGAATTCACAATAAATAGCTACACATGTTGTTTAAGCATGATGTAAGCATGTAAATACAACCCTAGGCATGCTTTCTACCATATCCATATGATTCTCAGCAAAACCCCACAACCCTAATCCATAATGTCATATGGAATAAACAAAGAAAGTTTCCCATACTTGTAAGTGAAACATAAATCCGACGATATCCCGGCGTTCTCTGCGCTGCGAAGCACCTCCTCGCGTCGGATCACCTCGAACAGACTCCAAATGGCCAAGAATCACCCAAATCTCCTTCAAAGTCCCATAGCCAGCTTCTCCCAGCTGAACAGTGCCAGTGCACTGTTCGTCTAGGGAAAAGCCCAAAACACATAGGATTTAAATCGCATCTTGTCTTCCCATCGTGTTTAGAAATGCGTCTGACATCGGCGACGCGTTTAACTCCCAACGTCCCTGCATGCGCCACGTGGTGTGCATGTAGCGGCGCTCACATAGCGGCGGTGCCAAATCGCGTCGGCACAGGTGGTCATGTTCACCTCAGAGACATGTCTTCTGTGTTCGATGCGTTCTTAGTGAGCCCGACAGAGGCTTGTTTGGGCTAGGTTGCCCAACCCTCCAACCTCCCACCTGTTACAACAAACCTATAAAAACACTTGTAGACCTACATGGTCTACCAATGGGCCATACATTGGCCTCCAACTCGGTAAACCTCAATCCAAACATACTAGATATTACATTACTATCACCTAATAAAAAATTTGTCCTCAAAATTAAAGGAATAAGCATAAACACAGTTCAACATATTCAAATATCACCTAAAAAGAAATTAATGCTTACTCAACAAGTATGGATACTCTTGTACATTTCTTCGGCCAACTCCTAAGTATCTTCACACCCTGCCTGTTCTGCCATATGATCTTTACCAGCTCAATATCCTTATTTCTTAATTTCTTTCTTCTGTGTGTGGCGGCCTGTAATCATCACAGGATACTCTGACATGGACATAACCGCTTCAAATCATCTCTCTGATAGCTAACTATCTGAGTGGGATCTCGAATGTACTTTCTTAACATCGAGACGTGAACCACATCGTGTGCATCCGTGAAATCCGCTGGAAGCTCCAATCTGTATGCCATCTCCCCAATTCTTCCACAATCTAGAACGGACCCACATACCTGGGACTCAACATGCCCTTCTTGTTGAATCTCATCACACCTTTGGTTGGAGAAACTCTTATGAACACAAATCACCAACCTCAAACTGTAGGGCCTTCGCTGTGTATCCGCATAAATCTTTTGCCTGCTCTGCACTATTTGAAGCTTTTCATTGATGAACTTCACCATTTTTGCACATTGCTGCACCATTTCCGGTCTATGACCTGCCTCTCACCCACTTCATGCCAATTAAATGGTGTTCTGCATGGTCTTCACTAAAGTGCTTCATACGGTGCCATGCCGATACTTGTGTGATAGCTATTGTTGTAGGCAAATTCAACCATACCTAAATGTTGCTCCCCATCCACCTCCCCGACCAAACAACAAGCTTGCAACATGTCTCAATAGTCTGGATCGTTCTCTCTGTCTGTCCATCTATTTGGCGATGGTATCCAAACGGTACCTCAATTGGGTACTAATAACCCTCTGTAAACTCCTCCAAATGAGGAGGTAACCTGGGATCTGTATCTGAAACAATGGTGACAAGAATGCCATGCAACGACACAATTATGTACACATACAATCTTGCCAATCAGTCCCCTACCCATGACATACTCACTGCTACCAACCTGCACACCTTTGTTAACCTGTCAACAAAGATCCAAATGCCATTGTGTCCTTACGTTGTCCTAGGCAAACCTGCAACAAAGTCCTTGCTATATCATCCCACTTCCATTGTGGTATTGGTAGGGTTTCAACAAACCACCTGACCTTTGACGTTCCACTTTAACTTGATGACATATCAAATATCTTCCTATGAATTCTGCTATTTCCTTCTTCATATTCACCACCAATAATCTTTCTTCAAATCTTGGTACATCTTGGTGCTCTGGGGGTGTATAGTGTACTTGGATCGGTGTGCTTCCTCAACACTTTTTGGTTCACACCAGCTTCATTTGGAACATACAATCTTGCCTGAACCGGACCACACAATCATCATCTAGGTGACATCTTCCATCTTCACAATCTCACCAAGTTCTCATCTATTTCTAGGCTTCCACTACCTGCCAATAGCAAAGAAGTTCTACCATGCTACTGGCTAACACTGCTCACCGTTCGCTACTTGGAACAATTAAAGAGTTTTCTGCTACATTTTCATACAACTTCCATTCTCTTATCATCATGTGACTCATCACTGCCTTTCTACTCAATACATGCGCCACCACATTAGCTCTACCCAGTTGGTATGATAGCTGAAATCATAGTCTTTCTTCTTGTATTCCATCCATCTTCGCTGCCTCAAATTCTAATATTTCAGCGAGAAGATGTGCTTCAAGCTCTTATTATCTGTGAAAATCTCAAACCTTTCACCATACAAATAATGCCGCCAAATTTTCAATGCAAACACAACTGCTGCCAATTCTAAGTCATGTGTATGTGGGGCAATTTTCTTCATGCCGCTTCAATTGCCTGGATGCATATGCCACAACCTTTCCACGTTGCATTAACACCGCCCCTAGTCCTCTCCTAGATGCATCTGTGTATAACACAAAACCACCTTGACCAGACGGTATCTCCAATATAGGAGCTGAAGTGACCCGCTTCTTCAATTCCATGAAACTGTGCCTACAATCAGATGACCATGCAAACGATACACCATTCCTGGTAAGCCTCGTCATTGTGCTGCAACCCTGAGAAATCTTGGATAATCGGCTATAGTAACCTGCCAAGCGAAGAAAACTTCTAATCTCTGGCAAAGATTTTGGTTCCTCCCATTTCATTACTGCTTCCCCCTTTGCTGGATCCACTACAACACCTTCACATGAAATGACATGTCCCAAAAACTGAACTTCCCTTAACCAGAATTCACACTTATTGTATTTTGCAAATAACTGGTGCTCCCTTAATGTCTTCAATGTGATCCTCAAGTAAGTTGCATGTTCTTCTTCTAAGGCTGATATATTAAGATATCATTAATGAACACCACAATAAAACGGTCTAGATATGGGTGGAAAATCTTGTTCATCAAATTCATAATGTTGCAGGTGCATTGGTTAGCCCAAATGGCATAACCACAAACTCATAATGCCCATACCTTGTTCTAAATGTCGTCTTGTGAATGTCTTCATCATCCTGATCCTCATTGATGGTACTTCGACCTCAAATCTATCTTGGAGACACCCTTGCTGATTGCAATTGATCAAAAAGTCATCAATTCAAGGAAGTGGATATCTGTTCCTTATTGTGACCTAATTCAACTGCAGTAATCAATACACATTCTCATACTTCCATATTTGTTTCTTACAAACAAAACTGGTGCTCCCCATGGTGAGTGACTCGGCCGAATGAAACCTTTCTCAAGTAGCTCTTGCAATTGCTTCTTTAACTCATTTAATTCTGCAAGTACCATCCAGTAAGGTGCCTTGGAAATGGGCATACTATCCACCTGCAACTCTACTATGAAATCCACCTCTCTGTATGGTGCCAAGCCTGGTAACTCCTCCGAAAACACATCTACAAACTCTCTCACCACTGGTACCATATCTACTGTCCTACCTATCTCAACCAGGCTAACAGATGCCAGATAGGCTACACACCCTGCATTAATCAATTTCCTAGCCTTAAGGGCAGAAATGATAAATTTAGTGTTATAGAATGGCATACCTTGTAACTCAAACATATCCCCTCCTGGATGGCTGAACCTCACTCTCTTCTATCTGCAATCAACCACTACCCCATATGCTTCTACCCATCCATGCCCAATATCACATCATATTCTTTCAACTGAGTGCATACAATCTAGCTGAAAATTGATTTCCTTGGATCATAATAGGAACCTCATCCAGATAGCATTTAGTAAGCATGAAATCCCTGGAAGGGACCACTACTACAAGCTCACTCTGCATCTCCTCAAATTGATGCACCATACTATCAATAAAGTCTTCAAAAATAAAGGAATGTGGTGTAGCTGGATCAATTAATGTTCTAGCTCAAAAGTCAAGAAGTGGTATAATACCTTCGATCAAATTTGACACCTCCGCTTGAGCCCTTGTGATTGCCATCACTCGTCCTAGTCCTCCTCCACTCTGGTAAGGTGTGTCTCTACCACACTCAGTTGAAAACTGCTGCTGTAGGTGCTGCTGTTGCGTGGTACCCCTCTACCATAGGTAGCTCTTCTTGGATAGCGACAATTCCTCGCCAAATGCCCCGGCTGATCACAATTGTAACACTTAAATTCTGTGGGTTGTCTTGTTTGTGCTTTGCTGCGATTCCTCCACCTCCGGCTTAAAACCTCGCCCTTGCTGAAATCCTTGCTGCTTGCCACTTCCTCGGCCTCTAAATATCTTCTTCAACTTATTTCCCCACTTGCCAAAGCCCAATGAAGAAGCTCCTCCTATTTCTCCTCATATTTTGACGGACCACGCTCTGATACCAACTGTGATGGTCCTCACCGTTCAGGCCTGTTAACCTGATAACGTGCCCGACACGACTCCGCCTCCATGACTAGGCCAAAGCCTCGCAAGGTTATCATTACACATGTCTGTGGAAATATAAGAACATGTTGAACACACATAAGATACCATTTCTCACATATGTTCACATGAATGTACATATTTAATACATAAGTCATTAAACAAGTACACTACCTGGGATAAACCCCCAAGGCTCCACAAGTAAAGACATTACTCTACTGGTGGTGAAGGCCAGACTCTATTACTGTGCGGTCCCGAAGTAGAGAAGGGACGGGAACCCTTCTGCTATCCTTCACCTGGAATAAAAGGGGTGTGATGATCAGTCTGTCCCCGTAGTTTTTAAATATACATGTATTTTGGTAATTAACAAAAACCTTATCAAAATTCTCTAAGTCTTAAGTACAAGAAATACTCCAAGGTCAAGGTCAATCAAGCCAATATTGGTAAGCATTATATTTTCTGAAGCATAAATATTTCAAGATCATATTTCTCTAAGTCCACATCGACTTCTGTCGAAAATCACAACGACTTCCTTTAGTGCTTAACGATTTGAACTCATAACGATTTCTTAAGTGTTTGAACGACTTCTTTATTGTGACATCGTTTGATTACAAACAATCGTTCTCACAACATTCTATAAGTCATCGCAACGATTTCTTCAGTACTCATAACGACTTACTCGTCGTAACGATTTCTTAAGTTATCATAATGATTTCTTTAGAATTCATATGACTTGCTCGCCGTAATGATTTCTTAAGTTATCATAACGATTTCTTTAGAATTTGCAACGACTTGCTCGCCCTACCCGATTTCTTAAGCTATCATAACGATTTCTTTAGAATTCACAACGACTTGCTCGCCATAACGATTTCTTAAGTTATCATAACGATTTATTTAGAATTCGCAACGACTTGCTCGCCGTAACGATTTCTTAAATTATCATAACAATTTCTTTAGAATTCGCAACGACTTGCTCGCCGCAACAATTTCTTAAGTCATCATAATGATTTGCTTCGCGCAACGATTTCTCTAGAGCTCATAACGATTTTCTTCGCGCAACGATTTCTTTAGAACTCATAACGATTTGCTTCGCAATGATTTCATTAGAACTCATAACGTTTGCTTCGCGCAACGATTTTTTTAGAACCCATAGCGATTTGCTTCGCACAACGATTTCTTTAGAACTCATAATGATTTGCTTCGCGCAACGATTTCGTTAAAGTTCATAACGACTTGTTAAGTGACTATAACGTTTTGAATACAACTATTTGCTCTTTATAAATGACTTGTTGGTATTCATAAATATTTCATAAGTCATATAGACAACAACCTTATAGTTTATATCGACTTGATATTTATCTTATCTCTTAAGGCGTTGAATAGTCAAAGACTTACTTATCTGTCTGACAACTGTGCATTTAATGACGACAGAACGTATCCCTACATGCATGCAAATGATATATTTTCATTATCGTGCATATTCTGTCAACATATTTTAGAACAAACTATTTGACATTGCTATTTTGGTGAATACTCATATCAACGTTTACTGACAAGAAGAGACAGCCTAGCTGTCTACTGTTCTAGCATTTAATTTGTGCAGGGTCCTAAAGACGTTCTATCATACAAGGTTGGACCATAAAGATGCCAGAAGACATTATCTCTTTGTGTGCTCAAATGGATAAAAGATTGTTGAAGCTTCCAAATATCAAGCAGTCTAATCGTCCACCATTCTAATAGACAACGGTTACTTCAACGGCCGGATTTCAAAAAAAGATAAATACAGGACAGAAGAGAAGAAAGCTGAAAACGAAGTGGAGAACAAGCATCTCACAAAAGCATTCAAATTCTTCTGCAAGAAGTCCAGAGCCAAGAATCACGTTCCCCATCTTCTTTAGCTATTTGCGCTCTGTGCTGTAATAGAATTTCGAAGAGAGCCGTGTAGTTCTGAGAGTGTACATTGTTTAGCTCTCTTACTCTTAGTGCTTGCTGCTTCAGATCTTTGCATATAAAGCTTGATCTAGGGCTTGAATTCATTCTACTATCTTTATTGTGTTTCCCTTCGTGTGTGAAGGAAGACCTGGTGGGATCCAGGGTGTTGTTTCCCTTATGTTGTAAAGGAAGATCTGGTGGGGTATCCAGGTTGTGTAATTCCCTTCGTGTGAAGGAAGACCAGCTGAGCTAGTGTTGTAGTGTCCATAGGGTACTGTACCCTAGTTAATGAAATCATGAGTTGTTGCTCAGGGACTAGACGTAGGATTCCTAAGGAAGAAGGTCCGAACCAGGATAATTCCTTGCATTGTGTGATTGATTCCTTGTGGGTTTGTTGTTCATACTAACCATACTAACCAAGATCGAAAATTGTTTTTGTGTATGTTTTTACATATAGGTGTCTCCTAGATTGATTTTTTAAAGACCCATTCACCCCCCCCCCTGGGCTTGTCAACTGGGCAACAAGTGGTATCAGAGCAAGTCTCTTCGACAAAGAAGAAGATCCAACGATCTGAAGAGTAAAGATCCATGGCAGCCCAAGGTAACATTGAAGGTCAGTCTGTCAACCGATCCCCTCTCTTTGATGGTGAAGATTATGCTTATTGGAAGACCAGAATGGAATACTTTCTACAAGGTCACAATTATCAGATATGGTCCATAGTAGAAGAAGGCAATCTTATGGTCCAAATGAGAAAGCTCAGTGGACAGACGATGATAGGAAGAAGATCTCGCAGAACTGTAAAGCAAAGAGTATTATGTGTGTGCCCTTAGTAAAAAGGAGTTCAACAGAGTTTCAGCCTGCAAATCTGGAATGGAAATGTGGAAAAGCTTAGAATTACCTATGAAGGCACGGACAAGGTGAAGGAGACAAGAATTGATATTCTTGTTACATAATATGAAAGGTTTCAGATGCAATCAGGTGAATCCATAACTCAATGTTCAGTCGATTTACAGATATAACAAATGGATTGGCTGGACTTGGGAAACCTATCAGATTGGAGACATGGTGAGGAAAATTCTTAGATCCTTACCATCCTCATGGACCCCAAAGGTCACAGCTATTGAAGAAGCTAATGATCTAAAGAGAATGTCCTTGGAAAAGCTCATTGGGTCCCTTATATCCAGCAGGAAGAAGCAGTCAAATGCGCTCAAGGCTGATGAAGAGTTGTCAGAAGAATCGCTGGACAACAGTGAGAACAGCAAAGACAGTGATGATGAGAAACTATGTTTCCAGAAGACTACAATAAATTCTAGCCAAAACGAAGAAGTTTCACTCTGGCAAAAGATTCTTCAAGAAAATAATAGTTTAAGAAGCCAGAAGGAAGAGATCTGAAGAAAGGAGAACCTACATGTTATGAGTGCAAGAAGCCTGGACATATCAAGGCAGAGTGTCCAAAGCTCAGAAAGATGGACACAAGAAGAAAGATAACTTCAGACGATTTAAGAAATACAAGAAGAAGGCAATGGCAGCCACATGGGAAAACAGTAGCGACTCAGACAGTGAGTCAAGCTCAACCAGTGATGAAGAAGAAGCCAACTTGGCCTTCATGGCAAATACAGATGATAAGGTAACATCTGATTCCTCCTTCGATTCCTGCAATGATTCTGATTCTGATAATTTAGAGGATGCATTCAATGAACTATATGATAACTTTAGAGATGTATCTAAATTATTGAAAGTCAGTAAGAAAAATATTATGTGGTTAGAAAATACAAACTCTGATCTAAAATCTGAAAATGAGCAACTAGAAAACAGTTAACTGAACATAAAAGAAGAAATGAGTTATTATGTGAAGATCTAAAGGATAGGAATGAACAAATAATTAAGTTGGAAAAACAGGCAGGCACAAATGAACTAAAAACACAAATAAAATCATTAACAGATGAAAATATACAGTTGTCTAGCACATTAGACAAATTCACTAATGGTAAAAACTCTCTAATATTAAAAGGTGCCAGAAGATCAGGTAAGAAGAAGAATGGATTAGGACATACACCCCCAGACAATGAAGAAACCATAGTTTATCCTAAAATATATCCAACGCCTAAATTTGTACCTGAACAAGACACTACATACAAGGCAGATTTCAAATATATAGAAAAAAACAAAATTATCCTGCTACAGTCACTGTAACAAGTTAGGACATATCATAACCACATGCCCAACAAGACATAAGAAATGGATAATTAAAAGTAAACTCAATGATACTAACCATCAGGACCCAAAGAACTTGGGTACCAAAAACGTGATGTTTCTATTTCAGGGTCACTCTCGAGCATCCAAATGGTATTTGGACAGTGGGTGCTCAGGCACATGTAGGGAATAGGAAGCTATTCACCCATCTCAAAGATGAAGAGGAACAGTTACCTATGGAGACAATGGGAAAGGCACAATAATTGGCAGTGGTTCTGTGAGCAAAAAGGAAAAATAGTCATTGAAGATGTATTGCTTGTCAAAGGGCTGAAGCACAATCTCATCAGCATTAGCTAGCTTGTGACAGAGGTCACCAGATTCAATTCAAGAATCAAAGTGCAGCATATTAAAGGAAGGAGCAATAATTTTTGAACCCAATAGAGAAAAGAACATGTATGCACTCCATCTTGAAGAACTCAAGGATCAGGATGTCTATTTGGCCAGCAAACAACTATCATCAACTGAACTGTGGCACAGAAGACTAGGACATTGTATCATAGATGGTATGAGAAAATTGTTAAAGAAAAATCTTGTGGAAGGTCTGCCAAAGGTCAGCACAAATTGGATGGCGTCTGCAGACCTTTGCCAAAGGAAAGCATGTTAAGAGCTCCTTGAAGTCAAAGACTGTGGTAACAACCTCAAAACCCTTAGAACTCCTTCATATGGATTATTCGAGCTAATGTGAACCACCAGTCTTGGAGGAAAGAATTTTGGTTTGTTATTGTTGATGATTATTCCAGATTCACTTGGGTTTCCTTCTTGGAGTGCAAAGATGATACATTTGAAAGCTTTGTAAGCTTCAGCAAGAAAGTTCAGAAAGACAAGAAATTTTGCATATTGGAATCCGGTCAGATCATGGAGGAGAATTTCAAAATGAAAAATTTGCTAAATTCTGTGATGACCAAGGGATCGAGCACAACTTCTCAGCACCAAGGACACCACAAAAAAATGGAATTGCTGAGAGCATGAATAGAACTCTATTGGATATTGCAAGAACAATGCTTTCGGAATATGATCTGCCAAGGTATTTCTGGGCTGAAGCAGTCAACACAGCAAGCTACATTATCAACAGAGTAATGATCAGGCCAATCCTAAAGAAGACTGCATATGAACTGTTCAAAGGAAAGAAATCAAAGATCAGTCACTTCAGGACGTTTGGATGTCTTTGCTTAATCCACAACAATGGAAAAAGGGACATTGGTAAGTTGGATGCTAAATCAGATGAAGGCATCTTCATGGGGTACACCTCTAAACCCAAAGGCTATAGAGTATTTAATAAACACACTTATTATTTGAACAGTCTGTACATATTATTTTTGATGAAACTAACCCTTCTTGAGAAAGGAAGAAGATAGTGACAATGATGATACAGATGAACTGTCCAAGAAACAAAGAATACATCAATTGAAGAATAAGGATGATCCACCTCTGGAAGACATGCAACAAAAGGAAATTACACATGAAAATCTTCCAAATGAGTGGAGATACAAGAAAGATCATCCACCTGAGAATATCTTGGTAATCCATCTGTTGGGGTAAGAACAAGAGGTAATATGATACCTTCTGATTATTTAGCATTTGTTTCTCAAATAGAGCCAAGGACAGTCAATGAAGCTCTTGGTGATGAATCTTGGATCTGGCCATGCAAGATGAACTAAATCAGTTCAAGAGAAACCAAGTATGGTCACTTGTTCCTAGACCATCAGACCATCCAGTTATTGGCACCAAATGGGTGTTCAGAAAAAAATGGATGAGACTGGTGTAATCTGAGAAACAAGGCCAGATTGGTGGCTCAAGGCTATTCCCAAGAAGAAGGCATAGATTTCGATGAAACCTATGCACCTGTAGCTAGACTTGAGGCTATTAGAATATTACTTGCATATGCATCAACATTAGACTTAAAACTATTTCAAATGGATGTCAAATCTGCATTCTTAAATGGTTTTATAAAAGAGGAAGTTTATGTGGAACAACCCCCGGGTTTTGATGACACAGAATTTCCTAATCATGTCTTCAAACTTCATAAAGCTTTATATGGATTAAAGCAAGCACATAGAGCCTGGTATGAAAGGCTTAGTTCTTTTCTTCTAACCATGGTTTCAGTAGAGGTCAAGTAGATAGCACTCTTTTTGTAAAATCAAAAGATAAAAGTATACTACTTGTACAGATTTATGTAGATGATATTATCTTTGGATCTATTGATGAATCCCTTACAAGTATTTTGAAAAGTTGATGCAGGGAGAATTTGAGATGAGCATGATGGGAGAGCTCAATTATTTCCTTGGACTACAAATCAAGCAAGGAAAAGAGAAACTCACATCTGCCAAGCAAAGTACACAAAAGAAACTTGAAGAAATTTGGATTGATAATGCCAAGCCACTGTCAACACCATGAGTACATCAACAAGGATGGACAGTGACAAAGATGGTAAGAAAGTAGATCAAAAAGGCTACAGAGGTATGATAGGTTCACTACTTTATTTAACAGCTAGTAGACCCGATATTCTATTTAGTGTATGCATATGTGTTAGGTATCAAGCAGATCCTAGAGAATCACATTTAATATCTGTAGAAAGAATATAGATATTTAGCTAGAACTCATGATTTAGATCTGTGGTATCCAAAATCTTGTGAAATCAATTTAGTAGGATACTCTGATGCTGACTATTATGGATGCAAAGTAGATAGAAAAGGCACCAGTGGTTGTTGTCAATTTCTGCAGGGTGTTTGATATCCTGGTCTTCTAAGAAATAAATTCAGTGGCACTATCTACAACTGAAGCTGAGTACGTGGCTGCTGGAAGTTGCTGTACACAACTCCTATGGATAAAGCAACAACTTAAGATTTTGGATTAAATATCAATCGATTACACTATTGTGTGAGAACACCAGTGCTATCAATCTCACCAAAAATCCAATCCAACATTCAAGGACCAAGCATATTGAGGTTAGATATCATTTCATTCGTGATCATGTTGCAAATGGTAATATTGAAATATCCTTTATTGATATAAATAGTCAGTTAGCAGATATTTTCTAAAAGCCTTACCCGAAGAGAGATTCACATCTCTTAGAAGGGAGTTAGGCATGTGTAATTTGTGAAAGATTTCCGTTTGAAACTGGTATAAAATTTTCAGATTTAAGTAAATTTTCCCTCCATAAATTTAAGCAAAAGAAATTCACATTATCCTTCCTGGCTGCTCTTTTATTAAAGTCTGTTTGAATAGTCAAACTCTTTTGTCGCTTTCTACTGCCTTTTGGCACCTCACTTTCCACAGTATTTATTTAATTACAAA
>CM024758.1:49621481-49918818 GCA_014218235.1 Colocasia esculenta
AGCACCGCACTACAGGTAGCAACGGTCCGGGTTGTAGTGGACAATGCTTCATTGCCTAGAAGCCGAAGTGCTAGCCCGGGGCACTGTGGAAGGCGGATCATCTGGTTTGTGCAGGAAGCGTGGGCGCATGTCAAACCCCACCACAGTCATGGTCTTGAAGTAGTCGCTCCAGCCCTTCAATCCCTTAACTTGCGCTGTTTTGCACCACGCCTGTGGTGTCATGGAGAGGCGCACCCACAAAAGCCAGGGGTGGTGTAGCATAGTCTTGCACTCGGTGAGAGAATGTCCACGCCTAGAATTGTATGTGCATTCCCATCCAGAGCCGAGGCAATGACGGAGCCGTAGAAGGGGCCTCCAATAGCTGCAGAAGATAATCCAGCATATAGGTAGCCTAGAACTGCCTATCCATGCTCATACCTTCTGAGATCGAGTCGATTATACTCATGATGGAAAAGGAGATGGCGCCATCTTCAGCCGGGAAAAGAATAACGCCGCAGATGCAGATGGCGGCGGCCTTGGCAATGGCGAGGTAATTCCCAGTCTTGCGCTTGCACTGGGAGATGATCCACTGGGCAATGGGGAGAAGATGACATGCACCCGACTAGTCATAACTGTGCAGGTCAGTCTTCTTAGTAGTGATCTCCCCAAGTATACCCCACGCATTGATCGACACCACAGTGTAGGAGAGAGCGTGCTCCTCCCTTTCTTGTACTTTGGGAGACCCAGTATTAGTTCTAACTCTTCCAGCAGAATAGTAGCCTCGAACCCGGGGAACGAACGTATGTGTCTGGTGGTTCCACAGCTCTGCCAATGCGGTAATGCATCCCCCATATGCACAATTTTGTGATACTGCTTGCCCAAGACAAGCACACTTGACAGTCCCCACTCTCGCATGTGATGGGTAGATGTAAAAGTAAGCAAGTCAATCATGGGAGCTAACCAGGGCACTTTGGAGAATCTCCTATGGCCTGGGAGAATCTGACATAGAAGAAGAAAAGATAAAAAGGTTGGAACAGCAGAAGGAGAACACAGAAATAGAAGAAGTATAAGAGAGAGAGAAAAGCTAGAGAAAGAAAAATCACTTACTTGAAGATTTGGGCTTTGCATATGTGCCTGGCACTGAGGAGAGGCGTGGAGCTTGGCGTGGGACTCCCGGGCTACCCTAGGACCGGCATAGGGCATGATATCATCTTGGAAGGCAGAAAAAGACCTCTTCATGGATGAGGAGAGAGAAAATTGAGCAAGAGAGAAAGAGAGAGAGAGAGTTGCGTTTTTGAGCACCCTACAGCCTTATTTATAGAGCTCTAGGTAGCAAGTTCATCCTAATCTCGTCCTTAGGTGTTAGAGTCACAATAGGGTAGGTATGAGAGTCCTAGGAGAGGTCTAGATAGGGCTTAGATTAGGATAAAGATGGATTTTTTCCGTATTTATCCCCCGACTGAGGTCGCGCCGCCGCGATACGGCGCGTCAGCTCACAACCCCTAGGGCCATCGCAACTCTGTCGCGACCCACAAATGCATCGCGTCATGTCCAAGGTGTCTTTGTTGTGTCTGCCACATGATTTGTTTTTTTATCATCCTGTGATATGGTGTGTAAATTGTTGTTTCATGTTTGTTTACTTTGATTATTCATCAAGAAAACGAAAAAAAATGGGACATCCAGGTAAGTCAGGTAAGTATTTCTGACCTTACTCCCTCGCATTACTATATGGTATCTACTTATTATATCGCCTCAAGGACCCGGCTAGTTCTCAATGTGTTCTGAGATTTGAGTTCCCCTTTACCAAAAACGGGATAATCTAGATGCACATTTGTTAATCGTTCGATAGGCCGTTGAGTAGGTAAGTCTGGAACGACGAACTTTGTCTTGCACAGTGGTTTCAGGAAGACTCTTGACCACTCTTGCCTACCTTAAAAATATATCCTTGATATAATTTTCTATTTTCCCCTTTTCTTTGCATTTGTTTTTAATGTTTCTTTTTCCTTAGGCCCAGCATGCATCATGTAGTACTTTGAGCTTTCACGTCTCATCCCTGGCTAACGGTGACCCTTGTTGAGTGCCCGACCATTCTTCATATTCCAAAACAGAATCCTATCCACTTTGAATCGGAGGTCTGTCTCCGAGTGAGTTGTTCCTGTTAGATAGTCAAGAATTTCCCTATCTAGATTCTCTATACATTTTTCTTCCTTTTCCTTTGATCCATTTTGGTTGCGAACCGCTCCCAGGACAGAGTCATGAGTTACTTGCCTGGCACGCACATGTCCCTCCAAACTGAACCTACAGGCCAATCAGCTAGGGTACCTCTCAATCGAGGGGTTGATCGTCCTTTTTCTCTTCTCCTCTTCTCGTCCAAACTTGCATCTTCCTTGCATTCTGCTCGAGCGACTAACTCTGGGCTTTCATGAAGATTCCACTTGCTTGTTGATTAGATCAGATGTCTCTTTACCTTGGCTCCCACTTTTCAGTCCACTCTGCATCATCTCCACTTCGCCGTCACTCCATGACACCTCCGCTACACTTCCGCTTCATTACCCTACAAAGTGGAATCCAAGGAGGGGTAAATCTGTAGACACCTGATTCTGGCCTACAAGTTGAACTACATTTCTTGTTATCTAAGTGTGCCCCAAGTTGGTCACTCACCTTGAGCTCATCATTAGCCTTGTGTTGAGCCCATTAAGAGCCTAATTTTCCTAAAATCCAATCCAATATCTTTTAAAGAGTCCTTAAGCCTTAATGACCATTATTCTCCCATTTGATTGACCCAAAATTCAAGAATAATCATTTTTATTAACGCGATGGTCGGGGCACCGCGTTACCCTTGTTGCGTCCCCTTTGGCCGTTGCGACAGCCCATGCATATCCATGCACTGGTTGTGCTGTTGCGCCCCGCCTGGTCGTCGCGTTAGTCCTTGTCGCGCCCCTATGATCAGTCGCGACAACAACTGAACGCACAGTCCTCTGCAACCACCTCCTATTTATCCTCCTATAGTGTTATCCTCATCCCTTGTAACCTCCCAACCCACCTGAGCGCATCTAGAGGTTGGGGGACTCCTTGAAGCTCCCTTTGGACTCTTACCCACGAATTTAATGGCATTTATCCGTTTACTTGGTAATTATCATGAAAGATGGGATTTTATCTCTCCTCGGTCTATAAAAGAAAGCCATGTCCTTCAGAGCGAGGGGAGCCCCATTTTTACCCTGAAGGGCTACTGAAATTTTCGATGATATGGACTTAGCCCGCAACCCTTCCTTTTCTCTCATTTCCTTACCTATTCTACATCAAGTCATGCCATTTCACTCATTCACAAGGCTTGGAATGTGAGGAGGGTGATTTCCGGAGGCCTTTGCACGAACCAACGACGCATACCACGCCAGGGAGTCTCCCCACATGGGGCTCTTTCTCTCTTCCCCCCTTCTTCTCCTTTCTTCATACATTTTGCTATTCCATTTTTAGATAGGTTGCATTGCCTTCCTTTCCCCATTTTCCCATCACCCTAGGGGTTTAAAAACCACCCCCAGGTTCGTTCCCCCCATGCTCCCTCTTTCTCTTTTATTTTTGAATGGATACTATGCTTAACTCGTTCTAACAGGGTTTCTTTCATTGTTTTGGCAGGCACCAAAGCGAGTTTCATGAGAGTCTTGTCCTCCAGCTGGCTGGAGGGCAGGAAGAAGGTCCCCTCACTTTTCTCCCGCACTGTAGAGGACGTGACGGATGGGAGAGACTTGACAATAAGACGCACCCTGTGCATGGCGTCGTGACACCAGCTCCATCGTGACGGGGTCCCCCGTCGCGATAATAGTAAGTCCTTCTGTCCTCTTTCCTTTTCCTAGCTTAGTTAGCATGTTTATTCCTTATCATTAGGCAACTAGTTAGGTGGCGATCACATCCCTCTTTTCCATGCCCTTATCTTGAATACATGTTTGTGTGTTTTGGGGGTGCACATTCCCCGTGATTACAGAGACATGCCGAAAAGATGCAATCACGTCCATCCGTGAGAACAAATCAGTTGTGGTATGCAAGAACATCTGCCAAGAAGCAAAAGAGGTTGAGGTAAAGATCAAAGTTCTACAAGAAATGTCGATCTCTATATTTTGGCATCTTTTGAGCATGATCTCTCAATGCTATTAATTTTGGCCAATCTTGTTCCTATAGGAGGCACCTGATCTCACAGTCCTGGGCTCTTCCTACATCCCTCCCCTCTCACTCCTTTGGGGTCATTGGACCCTCACTTGTCCCTTCCACCTGAGCCTCCAGATCAGCCTCCGGGCACTGAGGGTATTTTTTCATCCCCTCTGCCTGAGCCTCCCAATCATCATGTGGGCACTCAGGATTCCCCTCGCTTACCCCTTCCACCTGAGCCACCCGATCACCCTCTGGTTCTCAGGAGTCCTTTCCGCATCCACCTGGGTCACCTGATTTTCTTCTTTGTGCTCAGGATTCCCCTGTGCCTCTTCCACCCGAACTGCCTAACTGTAGGCCGGGTCCACATCCTCCGAGGACATCTGATCTTTGTCCTGATTCCCCTCCTTCCACTCCCCCCTCTGATCCCCCAGATCCTCCACCCTCTATCCTACAGTTCATTCCCTTAACCCCTCCTGATCGCAGGTTTGACCCGATTCCTCCTTCACTACCTACTCAGGGTCTTGACCATTTCTCTCACTGTTTCCGGGGTTTCAGTCCTCACTAACATTCTTCTCCTCCTTTGTAAATCCTTTTGTTACAGGGTTCTTATCTCTCATATTCTTGCAAAGTCTTGTCTCTCTCTTGTTTGTGATTGAGTGGACTCCAATTCTTGCCATCCCTACCTTTACCTGCAAAAGTTAATTAAAATCCACCAAAATCAAGTTTGAAGAGTAATGTAGGTCGTTCTTTCAATAAGGGGTCGCATTGTGCACCAAATAACAAGGTAATATTTTTTTCAACACAAGGAACATCAAAGAGAGTCATTTCAGTTTGCAACTAGAGTGGCCGAGTCAGTCTTAGGTTTATTTTGCTTCTATAGCACTTAGGCCAGGGATTACTCTGCGCTAAGAGTCCTACATTCCTTCCCCTGTCATTAAAAGTCACTTTAAGCCAGGAACATCACACACTCACATGGCAACCTTAGCGGTTCCTCTAGCAAACACCGTTGCTACTTAGGCCATATATTGGAGGTGCAAAAGTTATTCTCTTCTTTACTCGGTTGAAGTGTAGGGACAAAAAGGGCTATCTGGGCAAGGCGACCAACCTAAGCACATCTTGATGAGATGAAATCTCAAATAGGAATGGTCAATCAGCCTGCAAAAGAAAAGTGAAATAAAAATGAGAAGAAGGACAAATAAAGGAAAATTGAGGAATATGGGCGTGGCAAAGAGTGGCAGGGTAGTTCCCCGCTGGACGCCCTTGAGCCCGGTCGTACGCATGCCCCAAACAAAAAAAAACAGGCCAAATAAAAATATGAAATGACCAAAAGTCCCTGCACAACAGACAAAATTTCTAAGAGGTGTGCCATGGAAGGAAGCGAAACCCAATTTATCTTTTAAAACTTGCACTGAACTTATCCCCAAACATTCTTCTCCTTCTTCCTATGAGGCTGGACCGTCTCCCAGATATGACCTTTGTAGGGCACCGCAAGTTAGGGGCAACCAACTACAGGACGTCACCATCTTAATGCACATCTGACATTTTCGGTGGTCTTTAATGAAAGGGGAATGAATGGGGACCTCTTCGCCAGCAGTTTGATTCTACTTTAGTGCAGTAATAGCAAGTGTGAGTATCTTCCATTTCATGTGTCTTTGTCTTCAGGCGTTATTCAAATAAAAAAAAATAGATATTTTCAAAACTAAAAAAAGTTAGATATTGTCCAAAAATCCAAAAAATCAAATATTGCCAAAAAAAAAATTCTAAAAAAAGGGGGCTGTTTTTTTTTAAAAGCGCAATGATATACTCAGTCTATTCTTTCTCTTTTATTCGGGTCTCATCTCTCACTCGTGTCAATCACAATTCATTTATGAAATCACAAAAATTGGCACAAAAATAAAAGTTTACTAATAATAGCATCATGTACAAAGATAAGAGGGAGGTGGCTCTCAAGCTCCTCACTGTCCACCACCACTCTCCCCTGATCCCTCGTGCCTGTCAGGTGGGGGTGGCATTTCACCGCCACCCCTAGCACTCCGAGCACTCGCCTCTCCTTCTAGGCATCCCTCCACCTCCTCGTTCCTCTAACGACTAGAGGAACCATCTAAGAACTGCCCGATGGAGGCACCACTCGCCCCACTCCTACTCCTGCTCCTGCTCCGAGACTGGCCTATGGCCGTCACTATACCCCGAAGCTCCTGGCTAGGGTCTGCTGTGAGACTAGCTCGGTGCATAGCCGGTCACTATGCCAGATCTGCGGCTGGTCCCTGCGTGCGTAGCCTCGCCAACTCGCTCGTCACCTCGTCCGCCTGTTCACACAGCCGGCCCACCTCTGCTCTCGACGTCTCCACCTAGAAGTGCCAATGGGCGACTGACACCGCGCTGCGTCAACCTCCTTCTGCAAGTAGGTTGCCCGATCTGTGCAGTCTTCAGCTCTATCACCTATGGAAATCAACTCAGTACCAAGCGTAAGTCAAATTCAATTAAATCACCGCCATACTTCCCCACTCTATCAACTCGACCTGCGCCTCCTCGGCCCTCCTCACCGCACTCGCCAGCTGGTTTGCAAGATCCAACTAGGAGCTCTCCGCTGCTGCCCTGGAAGAGGATGCACCAGCTTGTTCCCTCCTCACTGTCGCTAACTCCGCACGCTGCACATGCAACACTTGTCAGTTTCTCAATTAGCTAAAAGAAATGGGTAAGTTACCGAAGTCTGAGTATGTACTTACCAGATGCTCTACCTCCCTCCGAGCTACCTCCCTGTCCTGTACTGTCGAATGCAGCAAGGCCTGGAGTGAGGCGATCTCCCCGGCCACGTCTACCTGCAAATCATCAAAATCTGTCAGCTCAATCCATTTAGAACATTTCACAGAGTCTGAATTTAGAGGTTTACCTATCGTCTCGTGCCTCTGTAAACCCTCGCCCCATACTTCAAGGCCAAAGCTTGCAGGTATGCGTCATCAAACTCGATGTCCGAACCGGACCCATCGGCCTCTACGCTCCTAATCCTTTATCTACTCGCGGGCCCACTCAAGCCAGTCGGTAGTTTCGTAGAGTCCCTGGAAGCTCCGTCCAGGCCTAGGGGTCCGGCCTGGGCTAGGGAACTCCATAGCACTCTGACGGAGGCCGAGGGACCTTTGAGTCAGATCCAAGTGGAGAGGTAGCACCAGTTGAGAGCATGCACCCACCCTGTCCTACCAAAGTAGGGGAAAGACGGCTCCAACCAGGGTTGTCCCTCATCCACCTCCTCAATATATGGCTGTCACACCACCTACATATCAAACACCTCTTGTTTAGCCAAGCAGTTAATTCAAATCAAATTGAACTTAGAAGAGAGGTTAGGACCCTTACATCTAGCTGAGGTAGATGTCAATCGCATCTTGGATGGACGCCAGCTGCTCCTCCAGTGCGTTCTCGGCACGGCACCCAACGCCTAGCCAGAGGCACGAGGCTCGATCGCTCCAAGGTCCCCCTCCTCATACCGGGGAGGTGAAGGTAGGTCCAGACCTACAAGATCATGAAGGCACAATCAAATCACAGTTATAGCCTAAGGGCAATTTAAGTAAAAGGGCGAGAGGAAGAAAAGTGTACCTGAAGGAAGGGGAAGAATCCACTTGTGACGGCCCTCATTATACCGGTACGGTTATACCAACCCACGTCGGTATAGCGAGCGCTGCCACAGTGGGACATTTACCCAAACGATACAACAGCTGAGATACACGCGAATATACAACAGAGTAGCGGAAGTAAAAGACAACAGTCTCCATTCATTCATCATCCACATTAAACATACATGCAATTCGCAATTAACATAAAAGGAACTAAAGTTCACATAAATTAAATTGCTGAAATAGAAATACAAATTGTCCACACTTTTACATTCTTTTCATAATACTCTAATACAATGTTCAAATTACATACTTATGAAATACACAAATCTCAAGAAACTCCAAAGCTAGCTAATCTCGCGCTCGGAGTCCGTCTCCACCGTCTCCTCCAACGGTGCCGTGTCACCAACTATACCTGTACGCCGAAGCAAGGAGTGAGTCCAAGGACTCAGCAAGCAACACTACTCATGATATACACGTACAAGTCCTAGTGGTTTCTACATGCACATTTACAATTTGCAACACATAGCATGCTAGTCAATTCAAGTTTCAACCTATCATGAAAGTTTTACAATTTATACATGAATCATGCTTTCAGATTTCTAAAATAAAATTCACCTATCACATGCTCTCTATTCAATTTACTCATGAAACTTTAATCTTTAAAGAGCTAAAACATGAGAGCTATCAACATGAACATTATGCATACATGAAAGGGGAACACCACTAGCATGGATTTCACATGTCCTTAAGTACATACATAACCTTTTCACATGCTTTGGTTGCTGATTTCACATGGTTTAACGGCTGTAAACCTATACATGAAAGCTACAATATGGCATAAAACATATCATGTGATCAACAATCATGCTATCTTGTACCCGTTTTCACCAATTATCCCTAACATGGATTCTAGACATCTTTGCACATAATAACATGATGATAATAACATAAATTCACTGATTTCACATGATTTCAGATTTGTCTCACATGGTTTTCAATAACATATTTTCACATTTTTAGTTTCACATTTCTTTACACATGTTTCCTCTTTCACATGGTTCACTTTACACATACACATTCACATTGTCACTTACACATTTCACATTACACATTTTAGGTGCCGTGACACATAGTCCAAACCACCAAAGAAGGACATATACACATCACATTACACATAGACGCCATCTAGGCATTCCAATGGCGACTCTTGGACTGCGCAGACCGGGAGAACAAGTCTCCACCCTAACCAGTGGTACTTGTCCACCTCCAGGATTTCCCCCTAATGCCCTTAGGGTCACTTACACATTGAACTTTCTCAGGGGGACTTTTCCCTGATACAGCTCCACTGCCCTCTACGGAAGCAGTGTCACATTGGCACAGTTACACATTTACACATTTACCGTTTTACACATGGTTTGACACTTCACACTTTTCATCACATTCACTTTCTCACTCACATGAATATCTCTGTTTTTCCTAACATGGTACTACAGAATTTCAGGAGTTTAACACACAGAAATTTTCACTAATCAAGTTGGTTTTAGACAATAACTAATCACATTACGATAATATACGTAGATTATCACATTTCACATGAAAATACATAACTTTTTATTTACTGATCCAAATGACCTGAAATTTTAACCACATGCTGTTTTCGGGTTCAAGATCATACACTCAAATTTTCAGATTTTTCTGAGCTAAATAGAATTTACAGAAAATAAAACACCTATTTAGCATACTATTCACAACTTAAGTTAACATGGGGTTTAACATATCCTGCAAATTGCCACTTACTGTTTTAAACAGAGGCTACTAATATATGCATGATTTGAGAATACAAAATTACCCTAAATCATACATCTATGGATTTCACCACAACCATTCTTGCATGCTTTTATTTTACCGAGCCGGATTTATTAGCAATTTACACAAGCATGGATAATTTACCAAATTGCAAACACATATACTGACCCACTAATCTTCATGATCAGACCAAAACCAAGACATTCATACTAATCCTAATCATGAACAAGGATTTGCAAGATTATCTACAAGTCATGCTCACAAGTTTAAAGGGGTACAATTATCCTACATTTACCATCACGCACACACTCATTCACACACCACAATTGATAATATACATAGAGTATAGGATTACCATATATCCTCATCACGGAAAACATACCGAAATTAATGTATAAGAAGGGCAGAACAGCTCACTGTTCTGTCCAGAGGAACTTGGCGGCGGTCTCTGGCCGCTGACTCAGGGTCAGCGGCATGGCGATGGACGCCAAGCATGATCTGGGCGTCCAGGGACCTTGCCGTCAAGCCAGGTCTGTGCAGAAACACAGACCCGAGCTCTCAAACTTGGGTGAATGGGAGGGTCTAGGACTCGAGGAAAAATGTAAAAATAGCAAAACCGACCTAGACTCATACGGGACATCATGGATAGGTCACTTGCCTTTTAAAATTCTTCCAAAGGATTTAGGGCTCGGTGAAGCTCTCCTTGGGCTGTCCCAAGAAGTGCAGAAATCCCTCCAAAGATCTCTCCTCCGGGCTCCTGGATGATCTCCACGCCAAGGGGATGTCGGGGAAGCCTCCTCCTTTGATCCAGCTACCTTCTTGAAGCAGTGGAACCCGGATCAAGCTCCAGGGGGTCGGATTTGTGGGTGCTAAGAGGGTTTTTCTCACAGACTTTCTCTAGGGTTTTCTTCTCTCTTTTCTCCTCTTGCAAGGTGAAGGGAGGAGTGGGGAGAGGCCATTTCGGGTTCAGACCTAAGGAGAGTCTCTCTCCCACTCACCAGGCTGATTTGACAGCCTTCAGAGCCGTTGGGGACATCCCCCAATGGTTGGCTTGCCTTGTTTCAGAAGCTTGCAGCTCTGCTGCGCATGCAGGCCAGAGAGATTGGCGTCCATATCGCTGGACGCCAGGATTAGTGTTGGCGTCCAGTCTGGACGCTGACACCACCTAAACGGCCTGGGGTTGACGCCAAGTGGCCTTCGGCCAGAACTCTAAATATGCAGAAAACCATGCATACCATGCATATATACATGCAATATGTATATGGTATTATACCATACTATCACCATGCAATACATGCATTATTTACATTTAATATAACACATGCACACGTAATTATACTAATTAATACGTACGTAAATATGTACATACATACACAAGCACAACATACACACATAAATACAAATAATGCGACGGAAATTCGAGGGCTTACACCCTCTCCCCCTTAAAGAAACTTCGTCCTCGAAGTTAGAACGACACTACTCAAACAAAAGGGGATACTTCTTCTTCATCGCATCCTCAAGCTCCCACGTAGCCTCCTCACGTGAGAAGTTCCGCCATAGAACTTTCACCGACGCAATACTCTTGTTCCGGAGATGCTGAACCTTCCGGTCAAGAATGGCTACGGGTTGCTCGACATACGAAAGATCTGGCTGGATCTCCACGGCTCATGACTAATCACATGAGACGGATCTCGGACATACTTCCTGAGCATAGATACGTGGAATACCGGGTGAACGCTAGCCAAAGCTGGGGGTAATGCTAGCTCGTACGCCACGCTGCCCAAACGTCTGAGAATCTCATATGGGCCAATGAATCTAGGGCTTAGCTTGCTATGCCTGCCAAATCTGACAACACCTCGAGTAGGCGATATCTTCAAGAAGACATGATCGCCAACCTCGAACTCCAAATCCTTTCTTCTGTTGTCGGCATAACTCTTCTGCCTATCCTGTGCCGCAACAAGCCTTTTCCTGATAAGCTGAATCTTATCCGAAGTTTCCTGAACTAACTCCGGTCCGATCAACTGCCTATCACCAGTCTCCTCCCAACATAAAGGAGATCTGCAGGGCCTACCATACAACGCCTCGAATGGAGCCATACCAATACTAGCATGAAAGCTGTTGTTGTATGCGAACTCCACAAGAGGTAAATGACGCTCCCAATCATCCTTCCAATCCAGAACACACGCTCTCAACATATCCTCGAGCGTCTGGATAGTCCTCTCGGACTGTCCATCGGTCTGGGGATGAAACGCCGAACTGAGCTTAAGCTCCGAACCTAACGCATCCTGAAGACCTTTCCACAATCTCGAAGTAAATCTCGGATCTCGATCCGAAATGATCGACTTCGGCACACCATGCAATCTAATGATACCGCTAACATACAATCTAGCTAAACTCTCTACTGACTGCTTCTTCTTCATAGGCAAGAAATGAGCAGTCTTCGAGAATCTATCTACAACTACCCAAATCGAGTCATTGCCCCTTCTAGATCGAGGCAAACCCGAAACGAAGTCCATAGTGACAGCTTCCCACTTCCACACTGGGATATCCATCCTCTACATAAGGCCGGATGGTCGCTGCCGCTCGGCTTTCACTTGCTGACATACTAGACATCTAGACACATAATCCGCAACATCCTTCTTCATGCCGGACCACCAAAATGATCTCTTCAGGTCTTGATACATCTTAGTGTTACCCGGATGAATAGAGAATCGCGATCTATGAGCCTCCGCTAACACATGCTCACGGACATCTACTACATCGGGGACACAAACACGGTGCTGAAATCTAATCACACCGTCCTCATCACGAGCAATGCCCGCCTTACCCACTAACTCTAACAATCTAGGGTCGGCTTTCTGCTGCTCAATCACCTCATCCAAGACTGAGGATCTAAGGGATAGCTGAGCTACAAAAGCCTGACACAACGATGGCTCTAACTCGGTCATAGAGCACGCTGCATCCTCCAACATCTTCCAATCCTGCTGGAGCGAAGACCTCTTTCTACTAAGAGCATCTGCTACGACGTTCGCCTTTCCAGGATGATACTGAAGGTCGAAGTCATAGTCCTTCAAGAACTCAATCCATCTTCTCTGCCTCAGGTTTAATTCCTTTTGGGAGAAAAGATACTTCAAGCTCTTGTGGTCGGTAAACACCTCAAATCTGACACCATAAAGATAGTGCCTCCAGATCTTTAGTGCATGAACCACTGCTGCGAGCTCCAAATCATGAGTCGGATAGTTCCTCTCATGCTCCTTCAACTGACGAGAAGCATAAGCCACTACCCTCTCTTGCTGCATGAGTACACAGCCTAAACCAATCTGAGATGCATCCGTATAAATGGCAAAGCCCTCTAGACCACTAGGCAATACCAATACCGGAGCAGAAGTAAGCTTAGCCTTCAATAGCTGAAAGCTACGCTCACATGCCTCAGACCATACGAACTTCTCACCCTTTCTGGTCAGCTTTGTCAAAGGGGCGGCGATGGATGAGAAACCCTCAATGAATCGCCGATAGTAACCAGCTAACCCAAGGAAACTACGAATCTCCGAAGGGGTCCTGGGAATCTCCCAATCCATAACTGCCTGGACTTTTGCTGGATCAACTGCAACACCAGCGCCGGAGATAACATGCCCGAGAAAGTGAACCTCGCGCAACCAGAACTCGCACTTGCTGAACTTCGCATACAGCTTGTGCTCACGGAGAACCTCTAAGACTAACCTCAAATGCTGACGATGTGTGGCCTCATCCGGAGAATAGACCAACACGTCATCAATAAACACAACAACAAAGCTATCTAAATACGGACTAAACACCCGGTTCATGAGATCCATGAACGCTGCAGGGGCGTTGGTCAATCCGAAAGGAAGGACCAAAAACTCATAATGTCCATAACGGGTTCTAAATGCCGTCTTGGACACATCCTCACTCCGAATTCTCAACTGATGATAACCAGATCGCAAGTCAATCTTGGAAAAGACTGATGCCTCTCGCAACTGGTCAAACAGATCATCAATCCGAGGTAAGGGATACCTGTTCTTCACAGTCACTTGGTTCAACTTCCTATAATCAATACACAACCGAAGTGACCCGTCTTTCTTCTTGACGAATAATACAGGTGCGCCCCAAGGGGAAACACTAGGGCGAATAAATCCCTTATCGAGCAATTCTTGCAATTGCTTCCTCAACTCGGCTAATTCTGCAGGGGCCATCCGATATGGGGCCTTCGAGATAGGAGAGGTGCCTGGAAGCAACTCTATAGTGAACTCTATCTCCCTATCCGGTGGCAATCCAGACAAGTCATCGGGAAAGACATCTGGAAAATCCTGCACCACATCGATCTCTGCAAGAGTCAGTGACGAACCAGCATCGGGTACTAGCATAACGCTGGCAAGAAATGCGTCACAACCCTTGTTCACCATGCGCATCGCCTTCATGGCAGAGATAACTAACTTTCCCGCTAAGTTCTTTGGCAAGGGATGAGAGAACTCGTCCTCACCAGGAATGCGGAAAACAATCTTCTTCCTACGACAATCCACTAACGCATAGTGCTCCTCTAGCCAATCCAGACCAAGAATACAATCATAGTCCTTCATCTTTAGCAAGAAGAAACACCCATCTAGGAATCTATCCTCAATGCACACAGGTAACGACGGAATGCACTTCCTAGTCGATACCGTACCCGCAGGGGTGTGCACAGACAAAGGGACCTCTAACTCCTCAGACTCTATGCCTGACTCTAGGGCTAACTGCCTAGCGAACCGCTCGGAAATGAACGAGTGAGTAGCACCCGTATCAAACAAAACCCGAGCGTGCACACCGAAAAGCAAAACGTACCTTCGGTGACATGCTCCGCCTGCTCGGCGTCCTCACGAGCTAAAGCAAACACTCGAGCTGGGGCTCGAGGCCTTCCTGGTCTTCCTGTAGCTGGCGCGGCTGCCGCTACTGCTGGTGCTGGCGCTCCACGCTGAGCTCCTTGCTGAAGTCTTGGGCAATCTTTGATCTTGTGGTCGCTGCTCCCACACTTTAAGCATCTACCCGCTACTAACCACACTCGGACCCACCATGGGTCTTCCCACAATGGGGACACTCTTTCTTCGCACCGGGGAACGTACAGAAGGTACCTGAGAGTTGCTGACTGCCACTGATTTCTGCGGTGTCTGGTACACCGTTTTCTTCTTATCCTGCCGCTGGAATGTCGCTGCCGGCCTCTTCTGCGAAGCCTTCTTCTCCTCCAGATATTGCTCCATTTCTCCCTCCTGTCTGCAGGCAGCGCTGAGGGCCTCGTCTAGCGTGCGGTGGTCAAACGCCACGAGTCTCGTCCGTCAGTGATGGCTTGAGTCCCATCACGAACTTCTTGGTCTTCCTGCGCTCATCCTCTACGATATGCGGTGCATATTTAGAAAGTTCAGAAAACCTTGCCTCGTATTCCAGGACGGTCATTGATCCTTGCGTCAGGGAAAGGAATTCTTGCTCCATCTTGTCCTGGATATGCTCTGGGACGAACTTGGCTCGGAAGAGCCTCACGAACGCGTCCCACGCCACGTCTACTGCTCCGTCCTCAAAGCGTGTACGAGTAGGGAGGACCACCATACATCAGCTCTCTCCTGCAATACACCTTCATAAGCACTAACTAACAAATTCTAACTTGACAAACAACATACAAGCATAACTAAAGCATACCTGTAGCATGTAGGTGGCTAATGTCACCTTGTCCTCATCAGGACACCTGATAGCTCGGAAGATTTTCTCTGTCTCCCTCATCCAGCTTTCTGCCATTAGCGGATCACTCTCCCCCTTAAAAGAGGGTGGGTCATCCTCTTGAATCGCTCCATGATGGAAGGTCCACCATGGTCCTGAGCTGGGGCCTGAGCCTGCTACATTAAACAATAACAATATACAATAAACACAATATCATACAATTTAAATAGCAAACTACTAGGTTGTTTCATTATTCTACCTGGGCCTCCAACTGGGCCTGGAGTGCTGCCTGGGTGTGGGCCTGCGTCTGCATGGCTTGCACCAGACCTTGCATGAATACTCCATAGTCCACTGGCGGTGGTGGGGAAGCACAGGACCCTGTGGGGCCGGGGCCTGCTGCTCCGCCCGCTCCTCACGCCTCTGCTCGTCGTCGCGAGCTGGCACACCTCCACGTCGTCCACGGGAAGCCATGGCTGTAATAAAATTTCAGCCACTATTAGAGCTAGGTTACTAAGTTTTCTAACCATTTTCTTATCTATCTTTCACTTCTTATTAGTGTTTTCTACACATGTGGACATACTTAGGATGCAATGGGGATGATGAATTAGGTATATTCATGTGTAATCTCAACCAGTTGCTCTGATACCAATCTCTGTGACGGCCCTCATTATACCGGTACGGTTATACCAACCCACGTCGGAATAGCGAGCGCTGCCACAGTGGGACATTTACCCAAACGATACAACAGCTGAGATACACGCAATATACAACAGAGTAGCGGAAGTAAAAGACAATAGTCTCCATTCATTCATCATCCACATTAAACATACATGCAATTCGCAATTAACATAAAAGGACTAAAGTTCACATAAATTAAATTGCTGAAATAGAAATACAAATTGTCCACACTTTTACATTCTTTTCATAATACTCTAATACAATGTTCAAATTACATACTTATGAAATACACAAATCTCAAGAAACTCCAAAGCTAGCTAATCTCCGCGCTCGGAGTCCGTCTCCACCGTCTCCTCCAACGGTGCCGTGTCACCAACTATACCTGTACGCCGAAGCAAGGAGTGAGTCCAAGGACTCAGCAAGCAACACTACTCATAATATACACGTACAAGTCCTAGTGGTTTCTACATGCACATTTACAATTTGCAACACATAGCATGCTAGTCAATTCAAGTTTCAACCTATCATGAAAGTTTTACAATTTTATACATGATCATGCTTTCAGATTTCTAACATAAAATTCACCTATCACATGCTCTCTATTCAATTTACTCATGAAACTTTAATCTTTAAAGAGCTAAAACATGAGAGTATCAACATGAACATTATGCACACATGAAAGGGAACACACTAGCATGGATTTCACATGTCCTTAAGTACATACATAACCTTTTCACATGCTTTGGTTGCTGATTTCACATGGTTTAACGGCTGTAAACCTATACATGAAAGCTACAATATGGCATAAAACATATCATGTGATCAAACAATCATGCTATTTTGTACCCGTTTTCACCAATTATCCCTAACATGGATTCTAGACATCTTTGCACATAATAACATGATGATATAACATAAATTCACTGATTTCACATGATTTCAGATTTGTCTCACATGGTTTTCAATAACATATTCTCACATTTTTAGTTCACATTTTCTTTACACAAGTTTCCTCTTTCACATGGTTCACTTTACACATACACATTCACATTGTCACTTACACATTTACACATGGACACATACACATTACACATTTCACATTACACATTTTAGGTGCCGTGACACATAGTCCAAACCACCAAAGAAGGACATATACACATCACATTACACATAGACGCCATCTAGGCATTCCAATGGCGACTCTTGGACTGCGCAGACCGGGAGAACAAGTCTCCACCCTAACCAGTGGTACTTGTCCACCTCCAGGATTTCCCCCTAATGCCCTTAGGGTCACTTACACATTGAACTTTCTCAGGGGGACTTTTCCTGATACAGCTCCACTGCCCTCTACGGAAGCAGTGTCACATTGGCACAGTTACACATTTACACATTTACCGTTTTACACATGGTTTGACACTTCACACTTTTCATCACATTCACTTTCTCACTCACATGAATATCTCTGTTTTTCCTAACATGGTACTACAGAATTTCAGGAGTTTAACACACTTTTCACTAATCAAGTTGGTTTTAGACAATAACTAATCACATTACGATAATATACGTAGATTATCACATTTCACATGAAAATACATAACTTTTTATTTACTGATCCAAATGACCTGAAATTTTAACCACATGCTGTTTTCGGGTTCAAGATCATACACTCAAATTTTCAGATTTTTCTGAGCTAAATAGAATTTACAAAAAATAAAACACCTATTTAGCATACTATTCACAACTTAAGTTAACATGGGGTTTAACATATCCTGCAAATTGCCACTTACTGTTTTAAATAGAGGCTACTAATATATGCATGATTTGAGAATACAAAATTACCCTAAATCATACATCTATGGATTTCACCACAACCATCTTGCATGCTTTTATTTTACCGAGCCGGATTTATTAGCAATTTACACAAGCATGGATAATTTACCAAAATTGCAAAAACATATACTGACCCACTAATCTTCATGATCAGACCAAAACCAAGACATTCATACTAATCCTAATCATGAACAAGGATTTGCAAGATTATCTACAAGTCATGCTCACAAGTTTAAAGGGGTACAATTATCCTACATTTACCATCACGCATCACACTCATTCACACACCACAATTGATAATATACATAGAGTATAGGATTACCATATATCCTCATCACGGAAAACATACCGAAATTAATGTGTAAGAAGGGCAGAATAGCCACTGTTCTGTCCAGAGGAACTTGGCGGCGATCTCTGGCCGCTGACTCAGGGTCAGCGGCATGGCCGATGGACGCCAATCATGATCTGGGCGTCCAGGGACCTTGCCGTCAAGCCAGGTCTGTGCAGAAACACAAACCCGAGCTCTCAAACTTGGGTGAATGGGAGAGTCTAGGACTCGAGGAAAAATGTACAAAATAGCAAACCGACCTAGACTCGTACAGGGACATCATGGATAGGTCACTTGCCTTTTAAAAATTCTTCCAAGGGTTTAGGGCTCGGTGAAGCTCTCCTTGGGCTGTCCCAAGAAGTGCAGAAATCCCTCCAAAAGATCTCTCATCCGGGCACCTGGATGATCTCCACGCCAAGGGGATGTCGGGGAAGCCTCCTCCTTTGATCCAGCTACCTTCTTGAAGCAGTGGAACACCGGATCAAGCTCCAGGGGGTCGAATTTGTGGGTGCTAAGAGGGGTTTTTCTCACAGACTTTCTCTAGGGTTTTCTTTCTCTTTTCTCCTCTTGCAAAGGTCAAGTGAGGAGTGGGGAGAGGCCATTTCGGGTTCAGACCTAAGGAGAGTATCTCTCCCACTCACCAAGCTGATTTGATAGCCTTCAGAGCCGTTGGGGACATCCCCCAATGGTTGGCTTGCCTTGTTTCAGAAGCTTGCAGCTCTGTTGCGCATGCAGGCCAGAGAGATTGGCGTCCATATCGCTGGACGCCAGGGTTAGTGTTGGCGTCCATGTCTGGACGCTGACACCTCCTAAATGGCCTGGGCTTGACGCAAAGGTAGCCTTCGGCCAGAACTCTAAAATATGCAGAAAACCATGCATACCGGGCATATATATACCTGCAATATGTATATGGTATCGTACCCATACCAACACCATTCAGTACATGCATTGTCTACATCTAACATAAACACATGCACACGTAATTATACTAATTAATACGTACGTAAATATGTACATACATACACAAGCACAACATACACACATAAATACAAATAATGCGACGGAAATTTGAAGGTCTTACACCACTGATTGATGTCTGCCAGTCAGAAGAGCCCAAGCTCTTGAACTGATGCACCAGGAATGCTGCTCCCCACGCGTAGCTCCCCACCTGGTCCAAATCCTCTAGCAGGGGCAGGAATCGGCAGTGGACTGGGTCACCCCTCGTGGCAAACAAGAGTCTGCCAAGGAAGAAGGTAAGAAAGCGCCGCAAGTCCAAATCTGCATGTGCCACATGCCCGTCGGCTAAGGTCTCCATACAGCCCCTTGTCAGCCTCTGCATCTGCTCCTCTACCATCTCTGCTACCTCCCTACTCATCTGGAAAAGCCCCAGACTCTCTTGCAGCTCCACCCTAGGGACTAGAGACGACCTCTGCCCTACAGTCAGACCTAGCAGTCTATGGGCCAACTCTCTATAGCACGGGTAAGTAAACCCGCTCACTGGCCACCCATGCACTTTCAGGCCGGTGATCCTACTTACATCCTCCAGGCTGGGGATCATATTTCCCCATGGGAACACAAAGGTAGTCACCTCCGTGTCCCACCTACTGTGTAGGGCCTGAGTTAGAGGGGCGTCCGCACTCATCCTCTCCATCCTCAGTACCTCTCCAAATCCCATCTCATCCAATCTCCCTCTCTGGAATCTAGGAAGGGCTAAGTACACAGCTAGCACTAAGAGCCATGAAACCCTGGCCCTCATCTCGCCTTGCAAAGCACAAATCAGTCAATTGGTCAGATTATGCATGCTTGGTTGGTCTCTCGGCTGAGGTCACACCGGCCTAGCGAGCTGCGACCTTGTCGCGACGCTTTGAGGCATCATGACATGGTCGCGTTACCAAGGGTGACAACAACATTGTCGCAGTCCCTGACCCTGCCGTGACTACTGGTGTCGCGATGGGGCGCCCCGTCGCGTTCTCAAGCGACGACCGACCAAAACCTTTCTTGTTTGGGGGTCATTTTTTATGGGCATCATGCCCTACATTCGCCGTCTATGGGCCCTACCTTCCATTGAAAACCACAAATTCAAAGGATTTTTGAGGCGGGAGTTTACCTTTCTCATCGCTGCTTCTCGGGCTTCACCTGTCGCCTCAATGACTGCCACCGGGGCGTTTTCCTCCTCCATTTCAACCTCAGCTGCGGCCTCCACCACCGGAGGAACACCCTCGCGCCGCCGGCTTCCCCTCGTCGCCAGTCGCTTCCGCCGCTCATCACCGGGGGAACCCCCACCACTGTTTCCGCCGCCTTCCATCACCTTCATGAGTGGGAGATGGAATGAAGGAGAAAGAGGGATGGTGAGAGAGTGAGACAGAGTGTAGAGGGGAGGTTTGGGCAAGGAATTGCCAAGGGGGTCGATGACTGGAGCTCAAAGAGGCTTTCGCATGTTGAACGCACAAAAGAGGGAGAAAGAGGGCTTTCTGCATTTTGAATCCTCGAGTAAAGTCGCGTCGCCTTAATGTCGCGGCAGCCGTGTACACCGCAACATTGTCGCGGCATACCATCCTGTCGCTACATAAAGGTGGCCTCTTTGTTGGTCGCAACATCCACCGACCTAATCATGCCTTCCATCAATCAATCAGGAGCGTTGGTGCTAATTGGGTGTTTGTTTATTGTCACGTCCCGAGAATTACGCAGCGGATGTTAGTTCGAATAATTCGAGTCGATATCCCGAGACATAGACAGTCGGCAAATAAGCCTCTAGCTAGCACGCACTAAATGTGTATCAACACATCATCATAATAGGGCCCAAATGTTGAAGTCAATAAAAACTATATTCAATTTCAACTCAACTTATATAAATTGGAAACTAGTACAAGACTGAGACTCAAATAAAAAGGAAAGTACATATACCCCTCACTTCCTACTACATGTTCTAACTCTCAAATAAACTACGATAACTAGACTCATAATTGGGACGCTCATCACTCGGATGCATTCCCATCCTCGACTTGCTCTTCCTCTTAAACTTCATAGTCACCTAGATTGGGAAAAGGTAGGGGGTGAGCAAACTAGCCCAGTAGGATTTATATCTCAATGTGCGGGTAATGGTATAAGTGATTAACATTTTAGAACTAGGCAAGTACGAACAAAACTCATTAAAACATGATATATGTAAAAACAAGCTGGATAGAGTGAACAAGATAGAATAAGATTTTTGAACAAGATGCCAAGAAAGAACTAGCAATAGCTCACTTTGCACAAGCACACAAGATTTCACTTGATGTCAATAGTTTTCAAGAAAACAAGATATCACTAGTTGCAATAAATGCAGGATGGCCATATCACGCAAGCAAGCAAGCAAGATTTCACAAGCACGATCAAGTAACACTAATCAGGCACGTAGACACCAATGTACACCAAGAAAAGATCCATCAAGAATGTACACCAGGACACGTGTATGTGGTTATGTTTCTAACATTCAACAAGCAAGAAAGTACTCCCAGCGCAGATGCAACGCCAGTAATCATTATACCCCATGGTTAACAATATATTTATGACTCTCCGTCATTGGGGCTAGACTGGAGCCCTTAGACACATGCCATGCCCTTTCAGCCATCTCATGTAATTTTTTAAATGTAGATACCCACAGTCATAAATAATGGCCAATGAGAGTTTCAAAATGTAGCAAGTGTAATGTCATGTTCACGATGATGATGAGAAGAAATAAATATATTGAATTGAACATGATTCCATGAGGACAATAGTCAAGAGATAAATTCGGCAGCTGAACGATACGATTTATAATTCAGTTCAATCTTTACATTAATAGCTTTAGTCTAAATTGTATTTCACACTCACGAGAACAAGAAGAGAAGGAAGTGCACACCCTAGATGTATAAGTGTGTAGTGACGCACACGTGTCAATTCACAATCCGTCGGACTCAAACTTTCGGAAAAACACTTAACATGATGGCATGCAATGAACAATGCATTTAACTACATATAGATTTACAAGATTTTAAGATAAAGATTATCATTTTAAGCAAGCTAGAAGGGTAACAAGAGCAATCACAAGTTTCATGTATGATCACATCATTAAGAAAGCAATTAGAATAATATTCATGTAATTAAGGATTTTTCAATGGGTTAAACACTTTTAAGCTATTAAATAGACATTATGTAATGAAAAGACCCAAATCATGCAATATCTTGTAACGGTAGTGTCGACACAACCCATGCTGGTGTCGACACCATGCTTCAAACACAAAGCAAAAACATGAAAAATTGGTCCAGTAGTGTCGACACAGGATCTGGTAGTGTCGATACTAGAGACAGCTCCCAGAACACCTTCTGGGCAATCTGGGACAGTGTGTCGACACTAGCCCAAGTAGTGTCGACACTGGTAGCCTTCTAGAACACCTTTTGGACAAAACTGGACAGGTAGTGTCAACACTAGTGACTTTCCCAGAACTCCTTCTGGGCTGCATTGGGACAGTGTGTCGACACTACCTCAAGTAGTGTCGACACTAGTGGCCCTTCCAGAACAAAACATATGGTCAGGTGTAACCAGAAAACACGTCTCATGTAGTGATTCACTTCCACCTATTATAACTCTCTAACGAATGACATTTAGACAAAATGTTCAACACAAAAGATGACGAGGAAACTAGTAGAAGAACATTGATGTTGGGGGTTCGATCTAATTCGGTCATGAATCCCTAAAAAACCTATGAAGTACGAAAGTCAAATGTAGCCCGAAATCCCAGTATCATGCAGTGACTCTCTTCCCATGCCTGTAACTCTCTAACCAAGGATGTTTGGACAAAATGTCCAACATAAAAGATGATCGTGACTTCATGTAGAAAAACTTTCGTGAAGGAAATCTAGTCTAATTTGGTCTGGAATCACATGCATAATAAGAAGAACGGGAAAAACCCTAACAGTGCGCGACTTTAGAAAACACTTATAACTCAAAATATACTCGTTAGAATTCAATGAAACCAGTGGGAAAAGAAAGCTAACTTGATGCTCTACACATTGGTATAGGATATATTAATGTTTGGCCTGAGAAAACCAACCTTACGGGTTGAAGATGTCTCCCTTTTCCAGAAAACCCGAGTTTAGACCACTTGGAGGAGAACGCTTACCACTCCGTATATACTGCATGGAATTTGGGTGTTCTACTTGGGTTAGAACATAGACTTGACCCTCTTTCCAGGGGTATAAGCCTTGCAATGTTTGGTTTAGGTTTGACCTACCTTTGGTCGACTTCAAGATGATGGTCTGTGCAGGTCGCAGCAGACGAAACAGGGGAAGAACGGCTTGGTGTGGATGATCTCCTTCTCCCCAGCCACCAAGAGCTTCTCCACACGACCCCAGCAAGTTCTAAAACTTGTTCCTAGGATTTGGTGAAGAGTATTTAAGCAACCATGGTGTTTTAGGAGTCCTATTATAACTAGGAAAGCTAAGTTGTGGTTTTGACAGGGCAGTTTCCTATCTTTTGAGGATTCCTTCCTCCCTTAGAGTGTGTGAGGCTTTAGGAAACCTCCCACCATAGATAGGCACGAATTTGGGTTGCCAAGAATGCATGATTGCATCCCAACTCAAGTCAAATTGTCTCTTTCTAATTCCAGCATATTTAGAGTTACGAATTTCCATGCATTTTCTAGCTTTATTTGATTATTGGGCCAAATGATGTACATTGACCCGCTTATGATATTGGGTCATTAATATATAATGTTGGAAGTCCCTCCAACACTTTTATTTAAATTTGATTCCTTTTTATACTAAAATTTCCGGGGTGCTACACCCTCCCCCACTTAAGAGAATTTGGTCCCCAAATTCATGTATAGCAAGTTATTGTACAAGTGAGGTGTACTTACTTGTGAATAGCTCCGGAAATCTTTTGCGCATTGCTTCCTCATTTTCCCATGTGTCATTCTCATCCATGCGTTGATTCCATCTAACCCTTACTAGTGGGATAACCTTGTTCCTTAGTTGGCACAGTTCCCGGTCCACAATCTTAATTGGCTTCTCTTGATATGTTCCGTCTTTGTTGAACTCCAGAAGCTCGTATTCTATAACATGCCATGGATCTCGTACATACTTTTTCAACATGGATACGTGGAACACATTGTGTATTCCATCTATTTACGGTGGTAAAGTGAGACGATATGCCACTTCGCCGACTCTTTCAAGGATTTCGAAAGGATCGACAAACCTTGGTGACAACTTGCCTTTAATGCCAAAACGTCTGATCCCACGGCCTGGAGACACTTTCAAGAATACATGTTCACCCACCTGAAACTCCAGGTCTCTTCTTCTATTATCTGCATATGCCTTTTGTCTTTGCTGCGCCACTGCCATTCTTTCTCTAATAAGCTTTACCTTCTCTGTGGTTTCCCTTATCATCTCTGGTCCTATTATTTGTTTTTTGCCAACTTCATACCAGCATATTGGAGATCGGAAACTTCTGCCATAAAGTGCTTCAAACGGTGCCATCTGAATGCTAGCTTGATAGCTATTATTGTAGGCGAACTCCACAAGAGGTAAGTGTTCATGCCAGCTACCTCTAAAATCTAGGACACATGCTCTGAGCATATCTTTAATTACCTGGTTGGTTCTCTCCGTCTGTCCATCTATTTATGGATGGAAAGCCGTGTTAAAATTTAGTTTAGATCCCAAGGAGTAATGCAGTCCATTCCAAAAGTGGGATGTAAACCTGGGGTCTTTATCAGACACGATAGACACCGGTACTCCATGTAATCTGACTATTTCCTTCATATACAATGCAGCCAAAACATCTACTTGTTGGCCCTTATGGTACGGAAGCAAGCTAACCTAGAGGAGGGGTGAATAGGTTTTTCTGAAATGTGAAATAGAAACTTAAACACAGAAATCAACACTTGAAGGTTTGGTTAGTTTAGTGTGATAAAGAGAGTAGTGCGGAAGCAAATAAATAATCACACAAAAGACACAAGGAGTTTATCCTGGTTCGGCCCTTCCCACATGGAAGTCCTACGTCCAGTCCCCAAGCAACTTCTTGGGATTTCACTAACCAAGGGTACAGTCCCCCTTAAGGACACTACAACACCCAGCACCCCAGCTGGTCTTCTTCTCTTTCTCGGGCAAGAAGGCAGCCCACTTCTCTTACAGGTAAAGAAGCCAACCTCCTGGTACAAACCCCAGTGCGGTTCTGCTAGACACAAACCCCTAGCTAGGTTCTACACTGTATACAGTCCTACAGCTGGACAGAAGTCTTTCTTAGAAAAGAAAGAACAAAGCTGAGAGTTGGAACAAATAAAAACCAACTAAAAGAACTCTCAGCAAAAGACTCTCTCCCCCAGATTACAAGATGCACACAGAGAGAGAGAGAAGAGAGGAGAAGGAGCTTGAATGCTTCAGTGCTTCAGATGCTTGAACACTTCTTCTTGGGCTCAGGCTCTTTCTCTCTTTTCTTTGAGTGTATTTGGAGTTCAGGTTCCTCACTGGTTGTACACTCATTCAAAAGATCTTCAGGAAAAGCTCTTACTTCTTCTTCAGCCTTGCTTCTTCTTTTATATGAGCAATTTGAATAAATCCGTTGGAGTTCTAGCCGTTACTCATCTTCTCTTTCTTCTGATAATTTGTGGTCTACGAGGTCTGCAAGCATAGAAAAAAGTGTTTAGATAAAAGAGTGTTTCTATCAAAAAGGCTCATACCTCTATGTTTCCAGTTGCCACCCAGAAGTAGTAAGTAATCCCCTTTTCGTTGGCAGGAAAGAAAAGATCTAGAGAGATAAGCAAAAAGATCTCCTGTCAGAAAGATATAGGATTACGCAAATCAAGAATATTTGACTTTTTGACTAGATGCCAAAAAATATTTTGGAATATAAAGGAAATCTATGTTTTTACAAACGAATTCACGTGAGAGCAAATCCTTATGAGAGTTACAAAGGAATCCTTATGAGAGTTCCAAAGGAATCCATGTGAGAGTTACAAAAGAATCCATGTGAGAGTTACAAAGGAATCCTTATGAGATCGATTCCTTTAGAGAGCGAATCCTTATGAGATCGATTCCTTTAGAGAGCGAATCCTTATGAGATCGATTCCTTTAGAGAGTGAATCCTTATGAGATCGATTCCTTTAGAGAGTGAATCCTTATGAGATCGATTCCTTTAGAGAGCGAATCCTTATGAGAGCGAATCCTTATGAGATCGATTCCTTTAGAGAGCGAATCCTTATGAGATCGATTCCTTTAGAGAGCGAATCCTTATGAGAGCGAATCCTTATGAGATCGATTCCTTTAGAGAGCGAATCCTTATGAGATCAATTCCTTTAGAGAGCGAATCCTTATGAGAGCGAATCCTTATGAGATCGATTCCTTTGGAGAGCGAATCCTTATGAGAGCGAATCCTTATGAGATCGATTCCTTTGGAGAGCGAATCCTTATGAGATCGATTCCTTTAGAGAGCAAATCCTTATGAGATCGATTCCTTTAGAGAGCGAATCCTTATGAGAAGTCTGTGTAAGTTACAAAGGAATCCTTATGAGTTACAAAGGAGTCTGTGTGAGTATAAAGGAATCCTTATGAGTTACAAAGGAGTCTGTGTGAGTACAAAGGAATCCTTATGAGAGTCACTTATCAAATCGTTATGGGACTAAATCGATGTGGCACTTTGAACTGAAATCCATATATATATTGAATGGAATCCATTTATCTGATTAGTGTAAATCATTACAGAATAATGTCATAAAATTATATTTATTAGAAAATTATGATATTTAATTTATTATTAGAAAATTCATGGTATTAAATATATTTAATATTCAATTAATCATGTAAATTTATATTTATTAAGAAAAACATGATATTAAATATTTTTAATCTGAAATTAATTAAACATCAATTTTATTATCACCAAAATAAAAGGGTAAAATATAGGAGTGGTTCAACAATCTCTCCCTTTTTGGTGATGACAAAATTTATGAGAATTTTTTAACAAAAATACGTAAAGCATAGAAAATACAGAAAATTCATAGATAATGCATACCATGCATACTCTCCCCATTTTTGTCACAAACCAAAAAGGATGGTTCTTACCATTTCATTCTCTCCCCTTTGTGAAAAAATTTCTTACCATTGAGGGGTTCAATAATGATTGACATAAATGAATAACTCTCCCTTAATCTGTGCTCCCCCTGAGTGAGAGATTCCGCCTGAATGAGACTTGAAAATAATTGTTAGTAATATTAAAATTTACAAATAAATTAATGACTACTCCCTCTTCAGATATGAGATGGATGAAGAGCTGGCAGTCACCAGTGCCTTGAGCATCCTTTGTTCCTGATGCTCCAAGGCCATCCTGCAAATAAACTATTCAGAAGTAGGTACCCAAATCTTTTTGGGTCCTTGATGGTTAGATGTATAATGATATCCTTTCGGAATCCATACTAGGTGCTTTGTTGTGCTGGTGTTTACTGTGTGTCCTAATTTATTACAATGAGAACAACAATGAATTTAAATTATTTTGTTGTTCTTATTATCTTTGTACTGTCTGTTTAGAACATAATTTTTGGAAACATTTTCCTCTACAGGGGCCTTTTTCTGAGGCATCTTGGTTTCTTTTACATATTTTGGTAATGGATATTTTTCAGGAATTATGACATGTTTTCCTTTTTCAGGAGGTATGTAACCAAGCCCTTGTTTATTATTTCCAGATTTTGATCCGTTTAAGCATAGGGCTAAAGATGTTTTTCCTTTAGTTAATTTTCTAACTGATTCTTTTAAATACATATTTTCTTCAGTTAGAGTTTTTAATTTTTCTTCTAACTCTAATTTTTATTCTCCTTATTTTTTAAATATTCATCCAAAAGATAAATGTTATCTTTACTATCCTTTAATTGTTTTTCTAGTTGCTCCAATTCGGATTTAAGATCAGAATTGGTGTTTTATAAGCAAATAGTGTTGTTTTTCAGACTCTTTAATTCTTTTACAACATTTTTATATTTTTCATATAGTTCATTAAAGACTTCTTCTAAGTCTTCAGATTCTGATCCTGAATCAGTGCAAGAGCTAAAAGATGGGTCATAATGTACCTCATCTAGTCCTACCATGAGGGCTAGACTTACCTGCTCTTTCTCCGATTCTGAGCTTGATGATTCTGAGCTTGTGGCCTCTTCATTTTCCCAAGTAGCTGCCATGGCTTTTCTTTTGAATTTCTTGTGCTTCTTTTTGGGCTTATCAGTTTGATCAATCTTCTTGAGCCTTGGACAGTCTGGTCTCAGATATCCAGGTTTTCTGCATTCATAGCAGACTGGTTCTTTTTCCTTCCTCTCTTTTCTTTGGATTCTTCTTGATCCATTTTTCTTCTTCTTCAAAATCTTCTGAAGCTTGGACAATACTTCATCCATATTACAGTCTTCAGAATCCGCATCCTGGGAACTAGAAGAAGAGGTGGAAGGAGGAGCTACAACTTTAAGAGCATTAGTACATTTCTTCTTAGATGAGCTTTCAGATAATCGCTCCATATTTATTTCATGTGCCATGAGAGAACCTATTAAGTTGTCAATAGAAAGTTTGGTTAAGTCATGGGCTTCTTCAATAGCGGTTACTTTAGGTGTCCATGAAACGGTTAAAGACCTATGTATTTTTCTAACGGTTTCTTCATTGGAAAGAGTTTTACCAAGAGAATTTAAGTCTACTACTATGCTTGAAAATCTATTATACATAGTAGTAATGTTTTCGCTTAGAAGCATTTTAAATTGTTCATATTGTGAAACAAGAATATCTATTCTAGTTTGTTTCACTTTATCCGTTCCTTCATAAGTTATCTGCAGTTTATACTAAATTTCTTTAGCAGATTTGCATGCAGATACTCTACTAAATTCTGTTTTGGATAAGGCACAACATAAGTAGTTCTTAGCTTTAAAGTTTAAAGATAATTTACTTTTATCAACAGGTGTAATGGCAGTAGTGCCTTCAATAGGAACAATAACAAAATCACCTACCTCAATTACCTGCCACAGATAAAAGTTTGTGCCTCGAATGAAGCATTCCATTCTCATTTTCCAGTATTGATAATCTTCTCCGTCGAAGAATGGAGGTCTGGTGACTGATTGACCTTCAGCATATCCTTGAGCTGCCATGGATCTTTGCTCTAAGATCGTTAGATCTACTTAAAAGTTCAGAGACCCGCTCTGATACCACTTGTTGGCCCTTATGGTACGGCAGCAAGCTAACCTAGAGGAGGGGTGAATAGGTTTTTCTGAAATCTGAAATAGAAACTTAAACACAGAAATCAACATTTGAAGGTTTGGTTAGTTTAGTGTGATAAAGAGAGTAGTGCGGAAGCAAATAAACAATCACACAAAAGACACAAAGAGTTTATCCTGGTTCGGCCCTTCCCACATGGAAGTCCTACGTCCAGTCCCCAAGCAACTTCTTGGGATTTCACTAACCAAGGGTAGAGTCCCCCTTAAGGACACTACAACACCCAGCACCCTAGCTGGTCTTCTTCTCTTTCCCGGGCAAGAAGGCAGCCCACTTCTCTTACAGGTAAAGAAGCCAACCTCCTGGTACAAACCCCAGTGCGGTTCTGCTAGACACAAACCCCTAGCTAGGTTCTACACTGTATACAGTCCTACAACTGGACAGAAGTCTTTCTTAGAAAAGAAAGAACAAAGCTGAGAGTTGGAACAAATAAAAACCAACTAAAAGAACTCTCAGCAAAAGACTCTCTCCCCCAGATTACAAGATGCACACAGAGAGAGAGAGAAGAGAGGAGAAGGAGCTTGAATGCTTCAGTGCTTCAGATGCTTGAACACTTCTTCTTGGGCTCATGCTCTTTCTCTCTTTTTCTTTGAGTGTATTTGGAGTTCAGGTTCCTCACTGGTTGTACACTCATTCAAAAGATCTTCAGGAAAAGCTCTTACTTCTTCTTCAGCCTTGCTTCATCTTTTATATGAGCAATTTGAATAAATCCGTTGGAGTTCTAGCCGTTGCTCATCTTCTCTTTCTTCTGATAATTTGTGGTCTACGAGGTCTGCAAGCAAAGAAAAAAGTGTTTAGATAAAAGAGTGTTTCTATCAAAAAGGCTCATACCTCTATGTTTCCTGTTGCCACCCAGAAGTAGTAAGTAATCCCCTTTTTGTTGGCAGGAATGAAAAGATCTAGAGAGACAAGGAAAAAGATCTCCTGTCAGAAAGATAGAGGATTACGCAAATCAAGAATATTTGACTTTTTCACTAGATGCCAAAAAATATTTTGGAATATAAAGGAAATCTATGTTTTTACAAACGAATTCACGTGAGAGCAAATCCTTATGAGAGTTACAAAGGAATCCTTATGAGAGTTCCAAAGGAATCCATGTGAGAGTTACAAAGGAATCCTTATGAGATCGATTCCTTTAGAGAGCGAATCCTTATGAGAGCGAATCCTTATGAGATCGATTCCTTTAGAGAGCGAATCCTTATGAGATCGATTCCTTTAGAGAGCGAATCCTTATGAGATCGATTCCTTTAGAGAGCGAATCCTTATGAGATCGATTCCTTTAGAGAGCGAATCCTTATGAGAGCGAATCTTTATGAGATCGATTCCTTTAGAGAGCGACTCCTTATGAGATCGATTCCTTTAGAGAGCGAATCCTTATGAGAGCGAATCCTTATGAGATCGATTCCTTTGGAGAGCGAATCCTTATGAGATCGATTCCTTTAGAGAGCGAATCCTTATGAGATCGATTCCTTTAGAGAGTGAATCCTTATGAGAAGTCTGTGTAAGTTACAAAGGAATCCTTATGAGTTACAAAGGAGTCTGTGTGAGTATAAAGGAATCCTTATGAGTTACAAAGGAGTCTGTGTGAGTACAAAGGAATCCTTATGAGAGTCACTTTTCAAATCGTTATGGGACCAAATCGATGTGGCACTTTGAACTGAAATCCATATATATATTGAATGGAATCCATTTATCTGATTAGTGCAAATCATTACAGAATAATGTCATAAAATTATATTTATTAGAAAATCATGATATTTAATTTATTATTAGAAAAATCATGGTATTAAATATATTTAATATTCAATTAATCATGTAAATTTATATTTATTAAGAAAAAATGATATTAAATATTTTTAATCTGAAATTAATTAAACATAAATTTTATTATCCCCAAAATAAAAGGGTAAAATATAGGATTGGTTCAACATTATTGACCACTTATTCTTCACTGGCAAGAAGTGAGCTGACTTAGTTAAGCGGTCGACTATAACCCAGATACCATCGAATCCACCTCTAGATTTAGGTAGTCCGAAAATAAAGTCCGTCCCTATACCTTCCCATTTCCATGCCGGAATTTCTAGGGGTTTGAGTTTACCTGCAGGTCGCAAGTGTTCTGCCTTGACTCTTTGACATGTTGAGCATCGGGCGACATATTCCGCCACCTCTCTCTCTTCATATTAGGCCACCAGAAGATTATTTTAAAATCTTGATACATTTTGGTAGTTCCAGGATGAATAGTATATATGGTCTTGTGAGCCTCGACCATAATCATTTTCTTTGTCACTGCATGGTCGGGTACGCAGACTCGATCCCGGAACAATAGCCTTCCATCTTCAGTTAATGAGAAATCTGGTCTCTGGTCCAGATTAGCCTTAATCTCCACAAGTACAGGTTCATTGTCTTGGAGTGTTGTGATGTCCTCTAATAGTGTTGGTTCTGCTCTAACACTAGCAACAAGGCATCACTTCTCTTTGATATCAACATCAATATTTAACTTGGCGAAGTCTTCTAATAACTTCCATTCTTCTACCATTAAACTTGACATTGTGATCATTGGCTTTCGACTTAGAGCATCTGCCACAGCATTTGCTTTTCCTGAATGATATTAGATCGTGAAGTCGAAGTCTTTGAGATACTCCAACCACCTCCGTTGCCTCATATTCAAGTCCTGCTGAGAAAACAGATACTTCAAGCTTTTATGGTCAGAAAACACAATGAATTTCTCACCATATAGATAATGACGCCATATCTTCAAGGCGAAGACTACAGCAGCTAGCTCCAGATCATGTACGAGATAATTGTCCTCGTGCTTCTTCAATTGTCTGAACGCATAGCATGTAACTTTCCCTTCTTGCATCAGCACATAGCCAAGGCCGATCCCAGATGCATCGGTGTATACTTCAAAACTACCCCCGGCAATTGGCAAGGTTAGTACGGGTGCTGAGGTAAGGTGTTCTTTCAATGCCCTGAAACTTTCTTCACATTCATCAGTCCATGCATATGGATTTTCCTTCCTGGTAAGCCTGGTCAATGGTACAGCTATCTTTGAGAAATCTTTAATGAAGCGACGATAATAACCGGCTAACCCCAAAAAGCTTCTTATCTCTGACACAGTTGTCGGCCTTTCCCAATTCCTTACCGCCTCCACCTTAGATGGATCCACAGTGATTCCCTCCTTGGATATGATGTGACCAAGGAAAGATACTTCCTCCATCCAGAATTCACACTTACTAAGATTAGCATAAGAGTTGATTATCTCTGAGCACTTGCAGAGCAACCTTCAAGTGTTCCTCATGTTCTTCTTTGGATTTGGAGTAAATAAGGATGTCATCAATGAACACCACTATGAACTAGTCCAAGTAGGGCCTATAAATACTGTTCATAAGTTGCATGAAAGCCGTTGGAGCATTGGTTAATCCGAACGGCATGACCACGAACTCATAGTGACCATACCTACTCCGGAATGCAGACTTGTGAATATCCTCTTCCTTTATTCTCAGTTGGTGGTAGCCCAACCTCAGATCTATCTTGGAGAAAAATTGTGCACCACAGATCTGATCAAACAGTTCATCGATGCGGGGCAGTGGATAATTGTTCTTTATTGTCAACTGGTTCAACTGACGGTAGTCAATGCAAAGCCTCATTGATCCGTCCTTCTTTCTGACGAATAGTACTGGCGCTCCCCACGGGGATGTACTAGGCCTGATAAAACATTGATCTAGAAGTTCTTGGATCTGTCTCTTCAACTCCTGCAATTCAACAGGGGACATGCGATACGGGGCCTTTGAAACAGGGGCTGCCCCAGGGAGTAACTCAATCGTGAAGTTTACCTCCCGCTCAGGTGGTATACCAGGCAATTCCTCTGGAAATACATCAGGATATTCCCTAGCTACTGGAATGTCTTCTAAGGTCGGTTTCTTCTTTTCAGTAGCCAAGACGGAAACTAGGAAAGCATCGCAACCCTGGTTGATCAGCTTAGAAGCCTTCAAGGAGGATATCAAGATAGGGTGTTTGTGATAACAGGTGCCAAGTAGTGATAGAGTTGGAAGGTTTGATCTTTTAAAAGTAACCCTCCTATGGCGACAGTTTACATCGGCATCATATTCAATTAGCCAATCGACACCCAGAATGGCATCATAACCCTTCATGTCTAAATAGACAAGGTCGGAAGGGAGATTGTGTCCTCCAATTATGGTTTCACATTTTGGCAAGTAGTGAGTGAGTTCAGATTCTGAGCCTAGTGGAGAGGCTACAGTGATCTTGGATTTCAAGGGTACAGGTTTGACAGCTAAAGTTGCAGCAAATGTGGTGGAAATAAAAGAATATGCAGCTCCCGTATCAATAAGCACAAATGCGGGTTGAGAGTGTATGGAAATGGTACCTTCCACCATACCCCCTTCGTCGGGTACATCAGCTTCTATGACCGCATTAAGACGTCCCTGACGCCGTGGTACATTTTGGGCTCTCCCTGGCTGGTCCTTCAGCATAGGACAATCCGGAATACGGTGGTCACGACCACCACATCTCAAGCATGCCCCAAGTTTCTTCCAACATTCCTAAGCTCGGTGTCCTGGTTTATCACAGAACGTGCAGTTTTCAAACAACTGCCTACCTTCCACTTTGACTCTTTTATCTCCCGCAGCATCTTTTCCAGAAATTGGCCTCTTGTTGTTGTTGTTAAAGTTGTTATTGTTGCTACGAAACGTTGGAACAGTGTTAGGTGCTCCCTTCTTGACAAAGACAGGCTTAGAGTTGTCCTTGCCCCTCACGCTCTCTACTTTGGCCATGGTGTCCTCCACTAGCTGAGCTCTTTGGACCATCTCAGTGTAAGTTTGAATGTTGTGTGGTCTGAGCCTTTCAATGAACATGGGCCTGAGTCCATCCATGAAACGGTTGGCTTTCAGCCTTTCTGTGCCCACAAGATGTGGGGCATACACTGCCAGACGAGCAAACTGAGCTTCATACTCAGCCACAGACTTGCTCTTTTGTTTTAGTGCAGCAAACTCTACTGCCTTCTTCTCCTTCACTCTCTCAGAGAAATATTTTCCCCAGAATATCTCCAGGAATCCGGCCCACTCTAGTTCAGTTACGTTTGGCAGGTGGGCCGACGTGGCCTTCCACCATGCTCGAGCATCCTTGGTAAATTGGAAAGTGGCCAGTACCACTTTCTCCCTATTGTTGCATTGCATTACTTGGAAAATCCTTCGATTTCCTCTTGCCAATTTTTTTTTTCATCTGGGTCAGGGGATCCAAAGAAACGAGGAGGGTTTAGACTCCTAAAATTTTGACGCAGATCACCGGCTCCATTCCTTGCAGCTGCAGCCTCATTTCCAGCCTGAACTACATTTTGCAGGGCCTGCGTAAGTCCAGCCACAGTGTCTTGCATAGCTTGCCACTGGTTGCGAGCCATTGCAATTGTGTGAGAGTGTTATGAGGATTCCTGAGAAAAAGGATGGAAACCAATTAATGTCTCTAGATACATTATAAGAGTCAATGGGTAGGAGTGTTTAATTCTTTCTAACCTATTCCCAATCTCTACCCATTCTCACCAGGTAGTGTATTTAATTTCCATGACCTAGGTTCCATAGGTATCTCCTATTCCTGAGACATATCCTATTTGATATTCCTAGGCTCTGATACTACTAAACTGTCACGTCCCGAGAATTACGCAGCGGATGTTAGTTAGAATAATTCGAGTCGATATCCCGAGACGTGGACAGTCGGCAAATAAGCCTCTAGCTAGCACGCACTAAATGTGTATCAACACATCATCATAATAGTGCCCAAATGTTGAACTCAATAAAAACTGTATTCAATTTCAACTCAACTTATAAAAATTGGAAACTAGTACAAGACTGGGACTCAAATAAAAAGGAAAGTACATTTACCCCTCACTTCCTACTACATGTTCTAACTCTCAAAATAAACTACGATAACTAGACTCGTAATTGGGACGCTCATCACTCGGATGCATTCCCATCCTCGACTTGCTCTTCCTCTTGAACTTCATAGTCACCTAGATTGGGAAAAGGTAGGGGATGAGCAAACTAGCCCAGTAGAATTATATCTCAATGGGCGGGCAATGATATAAGTGATTAACATTTTAGAACTAGGCAAGTACGAACAAAACTCATTAAAACATGATATATGTAAAAACAAGCTGGATAGAGTGAACAAGATAGAATAAGATTTTTGAACAAGATGCCAAGAAAGAACTAGCAATAGCTGACTTTGCACAAGCATGCAAGATTTCACTTGATGTCAATAGTTTTCAAGAAAACAAGATATCACTAGTTGCAATAAATGCAGGATGGCCATATCACGCAAGCAAGCAAGCAAGATTTCACAAGCACGATCAAGTAACACTGATCAGGCACGTAGACACCAATGTACACCAAGAAAAGATCCATCAAGAATGTACACCAGGACACGTGTATGTGGTTATGTATCTAACATTCAACAAGCAAGAAAGTACTCCCAGCACAGATGCAATGCCAGTAATCATTATACCCCATGGTTAACAGTATATTTATGACTCTCCATCATTGGGGCTAGACTGGAGCCCTTGGACACACGTCGTGCCCTGTCAGCCATCTCATGTAATTTTTTTAAATGTAGATACCCACAGTCATAAATAATGGCCAATGAGAGTTTCAAAATGTAGCAAGTGTAATGTCATGTTCACGATGATGATGAGAAGAAATAAATAAATTGAATTGAACATGAATCCATGAGGACAATAGTCAAGAGATAAATTCGGCAGCTGAACGATACGATTTATAATTCAGTTCAATCTTTACATTAATGGCTTTAGTCTAAATTGTATTTCACACTCACGAGAACAAGAAGAGAAGGAAGTGCACGCCCTAGATATATAAGTGTGTAGTGACGCACACGTGTCAATTCACAATCCGTCGGACTCAAACTCTCGGAAAAACACTTAACATGATGGCATGCAATGAACAATGCATTTAACTACATATAGATTTACAAGATTTTAAGATAAAGATTATCATTTTAAAGCAAGCTAGAAGGGTAACAAGAGCAATCATAAGTTTCATGTATGATCACATCATTAAGAAAGCAATTAGAATAATATTCATGTAATTAAGGATTTTTCAATGTGTTAAACACTTTTAAGCCATTAAATAGACATTATGTAATGAAAAGACCCAAATCATGCAATATCTTGTAAAGGTAGTGTCGACACAACCCATGCTGGTGTCGACACCATGCTTCAAACACAAAGCAAAAACATGCAAAATTGGTCAAGTAGTGTCGACACAGGATCTGGTAGTGTCGATACTAGAGACAGCTCCCAAAACACCTTCTGGGTACTCTGGGACAGTGTGTCGACACTAGCCCCAGTAGTGTCGACACTAGTAGCGTTCTGGAACACCTTTTGGACAAAACTGGACAGGTAGTGTCGACACTACATCAGGTACTATCAACACTAGTGACTTTCCCAGAACTCCTTCTGGGTTGCATTGGGACAGTGTGTCGACACTACCTCAAGTAGTGTCGACACTAGTGGCCCTTCCAGAACAAAACACATGGTCAGGTGTAACCAGAAAACACGTCTCATGCAGCGATTTACTTCCACCTCTTATAACTCACTAACGAATGACATTTAGACAAAACATTCAACACAAAAGATGACGAAGACAACTAGTAGAAGAACTTTGATGTTGGGGGTTTGATCTAATTCGGTCACGAATCCTGAGAAAACCTGTGCAGTACAAAAGTCAAGTGTAGCCCGAAATCCCAGTATCATGCAGTGACTCTCTTCCCACGCCTGTAACCCTCTAACCAAGAACTTTTGGACAAAATGTCCAACATAAAAGATGATTGTGACTTCAAGTATAAAAACTTTAGTGAAGGAAATATAGTCTAATTTGGTCTCAAATCACATGCATAATAAGAAGAATGGGAAAAACCCTAACAGTGCGCGACTTTGGAAAAACACTTATAACTCAAAATATACTCATTAGAATTCGATGAAACCAGTGGGAAATGAAAGTTATCTTGATGCTCTACACATTGGAATAGGATATATTAAATTTTGGCCCGAGAAAACCTACCTTACGGGTTGAAGGAGTCTCCCTTTTACAGAAAACCCGAGTTCAGACCACTTGGAGGAGAACGCTTACCACTCCGTATATACTGCATGGAATTTGGGCGTTCCACTTGGGTTAGAACGTAGACTTGACCCTCTTTCTAGGGGTATAAGCCTTACAAGGTTTGGTTTAGGTTTGACCTACCTTTGGTCAACTTCAAGATGATGGTCTGTGCAGGTCGCAGTAGACGAAACAGGGGAAGAAGAACGGCTTGGTGTGGATGATCTCCTTCTCCCCAGCCACCAAGAACTTGTCCACACGACCCCAGTAAGTTCTAAAACTCGTTCCTAGGATTTGGTGAAGAGTATTTAAGCAACCATTGTGTTTTAGGAGTCCTATTATAACTAGGAAAGCTAAGCTGCGGTTTTGACAGGGCAATTTCCTATCTTTTGAGGATTCCTTCCTCCCTTAGAGTGTGTGAGGCTTTAGGAAACCTCCCACCATAGATAGGCATGAATTTGGGTTGCCAAGAATGCATGATTGCATACCAACTCAACTCAAATTGTCTCTTTCTAATTCCAGCCTATTTAGAGTTACGAATTTCCATGCATTTTCTAGCTTTATTTGATTATTGGTTGATGTCCATTGACCCGCTTATGATATTGGGTCATTAATATATAATGTTGGAAGTCCCTCTAACACATTTATTTAAATTTGATTCCTTTTTATACTAAAATTTCCGGGGTGCTACATTTGTGGTATTCCTATTGTGTGTATATATTTTCTTTGTTATCATAGTTGTTATTTGGATTGTTTATCAAAAATCACAAAAATTTTAGAAAATCATAAAACCGCAAAAAAACATGCAATATCACAGGTAAGTCAGGTAAGTTTTTCTATCCCTACTCCCTTGCATTCTTATATGTTACTTATTATATCACATCAAGGACCGGCTGGTTCTCAATGAGTTCCCCTTCATCAAAAACAGTGATGATCTGGGTGCGCGTTGCTAATCGCTGGATATGCCGTTAAGTTAGATAAGTTCGGGAACGACAGAGTCTGTCTTGCACAGCGGTTGAAGGAAGATTCTCGACTCATTCTTGTCTAACATAGCAATATTATCCTTGATATATTTTATATTTTCTCATTTCTTGCATTTGATTAGACGAATTTTTTTCTTTAGCTCAGCATGCATCATGTAAGACTTTGAGCTATCATGACTCATCCCTGGCTATTGATGAGCTCTTGTTGAATGCCCAACCATTCTTCATGTTCAGAACAAGAAATCCTATTCCACTCCGAATCGAAACGTTTGCTTCCGAGCGAGTTGCTCCTGTCAGTCTGTCAAGAATTTCCCTGTCTAGATTCTCTATACAACATTCGTCCTTGTTCCTTTGATCCGTTTTGGTTGCAAACTGCTCCCAGGATAGAGTCATGAGTTACCAACCTGGCACGCATATGTCCCTCCAAAATGAAACTTGCAGGCCAATCAGCTAGGGTACCTCTCAATCGAGGGGTTGATCATCCTTTTCTATTCCCTTCTCGTCCAGACTTGTGTTTTCCTTGCATTATGCTCGAGCAGCTAACTCGGGGCCTTCAAGATGTTTCCAATTGCTTGTTGGTTAGATCGGGTGTCTCTTTACCTTGGCTCCCATCTTTTAAGTCCACTTCGTGTTATTTCCTCTTCACTGTCATTTCATGACACCTCCGCTACACTTCTGCTACGCTCCATTGCAAAGTGGAAGCCAATGAGGGGCAATCTATAGACACCCGATTCTGGCCCATAAGTTGGACCGTATTTCTTGTTATCTTAATGAGCCCCAAGTTGGTCATTCACCTTGAGCCCATCATTAGCCTTGCTTTGAGCTCATTAAAAAGCCCAAATTCACTTTATCCCATCCATTGTCCTCTTAAAAGAGTCCATGAGACTTAAATCCTCATTATTCTACTATTTGATTGCCCAATTTTTTAGAATATTCGATTTTCCTTAACACGACCAGTCGTACTCCCGCATTAGCGCTATCGCGCCCCCGGTAGGCGTCGCGACAGCCCATGCATATCCATGCACGTGGCTTTAGAGTTGCGGCCTCCCTGGCCATCGCGACCATCCTTGTCGCGCCCCTACGACCCATCGCGACAACATCCGCGTATGCTGGCCTCTGCAACAGCCTCCTATTTATCCTTTCATGCCTTATCTTCATCTCCAAGCAACCCCCCGACTCCTGGCGGTGGTTTGAGGTTTTGGGAGACCTTGGGGCCATCTTTGGACTCTCCCCAATGGATTTACTTGAATATTAACCTATTATTTCTGTCATTATCTCTCATGGACGGGATTATTATCCTCTCTCTATATGTAAGCAAGGATTCTCCTTCAGAGGAAGGAGAGCCCCATTTTCACCACGAAGTGCTGCCAATTTTTTGTCAGACTTGGGACTTAACTTGTGGCTCTCCCATTCCACCCCTTCTCTCCTTTCTTCTCCACTAAGTCATGATTCTTTCTTCATCCATGGAGCTTGGAGGTGGAGGAGGCGACCCCTGGAGCTTCTGCATCAACTAAGGACGTCACCCAACGCTAGGGAGTCGCCCCATCGGTGCTCTTTCTTCCTCTCCCTCTCCAATTTTCCTTTGATGCATATTTCTTGCTTTATTAGATAGGATGCATTTCCTATTCTCCTCCCATGTTTTTGTACACCTAAGGGTTTAAAAACCACCCCAAGTTCGTTCCCTCCATATTCCCCTTTTTCATTTCATCTTTGGATAGATATTGCACTTAATATGTTCTAACAGGGTTCTTTCTTTGTTTTTTTTCGATTTGGCACGCACCCAAGCATCACTCTGCGAGTAGCTCTTGTCCTATGGCCGGCCGAAGGGTAGGAAGAAGGTCCACACCAACATTCTCCGGCACTCCAGAGAACGCGACAGGCACGTGAGTCGCGACAGCAGAGACGCGCCCTGCTTGGGCGTCGCGACATTTGCTCCATCGCGACGGGTCACCCCGTTGCGACTACAGTAAGTGCCTCTATTCTCATTCCTTTTCCTAGTTTAGTTAGCCTATTTAATTTCTAATTATGGCAACTAACTAGGTGTCGATCACATCCATCCATACTTCCATGCCATTTATTTTAATTTTAAAACGTGTCCCGTGTTCCGAGGGGGTGCACAACCTCATGATTACAATGTTGTGAATGAGTTATAATTGATATCATGTTTTAAGCTAAGACCATGTGCAAATAGCATGATATAGGTTGTTCATTTGTACTTGTTTGTTATGACATAAGCCCTGTGTAACACTTCTCTTTTGTTAAATTGAGTAGCATGAATGATATGTGTAAGGATGTGGCAATATGTTACTTGCTGAGTCTTTTGTGAAGACTCATTCTTCCTTTAACATTAAGGTGAGACAGTTGTTCCAATGATTGAGGAGGACATTGTGAGGAACGACTCCGAGCGAGAAGAGTAGCGGAGCTTGTGGAGGATTATTTGCTAAGATTGTACTTTTCATTCACTAGTATGTGGACAATGATGTTATATGGACTTGTTTAAATTATAGACTTTGTTTATTTCATTGTTACTATATAGATTGTGGAATGTGTGTAATGATGATGGAACTAGAATCTCTTTCATTTTCGCTATACATTCTTTTGTTATTATGTACATCTCTACCTACTATGTTGTGTTAGATACATGTCCCATTGTGACGGCGCACTTTCTATCGACGTGAATTGGTATAATCGTACCGGTATAAAGAAGGTCGTTACAATATATATATATATATATATATATATATATATTAAACTAAAATTATAACTTCTAAATTTATATTTTCTTATATATTGTATTTCATTTTATTGGATTTTATTTTTTAAAAATTATATAAAAGAATGGTTGTTACACATTGACTTTTGACAGAAATTATATGTCAAAAAACCATTAGAAATAAAGAAATTTCCAATGAACACAAATCGGTCAAAATTTCCGATGACATTTCTGATGGACAATTTTGTCAAAAATTTTGTTCAGAAATGCCAATGGATTTTTCAACTAATATGGCGGTTAGAATTTGCAAGGATTTTCCAGACGGATTTACTAATAGATATTCCACCGTAAAAAATTCTAACACTTTTTTTGATGGATATATTTTTGTTAAAAATTCAATTGGATTGTTTATCTGATGGAGATAAATCCGTCAGAAAATTTCATTGTTAAACGCACCTTTTGTAGTAGTCGTGGAGCTAGCCTACTCTTAAACCTAATTGCCGGTAAAGATTGAAGTACGTTGTTTACTGACGATTTGGAGAGTTTTATTGTCCTCTCATCTAATGGAGAGTTTTATCGAGCTATATGTATGGGGTTGCGATCTATAACTTGTGAAGAATCTTTTGTGGAGAAAACTATGTGAACTAAATAAAAATTGATAATACCTCGTAAGAGTTGAAGTGAGTTCCAACATAAATAGACTACTCTCACCCGATTTAGTAATCATCCCAATATTATGTTTATTTTCGTCTAGTCATTATGTAAGTAGGAGTAGTTGGTTTACAATCATGTGCTGCCAAGACATGGTTTGGGATAAAAATGGTTTGGTAATAGTAATGCTTCGGGTTGCTGGTCACCTATCCTCGCAAATGGATGAATCTCAGATTCCTCTTCCGTATCTTCCAAAATGAAGTGAAAGGAGAGAAATTGATATATATATATATATATATATATATATATATATATATATATATATATATAGAATCTCTAAGATAGCCCTCGAGAAAATTAGTTTGGCCATTGATAAGTTCCCATGACATACGCTTTTTGTAAAGCAATACTGCCTATTTCTGTCTGGCCAAAAATTTGGCTAGCAAACAACCATCCTGAATAGCTGATTTTGCAAAAAGAGGTTATAAATTAGGTTGTCTTGGGTTGATCTGGTCATGTAAAAGTGGAACGACACTCTACAATATCAAACACTTGAGCAGCTAGCTGCGTTTGGAAGAAATTGTATTTCAACGACATCTGTAAGTAGTTATAACCAAACTAGCACAACTTTAAATTTGCTGACCAACCGATGTTAGAATTAATCAAATTTGTTAAAAAGCACATCATCAACATTATATTAGAGTAGAGTTGAGGAGGCGTTACTTACTTAATCATATATTCATCCGGAACAAACAAGATTCCCGCCTGCCATCACCATGCATGTATCTAATGTAAGGAATCGATCAGAGCGCAATGGAAATGCGATTCCCTCCGATAGATATCATTGCCGGCAATCGAATCGAACAAAAACGGAGAACCCGAACGTAGGAAGATCCGATCTTTACCTTTGCGGGTTGCGAAACTCTCGAATCTGGGGAGGAGGTAGCGCTGGAGGCGCTGGTGCTTCAAGCCGTTCAGGTGTCCGGGCTATAGACGTATCCACACGAGCTCCGAACGTAGACCGGTTCTCCTCAGTCTCCACGCGTCTCCCGGATCTCAACTCCACCATGTGCCAGAGAGTGGTGTGGGGGCGCCCAGGGAGAAAGAGGAGGTGGCGGCCAGGGAGAGAGCCTGGAGCTTGGCCAGGGTTTAACTCTCCGCGTGCATATATAGACTCTGCGGTTTTTCATAAAAACCCAGTTAGTGTCTATATTGGTTATCCTGCCCAGTCTGCTCAGAACTCTTTTGCGTGTGAACCTCTAGGCCGAAGTGCTAGTCCAGTTTTCAGCCCATTAAGCCCATAACTCTTTATTGACTTACTATAATTAATTAATATCTCATATTAATTAATTGCACAATCAATATCGTCTCACGATAATTGAACGGCACTACAAGAAATTGCGGGATTACCGACGGATGTTTCCGACGGATTATTTTCCGTCGATAATTCCGACGGATATTCTGACTAAAATATCCGTCGAAAAATCTGTCGGAAGTTCCGACTGAAATATGTTCGTCAGAAATATTCGTCGGTATACCGACGGATATTCCGACCGACATATTTCCGTCAGAAATATAGTCGAAAATAGCTCTTTCTCCTCCCGCGAAACCCCCCCTTTCGCTCTCTCTCTCTCTCTCCTCTCTTCCCTCTCTCTCTCTCCTCTCTCTCTCTCTCCTCTCTCGCCGCCGGTCACCGACGCCGCTGCGCCCCGCCGCCACCAGTCGCCGACGCCGCTCGCTGCCAGCCTAACCAAAACCCTTCGCCGATGCCGCCATGCTCGCCGCTCGCCGCCTCGACAGAAGCCCCTCGCCGCTGTCGCCAGCCTCGCCGCTCGCCGCCGCCGTGCTCTGCCAGCCTCGCCGCCTGTAGTATGTCCCAGCCCCCCCCCCCCTCCCCCTCCATTCCCCCCCTCCCTTCCCTGCCACCGCGACCCCCTCCCCCTCCCCTCCACCGACGACTTCCCCCCCCCCTGTCGACCCCACCTCCCCCCTCTCGTCCCGACCCCCTCCCCCTTTTGTCCCATCCCCCCCTCCCCTTCCATCCCACCCTCCCTCCCCCTCCACTGGCGACCCTCCCCCCTCCACCGGCGACCCCCCCTCTCCTTCCCATTCGAGCGCCCCCCAGTCGACCCCCCCTCCCCCTCCCGTCCGAGCGCCCCCTTGTCAACCCCCCTACCCCTCCCGTCCAAGCCCCCCACCCCTATCGCCCCCCCCCCCCCCCACCCACAGTCCCCTCCCTCCGGGCCACCGCCCCCCCTTCCCTCACAGTTCCCCCTCCCCGTCCCTGCACCCCCCCCCCCCCCTGCGGCCCCCTCCTCCCCCACCCCCACCCCCCCACTCGTCGGCCACCCCCCCCCCACTTGTCGAGGTCAGACAGAGTTATCCTAGTATACTCTTCGATAATTTTCCATATATATTCCTAATTAGTCTATATATATCACCACCTCAAAATCAATTTAATTTTAATCACATATTTACACTTCACACTCCCAGTAAAATGGCTATATCAAAATGACCCCAAGTGTGGGGCTGCCGCTGCCATTCCCACATGCATGATTCTGCTCGTATGAAACTCTTGACGGAATTAATGAAAATGTGTTAGAAATCCAGGAAAGAAACCTAGTGTGGGGAGTTGATCAACTTATGTTTTGTAGTTTATTTGTAGTCATTTGATTGATTCTTTCATATTTTACCAATTATGATTTAATTTCATATTTTAAATTACTCATGAATAAATTATTATAATTTTTTTTCTAATTAGTGATGAGAGTTCGCGATTGGAAATTAGACTCAAAGAAGAACAAATGTCCAACGTATCAAAGTACGTGTTTGTTTGAACGAACGATATTACCGATGGATATTCGAAGATTGCATGATAGTTTACTTTTGTTGAAAGAGAAGATGAAGAAAATCATAAAGATTATTCGGAAAGAAGAAAGACAAAGTTTAGAAAATAAAATTGGATTATCTGTTATTGTTCAAGATGAAAAAGGACTCCGATATTTTGTAATCTTACGACGTAGTTGGTGTGGTAGTATGTACATATTTAGTGGAAAAGACTGGTCAAAATTTGTGGAAAATAATTGTGTCAAAGAGCTTGACATTCTGAAAGTTATGTCTTCCCATTATGTACGAAGAGATGTATTTAGTAAACTATATTTAGGGATATCAGTGGTTAGTTCAAAACCTAGGAAATCTAATAAGAAGCTGGTGAATAAAGAGCCGATCAAGTGGTGGTGGCCTAATATGAAGACATCACGGTTTGTATGAACAAATAGTCTTTGTGTTCTTTTTAATGTTCAATATCATTAAGTATTTATATAGTGCTCAAATTTATTTGATATTCATGGATGCTTACTCTTCATTTATCTTTACGTCACGTTTTATTTCACCCATTACCTCTGGGACTCTCCATATAACATATGTGTCATATGTATGGTACTTGAACGATGTGAGGGTGTGTTGGATTTTAACTCGAGACATGACATTTAATCTGTGTAGGAAAAATGTCTTATGAGAATCGGTCATGGATGTACCGTGGAATAGTGAATGGAGTTGTGACCGAGGAGTTTAAAGATGGAGTTGATAGTTTTATTGAGTTTGCATGAGTAATTCATCAGTAGCAGTTGATCCGATGTGTAACATCCGATGTTTGTGTTCGGCTTGTAAGAACAGAAAGTGGATATCGACATGGATGTGCAGCATCATCTGTATACGAGAGGATTTGTTGGCCATTATGAGTTATGGTCGTGTCATGGTGAGTTGAATATTCAGTCGTCTGCACCAGCTAATTACTTTGCCTCCACAAGTACGTACGTAGACATGGTTGTCGATGCTGCTGGTCCGGAGTTCAATATTCATGAAGATCAAACAAATGAAGAAGTGCCGAATGATATAGCTCGGAGACTTTATCAATTACTTCGAGATGCTGATGAGCCATTATGGGATGGTTGTGAGAAGCATACACGGTTGTCTGCAGTGTCGCAACTATTGAATTTGAAATCTGAATTTCATATGAGTGAGAGTTGTTTTGACCGTCTTCTCTTACTGGTCAAGAGCATGCTTCCTCAATCAGAGAGGTTACCTGCTGACTTTTGTCATGCGAAGAAGATGGCGAATGATTTGGGGCTTGGTTTTATGAAAATTGATGCATGTCTGAATCACTATATACTGTACTACAAAGAGGATGCAGATAAGACATCATGCTACATTTGTAAGCATGATAGGTTCAAGCCCAAGAGAGGGGACAAGTCAAAGCAGAAGGATGTTCCGTTTAAGTCATTGCGGTACTTTCCTATCACACCCAGATTGTAGCGATTGTTCATGTCCTCGAGGACAGATGGACATATGACTTGGCATGTGGAAAGAGTCTGTCGCGACGAAGGTGAAATGAGTCATCCTGCCGATGGTGAAGCTTGGGCTCATTTTAGCCGTACTCATCCTTACTTCTCAAGGGATCCACGCAACGTACGGCTTGGTTTATGTACAGATGGTTTCAATCCTTTCAGAGGCTCGGTGGCATCTTACTCATGTTGGCCAGTATTCCTAACACCGTATAACCTTCCGCCAGGCATGTGCATGAAGCGTGAGAATCTGTTCCTTTCATTGCTGATTCCGGGTCCAAAAAGTCCAGGAAAGAATATAGACAAATATCTCAGACCGTTGATTGATGAGATGAATTTCCTTTGGGAAGGATCACAATTGGGTGAAGCAAAGCATTTTTTGGGAATTGCCTTATTGGTCAACACTTTTGATACGTCATAACCTAGACGTCATGCATATAGAGAAGAATGTTTTTGATAATGTGTTTAACACAGTTATGGACGTCAAAGGCAAAACGAAGGATAACGTCAAGGCACGTTTTGATTTGAAAGTACTTTGCAAACGTCTAGAACTAGAGCTACAGCATGTTCAAGGAAAAGTGGTGCAACCTAAAGCTGCATATGTGCTTGGGGCCAGACAGATTAAGGAAGTGTTGCAATGGTTAAAGCAATTGAGATTTCCGGATGGATATGTCTCGAATATTGCACGTTGTGTAAATGTCAACGAGGGAAAAATATACGGAATGAAGAGTCATGACAGCCATGTTTTCATGTAAAGACTGATGCATCTTGCTTTTCGTGAGTTGTTGCCGAAACAAATATGGGAGCAATGACTGAGCTGAGTCAATTCTTCTGGATTTTATCTACATCAGAACTCAAAATTCATGACTTGCAAAATATGGAGCAAAATATAATTCAGACAGTCTGCAAATTAGAGAAGATATTTCCTCCAGCATTCTTTGATTCAATGGAGCACCTGATCATCCATTTACCATATGAGGCAAGGGTCGGAGGGCCAATACAATTTCGATGGATGTATCCGTTGAGAGGTATATTTCTACATCTCAATTTATTGCCATTACGACGATTTTTTATATTACTTATGTATGCATTTGAATTATTGTCATAGGTGCATGCACGATCTTAAGATGAAAGTCCGCAACAAAGCGCAAGTTGAGGGCTCCATTACTCAGGCGTACCTCATTGATGAGATATCGAACTTCTGTTCGATGTACTTTGACACGGAAATACGAACCCGACGCACTCAACCTCCACGTAATGATGATGTTGGAGATTCCGACGTGTCAGACCGACTCTCTGTATTCAAGTGTCCCGGACGGGTGTTCGGATCTTCTTCTACTCGCGCACTCCAAGACAGAGAGTTGGTAGCTGCGGACATCTACGTGTTCATGAATTGCAAAGAACTAGACCCTTACATTCAGTAAGCTCTCCACGCTTATTCGTCATCATTTGCGTGCATTGCTGCAGAACCTAACGGTTGTGTGACATTTACATTGCAGAGAGTTTGACTCGGTCATATTGCGACAGAATCCACGTCTAACTGACGTGCAGGTTGAAAAGGAACGGGAGAAGTCTTTCCTACTTGGTTAAGATCTCGAGTATGTGTCTAATTATTTTGAAACATAAGTGTTATGTTTTATGCAGACTGAGTTGAAGTCATTTATTCAATATCTCATAATAGGTTGAACAAGGCTTCATTCCCGATTCAAGAGTACAACCGATCAGTTTTGGCCCCTCGAAGATTGTACGTGTCTATCCAGGCTACATTGTGAATGGATACAGATTTCACACGAGAGATTATGGACGGAATAAGTCTACGATGAATAGCGGCGTATGTGTGAAGGGAAGTGCCTACAATGAAAATGGAATTGACTATTATGGCATTCTCGAAGAAGTCATTGAACTGCAATTTTTGGGACAAGACAACAATGCATTTCTGTTCAAGTGTCATTGGTTTGATCCGACATATATTCGTCATGACACAACATATGGATTAATTGATGTGAAGCATAAGTCCAAATTGAGTACATATGAGCCATTCATCCTGGCGGCACAAGCCCAACAAGTTTATTATTCAAATTATACATCCCTTAAATTAAGAGATTGGTGGGCTGCATGTAGAGTGAAATCAAGACTATTCCCTGAGTATGAGCTTCTCTCGACTGATGATGAGCTCGAAGGTGTTAATGACAACTTTTTCCAATCAGATCGGAGTGACGCACGAGAGTTGGCAGCTTCTACGCAGTACAATGTTCATGATATAAATGAAACAATTTGCTTACTTAAGGATAACGAACAAGAAGAAGTTGACCAAAATGTCGCTGAGCGGGAGGTGGAGTCTGATGTGGAGGAAGACTCCCAGGATGATGAGGATGAATTTCAGGATGATGATGAAGATGATGCTGAATTAAACATGTCTTCAGCATCTGATGATGAATATAGATAATATACTGCATATTTTGTATGGAATTGGTGTTGTTGTTAATTACATGTTCATAATAAATTGCTACTTCAAATTGAGTGCTGATGACTTGCTATAACTTTATTTGTATCAATAGAGATATGGTACGTGGAGGACGCAGTCGGACGGTTGCCACGTCCGTTGGCATAGGGTCCGCGACCCCTTCCACGACAGGTATACGTATGTGTAAACACAATATTCTAGAATTTATTGTTCATATTAAATGCATGAGAACTAACGTACATACATGAAAGTAGGGACTGCCTCCCCGTCCACGTCTGCCTCCAGGTCTGCGCCGGTCATTCCAGCGACAGGTATATGCATATGTACACAAAAAACCATATGGGTATTATTGTTTATATTGATTTCACGATAACTAACGTACATACAATTTTGCAGGGACTGCCTCCCCATCCACGTTTGCGTCCAGGTCCGCGCCGGTCATTCCAAGACAAGTATATGCATTTGTACTAAAAAATGGATATTATTTACGTATATTAAATTAACGAGATCTAACGTACATACAATTTTGCAGGGACTGCCTCCCCATCCACGCCCGTCATCCCAGCGACAGGTAAATTTCTATATTGTTGTTTATTTGAAATTCATAATTTCTAATGTGTATGAAATTTTGTAGGGACCGCCTCCCTGCCGACCATCCGAGCAGTGCCACCTTCGTCTTCTTCCTCACCACAAGGTAAACGTATGTTTCAATAGATTAGTATGTTTGGTCTCTTGCAATTTATACAATAATAGTGTACTAAATTGTTTTCAACAGAGGTGGAGAGCCAGCATCCAGCAGCTGAGGAGGGGCCTTAGCTACCGGGACGACAACCATGCTGGATCTCAGGGTAAAGTTCATCATCTCAGTGTTACTGTACTTGTTATTTAGGATATACATTTCATGTAGAAAATTAATGTGGAATTGCAGGGGGAAGATAGATCCCAGTCCTGCTTCCCTCTATATTACGACGCTGGTCCACGCACATATTCCAAGACCAGTGGATGCATGGAGAGACTTCCCGGTGCCAGTCCGGGATTTATTATTTAACATATTTACGGTATTTTTATTTTTTAGAAGAGTTGAAGTCATTTATACAATTATTATTAATTTGGGTTTATTGCAGAACGTTGATTAATTTTATTTCTTTACAGTGGAGGTTCGCGTTCACGAGACCCGAGGATCTCCCTCGAGCTCGAGCCGTCTGGGAGATTACGGCCTAGACTAATTTAAGAAAGTCGATGTGGGAGGTACGGGACAAGGCAATGAAGACCACAGGCAACTGGGAACCTATGGCTTGGCTGAATTACGGCCCTGTTTGGCTGCGGAGGGACTATTGGGAGTCCCTTTGCGAGCGTTGGGATGCTGGACCATGGCAGCAGCAGTCACAGGCGGCAATACGCAACAGAGCAACTCAACCGGAGAATAATGTGCATACTAGTGGGTCTGTATCTTATGCGACCCACAATAAAAATTGGTAAATATTTTATTGTTCGATTCATATATACATATGGATTATTATTGTGAAACTAACTAATTTTGTTGAATTTTAAGCATCACGACCTGGAGCGTGCCCTTACTTTCCGCGAGTTATTTGACCGGACTCATAAGCGGAAGGGGACGGATGACTATGTTACCAAGAGTGCCCGCACGATTGCTGTAAGTCAAGCTTTAAATTATGAATTCAATTATGATATTAAAGTAATTTATTTTCAATAATTTAATTTTAAATTATTTTACAGGAGACGTACGACATGACGATGGCGGAGCGCTACGCAGAGGGCACTCCCCAGCCAGATTTGGATGCGGACACTTGGGTCGATGCAGCGGGAGTGCCGAGGAAGGGTCGAGTGTACGGCTTTGGGGACAGCCTGGATACTCATCGAGTGTTGTCCTCATATGCCAGTTCGATCGCTCCCTCGGCACATGCGAGTTCATCTTCTGCACCGCCCGTCAGTAGTGTAGAGGACATTAGAGGCATCATTCCGAAGGAGCTACGTGCAGAGCTACAGACGCAGCGGGTAGAGCTACAGACGCAGTTCAGCAATATGGTTCAGCAGTTCATCTCAATAATGCAGGGAGTACGCCCCACACAGCCAGCAGCTCAGGTCAGTATTAGTATTAATTTCATATACTTAGGATTGGGTCGGGCGTTCAATTGACGGATCTAAAAAACAACAAATTACATATAAAGGGTTAAAACACAAAACCCGGGGGTCCAAAATCTCAAATAGGGATCGGATCGGCGTGCCGTTTTCTCCGACACGACCGGGTGGGTTAAAGTGACGTGTGGGAACTGACGGAATCCAATTTGGATCTCCGGATTGGGTTGGGCATTGAAATGATGGATGTAAAAAACACCCAAGTATATATAAAGGGTCAAAACATCACAACCCAGGGGTCCAAACTCCCAAATAGGGATCGGATCGGCGTGCCGTTTTCTCCGACACGACCGGGTGGGTTAAAGTGACGTGTGGAAACTGACGGAATCCAATTTGGATCTCCGGATTGGGTTGGGCATTGAACTGACGGATCTAAAAAACACCCAAGTGTATATAAAGGGTCAAAACACACAACCCGGGGGTCCAAACTCCTAAATAGGAATCGGATCGGCGTGCCGTTTTCTCCGACATGACCGGGTGGGTTAAAGTGACATGTGGGAACTGACAGAATCTAATTTGGATCTCCGAATTGGGTTGGGCATTGAAATGACGGATCTAAAAACACCCAAGTATATATAAAGGGTCAAAACACACAACCCGGGTCCAAAATCCCAAATAGGGATCGAATCGGCGTGCCGTTTTCTCCGACACGACCGGTGGATTAATGTGACGTGTGGGAACTGACGGAATCCAATTTGGATCTCCGGATTAGGTTGGGCATTGAAATGACGGATCTAAAAAACACCCAAGTATATATAAAGGGTCAAAACACACAGGCCGGGGGTCCAAAATCCCAAATAAGGATCGGATCGGCGTGCCGTTTTTTCCGACACGACCGGGTGGATTAAAGTGACGTGTGGGAACTGACGGAATCAAATTTGGATCTCCGGATTGGGTTGAGCATTAAATTACGGATCTAAAAAACACCCAAGTATATATAAGGGTCAAAACACACACCCGGGGGTCCAAAATCCCAAATAGGGATCGGATCGGCGTGCCGTTTTCTCCGACACGACTGTGTGGGATTAAGTGACGTGTGGGAACTGACGAAATCCAATTTGAATCTCCGGATTGGGTTGGGCATTGAAATGACGGATCTAAAAAACCACAAGTATATATATAAAGGGTCAAAACACACAACCCGGGAGTCCAAAAACCCAAATAGGGATCGGATCGGCGTGCCGTTTTCTCCAACACGACCGGTGGTTAAAGTGACGTGTGGGAACTGACAGAATCCAATTTGGATCTCCGGATTGGTTTGGGCATTGAAATGACGGATCTAAAAAACACCCAAGTATATATAAAGGGTTAAAACACACAAGCCGGTGGTCCGAAATCCCAATAGGTATCGGATCGGCATGCCGTTTTTTTCGACACGACCAGGTGGGTTAAAGTGACGTGTGGGAACTGACGGAATCCAATTTGGATTTCCGAATTGGGTTGGGTATTGAATGACGGATCTAAAAAATACCGAAATATATAAAGGGTCAAAACACCAACCCGGGGTCCAAACTCCCAAATAGGGATCAGATCGGCATGCTGTTTTCTCCGACACGGCAGGGTGGGTTAAAGTGTCGTGTGGGAACTGACGGAATCCAATTTGGATCTCCGGATTTGGTTGGGCATTGAAATGACGGATCTAAAAAACACCCAAGTATATATAAAGGGTGAAAACACACAACCCGGGGGTCCAGACTACCAAATAGGGATCGGATCGGCGTGTCGTTTTCTCCGACACGACCGGGTGGGTTAAAGTGGCGTGTGGGAACTGACGGAATCCAATTTGGATCTCCGGATTGGGTTGGGCATTGAAATGACGGATCTAAAAAACACCCAAGTATATATAAAGGGTCAAAACACACAATCCGGGGGTCCAAAATCCCAAATAGGGATCGGATTGGATTGGCGTGCCATTTTCTCTGACATGACCGGTGGATTAAAGTGACATATGGGAACTGACGGAATCCAATATGGATCTCCGGATTGGGTTGGGCATTGAAATGACGGATCTAAAAAACACCCAAGTATATATAAAGGGTCAAAACACACAACCCGGGGGTCCAAAATCCCAAATAGGGATCGGATCGACGTGCCATTTTCTCCGACACGACCGGGTGGATTAAAGTGACGTGTGGGAACTGACGGAATCCAATTTAGATCTCCGGATTGGGTTGGGCATTGAAATGACGTATCTAAAAAACACCCAAGTATATATAAAGGGTCAAAACACACAACCCGGGGGTCCAAAATCCCAAATAGGGATCGGATCGGCGTGCCGTTTTCTCCGACAAAACTGGGTGGATTAAAGTGACATGTGGGAACTGACGGAATCCAATTTGGATCTCCGGATTGGGTTGGGCATTGAAATGACGGATCTAAAAAACACCCAAGTATATATAAAGGGTCAAAACACACAACCTGGGAGTCCAAAATCCCAAATAGGGATCGGCTCGGCGTGCCGTTTTCTCCGACACGACCAGGTGGATTAAAGTGACGTGTGGGAACTGACAGAATCAAATTTGGATCTCCGGATTGGGTTGGGCATTGAAATGACGGATCTAAAAAACAACCAAGTATATATAAAGGGTCAAAACACACAACCCGAGGGTCCAAATCCCAAATAGGGATCGGATTGGCATCCGCTTTCTCCGACACGACCGGGTGGGTTAAAGTGACGTGTGGGAACTGACGGAATCCAATTTGGATCTCCAGATTGAATTGGGCATTGAAATGACGGATCTAAAAACACCCAAGTAAATATAAAGGGTCAAAACACAACCCGGAGTCCAAACTCCCAAATACGGATCGAATTGACATGCCGTTTTCTCCGACACGACCGGGTGGGTTAAAGTGACGTGTGGGAACTGACGGAATCCAATTGGATCTCCGGATTAGGTTGGGCATTAAAATGACGGATCTAAAAAACACCCAAGTATATAATAGGTCAAAACACACAACCCGGGGGTCCAAAATCCCAAATAGGGATCGGATCGGCGTGCCGTTTTCTCCGACATGACCGGGTGGATTAAAGTGACGTGTGGGAACTGACGGAATCCAATTTGGATCTCCGGATTAGGTTGGGCATTGAAATGACGAATCTAAAAAACCACCCAAGTATATATAAAGGGTCAAAACACACAACCCGGGGGTCCAAAATCTCAAATAGGGATCAGATCGGCGTGCCGTTTTCTCCGACACGATCGGATGGGTTAAAGTGATGTGTGGGAACTGACGGAATCCAATTTGGATCTCCAGATTAGGCTGGACATTGAAATGACGGATCTAAAAAACACCCAAGAAACGATGGATCGAAAAATAGTATCTAATTAAACTTGAAAATAATCACATATTTTAAATTTATTTTTTGAAAATAATATATCTTTTAATTATTATTAATGTTTCTCATATTAATTCTTTTTAATATAGGATCCACCTCCAGCACCTGACAATGACGAGGCAGGGACAGCAGACGATCCTGTAGATCTGTCTTGACTTTTTATATTTATTATTTTGTATGGTTTTATATTTATTGAATTTTATGTTGATCGTGAGTATTTGTGAAATTTATGAACATTGTAGCAGGTTTGAAAAATCTTTTTTATTTGTCAATTTTAAAAAAATATACAGCACATTCCGACGGATTTTTCGACGGATCAATTTCCGTCGGAAATTCTAAATTACCGACAGAAATCATCGGTCGTAATTTCGTCTATGGTTCTAACGGTAGTTTCCGACGGATTTATTGATTTACCAACGGATTTTCGGTCGGTAAATACTGACAGTATTTCTGACGGCATTGCCGACGGATTAGTCCGTCGGCGTTTTCCGATCGATTGCCGACGGAAAGATCCGTCGGCGTTTTCTGACGGATTGCCGACGGAATTCTCTTCTGTCGGTAATTTCTGACCAAAAATTTCCGACGGACCGTTTTCGACGATCTTCAGACGGAAATCTGTCGGAAGGATCAGTTTCCGACGGAATGCCGTCGGATTTCCGACGGATTATTTCCGTCGAAAATCCTGCATTTTCTTGTAGTGCGGGCTTCTAATCAAGTTGGGTGCCAAGCAACACCACTTGATCCTGGAAAGCATTGGGTTTCAGCAACCCAATCAAGGAATTTTTGCGTCAACAGATACCACGTGACTATAATCCTTCGCTCGTACACGCTCCCGAGTGCACTTAGGGTATGGTCAACTGTCAAACCCTAATATGTGCACTAGCTCACTTGGTTTAGATGACGCATAGCAATATCAGACACTCCTTTTTTGATAAGTAGTCATGCCTTGGCCAGGACTATAAGCATCTTTTCCTAGAGCATTCACTCTTTTATTACCGAGAGTGAGCGATCCCATGTTGACCACACATCAAACATTGGGTAGGAAATAACTAAAATAATTTTAGAATTCCCTTAAACTAATTAAACATTGGGTCAAACATCTGAAAATTAATTTATAAAGAGCTAAAATAATTTTAAAACTATTAAAACTAATTTTCATAATTTTCTGGGATTTTAAAACATTTGATTCTGGTTTTCAAACAATTTAAAAACTTTAAAAATGGAGGAAAAAAAAAGGGGAGGCTCGGACCGGATCCGGGCGAGCCAGATTAGCCGGTCCGCCCAGGGCGGACTGGCGCGGGCACTCGCGCGGGTGCCTAGGGCCCCGCTCCAGGTCCGAGCAAGTGGACCCGATCGGGGGGCGGGTCGCCCCTCCCGCCCGACAGCGCCCGCGGCCATGGCGAAACCCTGGCCGCCGCCGCTCTACGGCGCCGCGCCAAAGCGCCGCGGCCCTGCCGCCTTTCGCGCCGCCTCCGGCGGCCACGGACGGTGCCGGCAGTGCCTGAAAACGCCTCCCATTGCCCCTTAGCACCCAGAAAACTCCCCAAAAACCCTAGATTTGCAGGAAACGCCCCTTTCTTGGACTGTCCAAGAAGCATGGCGGCGGCTTCTTGCAGGGGGGCGTGTGGCCTCCACAGAGGGCCAAACGACGCCACGAAGGGTTCTTCGCGAAGCCCTTGGTACTAGGAACAACTTCCATGTACCAAATGGGAAGTGCACATCCCATATGCGACCCAAGAACGAGGTAAAAATTAGGGATTCATGCAGAACGTGAATCGACGAAAACACATAAAATGACATTCATATGACGCCGATTCCGACCGAACCAGCAACCTGGCTCTGATACCACTGTAAGGAATCGATCAGAGCGTAGTGGAAACGCGATTCCCTCCGGTAGATATCGTTGCCGGCGATCGGAATCGAACAAAAACAGAGAACCCGCATGTAGGAATATCCGATCTTTACCTTTGTAGGGTTGCAAAACTCCCGAATCCGGGGAGGAGGTAGCGCTGGAGGCGCTGGTGCTTCAAGCCATTCAGGTGTCTGGGCTCTAGACGTATCCACGCGAGCTCCGGACGCAGACAGGTTCTCCTCGGTCTCCACGCGTCTCTCGGATCTCAACTCCACCATGTGCCAGAGAGAGGTGGGGGCGCCCAAGAATAAAGAGAGGAGGTGGCGGCCAAGGAGAGAGCCGAGAGCTTGGGCCAGGGTTTAACTCTCCACCTGCTTATATAGACTCTGCGGTTTTTCACAAAAACCCAGTTAATGTCTATATCGGTCATCCTGCCCAGTCTGCTCAGAACTCTATTGCGTATGACCGCCTAGGCCCAAGTGCTAGTCCAATTTTCAGCCCATTAACCCCAATAACTCTTTATTGACTTACTGTAATTAATTAATATCTCATATTAATTAATTACACAATCAATTATCGTCTCACGATAATTGACCAGACTTCTAATCAAGTTGGGTGCCAAGCAACACCACTTGATCCTGGAAAACATTGGGGTTCAGCAACCCAATCAAGGAACCTTTTGCGTCAACAGATACCACGTGACTATAATCCTTCGCTCGTACAATGCTCCCGAGTGCACTTACGGTATGGTCAACTATCAAACCATAATATGTGCACTAGCTCACTTGGTTTAGATGCCGCATAGCAATATCAGAAAACTTCTTTTCTGATAAGTAGTCATGCCCTGGTCAGAGACTATCAAGCATCTTTTCCTAGAGCATTTACTCTCTTATTACCGAGAGTGAGCGATCCCATGTTGACCACACAATCACCTTCGAAGGTATTCTGCTAGATCCGAACACTTAACTGATTAAGATTCCATGGCTAGAAATCTATAAGTTAAGGTCAAAATCTAGAAGTCTACCGACAAGGTGTCCTTGGTGTCTCAGGTCTAAGGACCAATCATGCCACTGTGACAATGAATCTAGCTGGTTGACAGATAGGTAATATTACCATCCAGCGATTCATAACGGATCAGTTCAGTGAACTCATTCTCCAATGAGCACCTACAGATTCACCTTAGTGTCTCCACACAAGTGACTATGAGACTAGTCACCCTCATCATATGAGCAGGTGCAACCCATATTAGTCTAATCGGATATCCGATGTCCTTCTGCAATATCCTCCGACAAGAAACAATTAAGAATATACGTTTAAAAGATATTAATATCATTGTTATGATCTCATCATAATTAATATCCATTGCGTATATTTATGGATTTCATAATGAAACGATAAACGATTACACATAATGAATATAAAAGTCTTATTATTATTATCAAAGAACAAGATTGTATAAGTTATGATTGACTTGAGGATACCCATAATTAACATCTAATAAGTTCAGTTTGACGAGCAACACAGGAATATGAAAAGGCAATCCCGGCCCTACATATATATTACCTTTTTCTTTATTCATGATAATAACTTAATTTGGAGGAGTATGTGATTTAAATAACGCTATATATAAACTTCGATCCTATATATGTTTTGTTTCTTTTATTAGACATCAAACCCAATTGTCTACGCTATTCTTTATAATAATCAATCGGCATCTCGTACGTACTAATATCCATATTTCGATCTGCTAACCAATTGATCGGTGCGTAATGAGATACTGTGCATAACACATGAATATAATCTAGCTCAGGAAATTAAAGCAAAAAACCATTCGATGACGTACGTGCATCGATCGATAGTACTGTTGAAGAGCAAATGGCGCCTTTCGGGTACTCCCAAACTCATGCAGCAGCCAGTCGCCCAACAAGTCCGGTCATCCCCCGATCACAAAACGTCAGTGTTGGTGAAAGGAATTTTTGGATGCTCGTCCACTTGGGCAGTCGTAATCTGCTCGTTGGGCGGACGGAGACGACGCCGTGGGACGCGCGTTGACCACGTCGACGACCGCATAATGCTGTCTATTTAAAAGACTAGGACACAGCTTGCGCGAGCGGGAGTTGAACGCAATGCCGGGTCCTCGCAACAATCTCCAACAATTAACACTCGCCAGAAACGTTCATGACCATCCATCTCTGTGGTACGTGCCGAAGCAATTGCTTGCCGCCATCAGCTGGCGACCGTAACTGGTGACCTGGCTCGGGTTGTCGATTGGCACTCGTATCTGAACTCTCATCGGGATGAGACAACTTAATGGATTCGAACGGCTCGCCGATCGGTCATGGACCATTGGGGCTGCATGCGTGTATATATAAATATACCCTGAAAAGTTTAGCTCTTTCTCACGGTTATTTTCAAACTATACACTTCTTAATTATAGATTTTAATTACAAAATTACTCATCATATTTTTAGTACAATTTTTTTTGAAAGAAAAATAGCATTATGGACGAAATATTAGTGAAGGAACATTATCATAGCTGATCAGCGACAGAAATATCTGTCGCTATTTCATCATTTATCAGGAACAAATTATCTATCGTTGTTCCACTGCTGACTTTAGTAGCAACCCGTCCACCACAATTTCTCCATTACAATGAATCCTGTTGTGCCCATTATCGAACTGTTGGGATTTAGATCTGAAGAAAATTCAACTGACGAATCACAATTACAATTATTATATTATCATCTCATTATAATATATAATCTAATGATATAATAATTAAAGTTTTTATTAGTATGATGATTAATGTATCCAATTGTTATCTAATTTTAGTATAGTATAGGGTGTTAGGTTTTAAGTACATTTATTATTAGGATACATAATTAATATATTAATAAAATAATAACTTTGCTATAATATAAGATATATAATTAGCATTTGGAATTAGTTTAATATTTACAAGTTTATGTAAAAAATGCAATCAGTTTCACCTTCAAAGATAGAAGGGCGCTAAGTTCTCCCATATATTTTATTTTAGTCCCCCCCCCCCTCCTCTAGCTCCCCTCTGTGCGCTCACTATCTTTTCCCCTCACCCCCCATCGACCCTCTGGTCATCAATGAGCTTGCCACCGCCAACCCCTATGATTGCATCGCTGCGGCCACAACGATCTTCTATAGCCGCCGTCAACTTCGCCTGTGTCACTGTTGTATCATGCCTGGATATAAAATATCGGGACGAGTAATTTGATAATGGTACGAAAATGCAGAATAAATGGGTAAAAAAATAACATAATAACTCCATTAACGATTAGAAAGGTCCTAAAGCCAATAATAATTCTTTCCTTTCATTTCATAAGTCAAAAGTCTATTACATTCTCTAATCAAAATAGTACTTAGGGCCCATCGTGAACAGTATATTGCTTAAAAGAATTCAAACAATAGGCTAAATAACTTGACTCGATCTAACTATCTCTTGCACTCTACATAACTGGGACGATTGATCACTCTTGCCCGTCCCCAAGCATCTCATCAAATTCTTGAAATAAACGTGGCAATTGTGCGAGGGAACGTTCAGTAGGACATAAATCTCTTAAACGGAGCATGCTTTACATTATCATTTTAAAACTGGTAGGTTATCTAATGGCAGGATCATAATAACAAGTGTTCTAGCAACAATAACAAGGAGAGCAAAGTACTTCACAAGAATATGTTGGATGTAGATGGAGATTAGATATCCTAGAGGGAGGGGGTGAATAAGACTTTCTATAACTTAAAAGTTATCCGAATCTGAAAGAACACTTGATAGAAGTGTTAGTACCTTATGTGGTGTGTGTGAAACAATTGTAACTTGGTGGAAACAATCACAAATAATACTCAAGGAATTTATCCTGATTCAGATCTCCTTTCAATTAGGAGTCCTACATCTAGTTCCCAAGTGCAACTTTGGATTTTCCATTAACTTCAGCTGGCGCTTGGGCTGGCAAAATAAAATAGCCAATCAGTCTTCCAATTCTGGAGAATCGATTATCCGATTTCTTGACTATCCCAGTGCCAATTTGTACTAGGTAGGCCAATAGTCCAAATTTTCTTCACCAATTGGAACCTTGATCATCAATCGATTAGTTTTCTCACCATTAATCAATTGTACTAAACATCAGGTTCGGACAGGGACTATTAGGTAGCGATGCATCGATATGTCGCCACCTGATTCTTGTCACGGCAAGCATCCTATCGTGTCATCAACCCAACAGGTACTGTGCCACCTTCTTCCTGTCTAATCTGAGAATGCTATTGCATTTTGTTTACTGGTCTATCGCATTCTGGATATACCCTATCTCAATTTGACTAAGTGTACGTCGCATTTTGTTAATGGTGTATAACCCCTAATGACATCTATTAATGTTGGGTAATAAAGTGTTAAATTGGTGTCTAACCTTGATTTCTCAAAATATGTGACTTAGATAGTAAGTTAATAGTGTATAACCCTAATGGTATCTATTAGTGATCGATAATAAAGTGTTAAAATGACTTAATCACGTTAATAATATCTTTTAATGTTTTCGTACCATTGTTTTCAAAGACCATTACCTCGTGTGGTGTGTTCTTCTCGTGATATAGATAGGAACACTACTCTATGACTGACACACACTCTATAGGGTATTCCTTTTGTCAGACTAGAGCATCTTCATGTGGGACATTTGTAAGTCTCCGCAAGCCTTGGTTTCCCACAAGGTCGTCGAGCTAGTTGTACCATGAAAACCATCTTAATTATGCAGGATAATTGTGCAACATGTATCAACTAGCTATGCACCAATTGTTCGTGCTATTCTGATCTTGTCCAAATATGTGTGTGTGCTAGGAGGAAGTTGTTTTCTCATGGTTTGGTACGCCATAACCTAGATTGGCTCTAAGATTACAAGTTCTCATCTCGTTCTCCTACTTAATCTCATCTTACTCCATAACATTCTCGTGGCTAATAAATGATTGTCTAGACAAAATCGTATGGATCTTCCGATCTATTGAACTAATAATGCCAGACGTTAATGGGGCCCAGTCAGGTCTTCAGAGCAGCACCCGAATATCATGTACCTGCAGGGGTTGTTTGATCATGGTGTTGCATTGCACCAAAAATCATGTTAATCGTGTTAAATTGGTCTATGCCAATCGATTTGTGTACTCGTGTATCATGCTTGTAACATCATGACCGTGATATGGCCAAATTATGTACTCATTAGTCATGGCATGCTCTTACTTGATTGATCATGCCTTTAGATATTCTACTTACTTTTAAAATGTTAATTCATATATAGCCTACTCTATCAAGAGATTTAACCCCTACTGAGCGTTCACTCACACAATTGCTATGTCTATTACAAGTGATGAGAAATTCGATGAGATTCATGGGGACGGGCTAGAGTGAACGAGTGCCCCATCTATAAATATGATGCAGAATCGTCTAGTTAGAGTCAAGATATCTAGTTCTATGTTAGAGTTTGATTTTCCTTCAACAATGTGTTAGTGTTGATAGTCCCTACGTAATGTCCAGATGGGTGAATGTAATAGATTTTAAGTCATAAAAAGAATGAAATAAAGATTGTTATTGGCTTTATTATGCTCAAATCATGGTGGATGTCTTGCATATTATGTGTGTTCATATTGCTATCAAATGCTCCTCGTGACATTCTACGTCGGGGCATGACAAACTTAGTGCATTTAAGTGTTCAAAGTTGTATAGTTGTAGCATGTTCAAATAGCCTTTAAAATGTTTGATGTCTTTACTACCGACGAAAATGAAGGCAAGGACAATTTGCCATTTTGGTTTACTGATGGTACATGGACTGGAAAATAAATCACAAAAAAGTAGAGACAAAAATCTTTACGAACATTTGATGATGATCCCCAAAAAATAAGGTCAAACCCCTACCGTGGACAATTAATTAAAATATAATTCCTTGGTGTAATATTTGTAGAAGTCTTGAATGACCCATCTTCCCTTTTCCAAATGTGTGATCTACCCTTTTTGTGGTGGTTCTATTGCTCCTTGTGGCATCAGTTAGGGTATTTTAGCAATGAGATAAAAAAGTAAAGCGATCGCCAGGGTGTTTAACCTCCACCAAGTGGAATATGTTGATCGTGTTGCAGCAATCGTGGTTTGCAATGGGGTTCTTCCACTCTTCCTTCTTCAGCTGGCCAAAGAAAGAGGGGCTCTACAACGACTTCTTCAATTTGTCCTGAAAGATAACCACGAAATGAAACCCATTAATCTAAAGGAAGTGTGGTAAGAGTTCATAACATAGAGTTTTAGGCATGCAAATGAAGGGAACCACACCGATTGGCGGCTTGAGAGGGTAAAAGACCAAGGATTGTGATCGTTTCCCTCCTTCCTTTTTCTTTTAAAACCCCTCTCTAAGGGGTGGGGAGAAAGATAACTATGTGAGTGTGTGTGGGTGTGAGTGTGAACAATGCATGCAAGGAATGAAAGGAAGGGAGGAAGAAGGCGACCCTCCTATATAAAGCTAAGCCTTGGAACTAGAAAGAGGTTGTTTTGATGAGGAGAGAGCAAGCACAGCCACAACAGCACATCCTTCTCCTACTCTCAGCGTTGAGAACTTCCTATAGCCCAAAAATGGCAGCCTAGAAGCCCTTCTCAATGACTAAACTTCCCCCCGCTGTCTAGGTGTGGATTGGGGGGTATATATAGCCCAAGGATGGGAAAAGTCTCGTCCCTATGAAGAAACAGAAAATGCCAAGGTGACAATCAACATAGAACGGTTTAAACCAATGGGAATTTTCCAACTAAGAGTTTGACAAGGTCTTGGAACTGCCAACATGGCCTTCCCACTACCCATGATCAAGAGAAGTGTGGGAGCAAGCCAAGGAAGTGGGTTTGAGTGGTATCCGGATGGAGATCTTGGGTAGTTATGCAGAGACTGGGTAAAATAGTGTTGACCGACAATGAAGCATGCCGCTCATAGTCTCTTAGCGACAATTGACACTGCTGCTAGTGTAACGACCCCGAGAACCCGACCCTCGGCCAAAGCCGAGGACATGAATTTCACGGTCGCCACCCATGGATCCGGGGACCCGGAAGGGCAATAATACAAGTCTAACAGAATATGTAAGGGAAATAAATGTCAACTACTGAACTAGAAGCACACACGCGGAAGTTGAAAGAAGAGCGAGACCGCAACGTATCACTCTAGGTATAGTCCCAACACACGCACAACTAGTACAAGTAAAAAGGGAAGGACAAAGCCCTTAGGGACATACCCTAAGGGTGATGTACAACTGAAAGGGGGAAACCACTGCTAGCTGGGGGGACGACAACTACCACCCTGCCTACTCCGCCTGACGCGGGCCTTGCCGCTGCTGAGAAGTCTCATCTGGGAGAAGAAGGGATGAGGTTCACAATAGAAGCTCAGTAGGGACTACAAATCTCCTACTGGCTTTAACAGGCGGAAGAATATATATATATATATATATATATATATCAATTTAAATAATAGGAGTTATATCTTCGACTGTACAAGGGGAAATGTGGAAGTGAAGCTACTAACTAGCAACGGCACGGAATAACACCACGGTCGGAAACTACATAGAACCTGCACGTCGTGACCACGACACTGCTGGCAACGTGGATAGAGAGAACCTTGCCTGGACAAGAGACACTAGATATGGAAACTGCTACCACTAGTCAACCGGTCAGGTGCGTCCACTGACGTCTTATCATCGACCCAGGTCCAAACCTCCACATCTCATCATAGTGGTGGCAATAGCACAAAGTACACAATAGTAACAACCGTAGTCTGGCCGGACTATGGTCCCACACCTGGCCTGTCTTGGTGGTTTCGAGGCCACAAAGAGCGAGGCAGTGAGAAAAAGGACTGGCTGGCTAGCAACGGGTAGAACTCTAGCCGTCCTCGGTGTCCCAGACCAACCAAGAGAGCTCTGCAAACAACTTGACGCCACTGTCCTAACCACCATTTTCCCCTCAACTCCAGAGTCCATGACTCGAGTATGCTTGTCTCCCTAAACGCTCCCTCGAAGGCGTACGAGGATGGGGGGTCCCAAGCAATGGTGACAACCTCTCTCATGGGACAAGCCCTCAGGTGCTGAGCACTGGGCGAACGACTAGTGTAGGACCGTACTAGGAACTAGCACTGGTGCCACAGGTACAGAAAGAATCGGTAACGGCGAAGACTCAACGAGAAATGGAACTCCGCAAGAACTTACATGTCTGTGGTGCCGTCGCGACGCCATAGGCTGTTGCGACACTGTCGCGATGCCTCAGGCTGTCACGACTATGTCACGATGCCTTAGAGCATTGCGATGATGTCGCAGTTGCCGAGGCAATCGCGACATCATCGCGACCTCTATACCGGTCATGATCTCAGCCGAGGGGCGTCCCTGTATAGTTCTCCCAAGTACCGGCCCAAAACCGGTACAAACACATCCATAAGGGGGAGTGGAGAATGGGAAAACACATGGGTAGCTTATAAACACACAAACCACCCTCAAACCCCGTAAAACATGGATTATAAAGAAATCTACGCTCGATGGAAACCTCACTTACCACAAGCATGATCCTCACACCCCACAACCCCAAACCACGGAGAAACAACTGTCTCAAATGGAGAAGGGTGCATGCTTAGAACGAGAGGAGAAGAGGGTCCCTACCTCAAGGAGTAGAGCCGACCCGTTGGGACCTTCACATCGGAATGTCCACCTCCTCCTCGCTCCAAGCACAACGAGCACGCCACCTACACGAACATGCGTCACCTCCTCACCCAAAATAACAAGAATCGTCAGAGAAGCCAAGTGTGCTCGGAGGGGAAGAAGAAGGAAGAAGAAGAAGAAAGGAAGGGGAAGAAGAAGGAAGAAGAAGAAGAAAGGAAGGGGAAGAAGAAAAGGGGGGGGGGGTCGCCTGCCTCAGTTTTGAACCGACGGGCCCCAAGATGCAATGTGTCGAGCCGGCGCAATAGCATGCATGTCGCGACACCCCCGGGCATTGTGACCCTATCGCGACCGCCGAGCCCGGTGCGACACCAAAAGGTGGTCAAACCTCAATGACTAGGAAACCAGAACATGATGCCCTGCCAGGTCACGTCAACGATGTACGCCCCTGACACCCGACAAAGCCATTCTGACAAAAAGGAGAGTAGTTAGATCTGTCATAAAAGCAGTTGCATCGCCTTCAGACGCCGCGATAGGAATGCGAAACCCACCCCCGTCGCGACCATATTGCGACGGCCAGGTGTGCCGCGACCAAAAGCCTATCGCGACAGACTCCCCTGGCGTGACCATGTTGTGACCATGGTGTCCGTCGCGACCTTGAGGACAGGGCGAAGGGCCCAAGAGGGCCGGGTCTTACAGCTAGACTCATGTTATTGACAAAGGGGGTTGTTTCCAAGAACATATGATCGGCAATCGGGGTTGCCTCCAATGCATAGGTGTGCATCACTGTCAACGTGGGCTGAATCAATCAAAGAGGCCTAATGGGCCTGGTGGTCTATAGATGTATTCTACGAAGATGGTCAAAAACCAATATCTACAAATTCCCCTCCAAGACATCTGCTTTGCAAGGTAGCAGAGCGAACTGATAAGTGGGCATCTCAAAAAAGAAAACAGACGCGAGAAAAGCTCATAGAGTTTCAGAGGTAACCTCAAAGAAATGAAATGATCTAAACATCCCCGATGAGGAGGAGAATTCTCAAGTTAGGTCTATGGTCTAGGCTTGAGTCGGTAGGATGTCCACAAAGTCAAGGAAGGAAGAAGGTATCTGAGTCTTATATGTTAACTCAACCATAACCTTGTGGGCCCTCCGGTCGCAACCGTGTGTCCTCGACATACGCTGGGACACTATATCTAATCGAAGGGATCATGTTGTGACTAATAAACTCAGTAACCAAGGAAAGGATGAGTCTTACGTGTTAGCATAACCGCAACCCTGTGGGCCCTCTGGTCGCAACCGTGAGTCCTCCACAAATGCTAGGACACTCTGTTTAGTCGAAGGGGTTATGCCTTGACTTATCAGATTAGTCAAAAGATAAAATGTGATGTGGGTGAATAGACAACCCTTCAAATCAAACTCAAACTCAAGACTTCACATGATTATTCTTAATTTGATGATTGGACTGGCAGAACTAATTTCTAGCCATAAGGATAACTTTAAAGCGCATAACTGGGGAGAGATTTCTTCCTCAGTTAGTAAAGATAGCAGTGAAAATGACATGATGAATGTAGTGTTTTTATCATACCTAAATGTAGGTTAGTAAACTAGAGGAATTATTTAAGGCCAATAAAATAACTGGGAGATCACAAACCCATCATTGTTTTTGATGAAGGGTTACTCAAGATTCATGGTCACCAAGTTATTAACCTCTGGTTGAAGCTAATACCGATGTGGGATAGTCATGGCTTGGCTACCTGTTGATCTTGAGCAAATGGACATTAGAATGCTCCTATGTGAATTTATATCGGGGAGGATGCCCCTGATGTTATTTTGTACATGAACTTTGCTTCTTCTGAGTGGATTCATGTCATGTCACTCAATTGTGCCTTAACGACCTATGTTCTCAACACTAGAAGAGAGAGTTAGCATGAGTCTATTTTAGCCCCTTGCCTAAGAATGATATACCTTTCTTCAAGCAAGGTCAAGGGTAAAATCTTATTAACAAGGTAATATATATATATATATATATATATATATATATATATATATATATATAAGCAATCAAATAGAATGCTAACTGAGAAACAAATATGTATAAGTGAAGTTTAAAGCAAATAGCTTTTTTGTAACACCCCACTTAGACCTAGTCAAGTTATACCAACTCTCATCGAGTCTAAGGGACGTGTTACATGGGGAACACACCCCAACATATGTCAAATGTAGGTTGATTCATTCCCAAATAAAGAATAATGCAGAGGAAATAAAGCACAACTCATCAACTTTAATAATGAAGTCCATAGTCCATCAAATAAGTCCACAATGCTATAAAAAGTTCAATTACAATGTTTATAACATAATCAAATCCTCACATACAATTATCTCTCAAAGACATAATCTAAGTAAATCCTCACACTCTAAATCCGATCCCGCTATCAAAGCCTCGGGATCCGCTGCCTCACCTAAAATGTTAAGCAAGTATGAGTCTACAACGAAAACTCAGCAAGCAACCCAAAAATGGATTACCAATCTAACATATACCTAAAGGTTTCAAAACATGTTAATACATATAGAATTCAGCAATCATACTACTTGTATTATGTACATTTATCCTTCACAATTAAAAACCACAAGTGAATACAATTGCTACTAGAATCAAGCATGATTCCAAGACATGATCTTAACTACACAATGTTTATTCTTACTAAAAGATTTCAGATCTGAACATGAGAATATGGATTCAAGATATAATGTGGTACAATTTATATACATGGTTGCAATAAATTGCATATTAAGGATGACTTCATATCATTCACTCAAATGGAAATAAAACAAGTGTTACATGAAATCTTTACAGAGCTGAAAATAAACTTTGTTCATAGCATATACATATGTACAAATTTTCTTTTGCCAAGACACAACCCAAACCACCCATTAGACGTCAGAGACACATATGACATATACTCATCACCTAGGCAATTAGTGATTGAGTCTTCATTATTACGCAATACCGGGGGAAGCCCTACCCTCCTTAAACAATGGTAGTTGTCCACTTCTAGGATTTCTTCCCGTGCCCTCGGGAACATATAACATATTGAACATTTCTGGGGCATTACTATGGTCTTGTTCCAGATTACTTCTATGGTGACAGTGTCTTATTGGCCATATACACTTTAATATACGATTTTTTTCAATTTTAAATACAACATACCATGTTGCCAAATCATATACATATGATCAGATACTGACAGAGACTGATTTTCAGATTTATCACATGCTGCAATTTTGAACATTTTTCCACAATTTATTTCAAAAGAACACAATTCTCATAGTAATAATCAAACATAAATAGTTACAGTCATCTAAAATTCTTAGAAATTTTCCAGAATGTGCCTTTGCTATGGTAAATCAAATCAAGAATTATTCATGATTTTTTGGCATATAATATAATTTCCACAGGTTTCACATCGGTGCAAAAAACGTAGACAAATTCATCATAATAAAACAATTTGTCAACCTGGTTCAATATTTTTACTGTGCACATATCATAACCATACAAACCTCTGTTCAAAATCTCATGATTTTTGGAATTCAGAAACTATTTATCAGTTTAATATAGTACTACTGATCTATGTATTTCAGCCATGACAATTTTAGAAAATAGTTAATTTTGGATTTCAGATCTAACACAGTATGAGCACATCCTTGTCATGTATTACTATATAGAAATCAAAACTTTATGATGAGCATGCATTACATATAAAATTTTCCTGTTAAATTTAGGCTTAATTTTAGAATTCAGAAAATTATCCTAAATCATGGTGACTACAGAATTTACCCCAATTTACAATGTATAAAAAGGTTGTCCTACTGAGCACTTGTGGAAATGGATTTTGTGGATCCATCACAAATTATTTAAAATTAAAAATTATTTATCATGTTCTCATGTGTGTACCCGCGTATTACAAATTCAAGTCCTGTTTAGTGATAAGTAAGTCACTATAACAAAAGATGAATCGGTAACTGTGGAGCGCAGGCGTGCCAGTCTCCGAAGTGACAATATGTTTTGCCTCTGAGAGTTGAGGGACTTTGGGTCTATTTGCGCGCTGTCTGACTTTGTCAAACGAAAATGGAGATCAAGTCGGGACCAAGATCCCGCCGTTGCCTAAGCGCAACGACGTTAATTACATCCCTCTATGAGGGAAAACCCTTGATTAATCACGAGAATAAAGAGTCTCGTGCCCTTTCAACATAAACATCCGATAAAATATATGCATGAAAATGCAAATCTAGTTGTGCCTAATGCGAGACCACCAGAATATAACACTCGACGCATTTTTGCTGTTATTTCACATTTATTAAAAGGGGTTGAATTAGTTTCAACATCGTTTGATTTGATTTGCTTTCTTTTGCTCTTTTGCATTCTTTTAATTATGTTTTATCTTTTACTGGATTGTCTTTATCATTTATTGCCCTTTTATTTTGATTTAATTATTTTTTTATTGTTTGATTTGATATAGGGTTTTGTTTGACTTCAGATTTATTTTCATTTAAATTTGTTTTCTTTTAATTTATTTGTGTTTGCAATTCATTTTGACTCTTATTCCAGGTGAGAATGTTTAGCCCAAATTATTTGATTTGATTCCTTTGGTTTAGAATTATTTTATTTGATTTTTCTTAAATTTGGGTTTATTTTGAAGTTATTATTTTTTTGTATTTATTTTATGTTGCATTTGATTTAAAATTATTCATGTTTTCTTTTGTTATTTGATTTGAAATTTTTCTTTGCTCTTGATATGAAATTATCATGTTGTATTTCTTTTAAACTTGGTTTGAAGTTGTGACAATTAGATTTATTTTTAGATGATTTATTTATTTATTTATTTATAATTATTCCTTTTGCTGTTTTTTTTTCTTATCATCCTATGTTTCTCTTTTATGGCTGATTAAAGATGGAGATGGCCAATATATGCATGTGTATGCGTATGAGTGGGTTTGTGGGTTCAAGTGATGGGCTTGCATGTGCCCATGGACATATGTGTGTGTATTGGCTTGGGATGGGTGTAGGTGTAGCAACGGTTTGGCACTTGAAAGTTGAACGCTGGCCCTTGAACCGGTTCTTCCTCTTCCCTTGAACCGCCAGGAGGCTTCAAGCAGTGGCTGTCATGGGAGTTGGCGCATGGGCATGCTGAACAGGAGGGGGGTTTTAAATGGTTTTTTTTTAGAGATGGCTGTGTGCAGGCGCCTGGGTACATGAGGTGCTGAACGGTGGAGGGTGGGCCGGTGTCGTGGGTGAGATGGGGTAGCTGAACGGTGGAGGGTGAGCAGGTTCAGGCACTGCCATTTAAAAGGAGGAGAGGCTGGTTTAGGGGCTGCCGTTTAGGCGCTTATGCATGTATGTGGGGGCTGAACGGTGGAAGGCTGTAGCACCACCGATAACGCTGAATGGTGGGGGGTTGTTGCACCACCGATAAAGCTGAACGGTGACCCTTTGTGGAGGCATGCATGCACAGAGAGGGGCTGAACAATGGCCATGAAAGAAGCTTGTGCGTATGGAAAACTGAACGGTGGCCACTGCTTGGCAGTCCCCATTTTTATTTCTTTATACTGTTCCACTGATAACTCATATGATGGATTGAATAGTTCTTTTCATCATCCAATTTTTCTTTTCCTCCATTTATTATTTATTTTGATGTTAGCATTCCCCTTTTTTTATTGTTATTATTGCTGCTTTCATATGTTGTATTAATGTCTGATAACACATTTTTTTATTCTTCATTGATGGGGGGGGGGGGGTCCATTCAATTATTACGATTATTGTCCATTTGTTATATCTATTGCGATTTTGTCATTTGTCTCATTTATATTTTTCCGTGTCAGACACGTTGACCGGGTGACGTACGTCGCACCAACACTCATTTGTCTTATTCGTACACATATATTTATACACATAACACAGGCCGACGGAATCATGGCTGAAGAAATAAGATTTAAACCGACGGAAATCTTGCCGTATAATGTAACCCGACTTGAGGGTAACCACCCCTGCCCACCACATGTCGGGGTGATACCCAGGGACGCTCGCCTATAAACCTGAGGCGGCGCCCGCGGGGCATTGTTCGCCAAATAGTGGCGACATAATATTTGCCAATAGTGCCGGATTGCAACACAAGTTGCTCAGTGGTTATGTCGGCACAAACGGGTTCAGAAGTCATCACGAAAAAATCCGACAACACCTCCCCTTAGTCTGTACCTTGGGGGGGGGTGTCCGTGACATTCGTCCACCATAATGGAGACGGTGCCAACAACAGTGTTGATGCCGGGGCAACTACAACACGACATAGGCATCGATTCCCGAGGTGTACCCGAGAGATCGCCATATGCCGAGACCGCAAACTGAGGCAAAACTGACAAAATATCGCTCCAGAATTAAATACCATTTCGATTTAACCTTTTTTCACAACGTACACTCATGAATTGTTGACCTTGAGGTCAATCGGGTCAGTAAGATCCTGAACGGTGGACAGGAAAAGGGCCACCGTTCATGGTCCTTCTCTTTTATAGTAGCGCAACAAGGAAGAAGAGAAGCTAAACAGTGGTGGGTGAAGGTGCCACCGTTCAACTTTTCCAATAGCTTAACAGGGAGCAATGGAATCAGGAAATTGAGGGGCATTTAAGGCACAGAGAAACCGGTATCTTGTGGAAGAATTTATGAGGTTTTAGAACGTCATCCCAGAGGTAATTTGATACGAGGAAAAAGCCCATAAGAAAGGAAAGTGCAATAGAGAACGATGTTGAACGGTGCCGTTGTGCAGGGCCACCGTACAAGGCTCCAACATCCAACAGGGAAGGGAATGGCGTGGAAATTAATTGGAAATTTCTTGTGCAAAAATAATACGCTGTAAAAAAAAATTTGTAAGTCACAGACGAACATTTCAAGGAGGATTTAAATAAATAACACATAGCCCAGCTAAGTGGCGGCTGATGCACATCATATGGGGGATGAGAGCTCAGCCATGGAACACTTCCAAGAGGGATGATGGGCCTCTGTGCTGGGACATCCTTCTACACTTGGAACGTAATGTATCGAGCATATAAAGAAAAGGGAAATTCCCAGCGAGAAAACACTTAAAACGATCCAAAGATAAGACCCAGACAAATTCAGCATTGTATGGTCTTTTGCAGACTAGAAATGGGGTGTGAAAACACCCAGTCCGATGCATGCAGAGATTACTTACGATGCAAACCTCAGGATGATGTGGATTAAAACAGTAAAAGAAACAAGAATGAGGAGAGAAGTTCACATGGCCATTCATGATGTCGAATGCTACATGCACCCCTTAATAACTCTCAGATGTTAATACAGAAACACATAACAAGAAGAAAGAGTAAAATGCTAAATAGAAACATGCACAGTCTGATGCTTCGCATGGGGAGCAACCTCCCTTTTTATTTCGTTCAAAGCAAAAGTACAGGGGAAGGAAAGCAAAGAAAGAAAATAGACAAATAATAGGGGAAGGGAATTGCATGGGAGGCCGGACCCTCTCTTTCTCTCTGCTCTCTTCCCTTCTTAAGAACTCTTCCCACAGTTCCCTTGTACAGAGAACAGATTGGTCGCTCTCCTTTTTCCCCTCTTCTGGCTGCTTCTTGGGTTGCAAACGAGAACTCCTCAGCGCCGCAGAAAACTTCTGCTCCTCTTCTGTTGCTGCTGGCCTCAATGTCGTCCCTTGCTGCATTGGAAAAGTGCCTTTTTAAAGGGGCGCCCTTTGAGGGCTGAGGTGGCAAAAGCCTCTCCTCAAAATGGACCCCTTCTTCTTATCTATTTACGATGGTTGCCATTTGTTTGTTACTGTAGACCATGCAACACCTTTTCTTCTTGGGTTGATGGCCCCTTTGTTGCCCGATAGCTGCAAAATGGGTGCAGACAAATGCCCCCCACCTGGGGACGGTGCAAGTGAGGACCGAGCGGAGCAACGTCTGCATGTGTACCCTCATAGCCTCATCTGAACTTGTCTTGTGTTCTACCATCGTGCAGTCTCATTGTTGTCAATCTCTTGTCGGTCTGCTGTTTTGTAGTGTCTATGGTCTATTGTCTCACAACCGTACTGGCGCTCTTCTGACGTGTTGCCACGCTGGTGCTTTCATCAGAATTGACATCATCGTCTTGAGATCGACAGTCAATAAGAACTATTGTGACAACATCTTTTGGAGTTGATGAGTTCACTAGGTTAATAGCCACTGAATTGGTGAGGATTGTTGAACTGGGAGCTTTTCCAATTGACGAAAGAATTGGGTCGGTGGCAATCCTGAGCTGGTGGAAGCATTGAACTGACGACCTTCTTAATTCAGTGGAAGTCCTGTACTTAAAACTTCTTCGAATTGTAGAGATTCTTGGCCTAGTGGGACATCTTTGAAGATAGGATTTTTTTTGAATCAGAAGCCCCCTCGAATCGGCGAGTTCCCTAAATCAATGGCCTCTTTCAATTGACAAGGCCATATGAGTTGGAGGCCTTCATGGGTAAGCCATACATTGTGCCATGTTGGCCTGTTGTATGAGTCAATAGGGCATGCTGGCTTGATTTATGATACGGTGGCTCCTTTTAGACTCGGTAAGTGATCATGCTGCTTCCTTTCTTCTAAGCTGTCTTGCTAGTCGGTCGCCTTGGAAACACAATAATTTGAGCACACAGAATGGTGTTGAGGCCTTTGCAGGGGGAAGTAGACCGCTTCCACGCCATTGTTGTTGACTGTGATGGCCAAATCGCCACCTTGGAGATTTTGTAGCCCATCTCTCACAGCAATGACAATCATCAGTGTTGCTTTGTCTACTAGTGGATCAATGAGCCTCTGTCTTCCTTTTTTAACTTTTATTTTCTTTGAGTTTCGACCGACTTAGTCATTCATTGGCACTTGCTTCATTAGGTGTCAACAGACTCAGCCAGAGTGTATCATATGTCGACCCCTGCAATTTAGTCAACTGTCGACACTATCATGTATTGATACTTGCTTCTCTGGATGTCGACCAACTTTTGGCTGGTATAGAGATGAGCTTCGGCTGGCAAGCACAACTTCTATCAAGATTTCCATTTTGGCGACTTGAAATCTGTCTGTCTTTGGCATTTGTCTTCGGATCATTTTTTTTCTTTTTTTCTTTTTCACATTATCAAATTGAGCGCCCTTCCGAGTTTTCACTTAACTCGACCCCCTCTTGCTTTTGCCTATGCGCCCTTTCGGGTTTTCACGTAGCGGGGTACCCAATTTTGCCCATGGCGCCCTTTCGGGTTTTCATCATGACTAGGTTTTAGCTATTTTTACCCTTGTCCAGGGGAAACCTGGACAAGTCCAGTGAGGCACCTCTATTTTAAGCCTCTTTTTTGTGTTTTTTTGTTTTTATACATATATATATATATAATGAGAGATTCATGAGTGAAATATAACTAGACCACCAATCATACCATGATGTTCGTAGATGATGTGAGGTTCTTTGGGAAGATTGTGAAATGATGACCTAAAAAACCTATGTACTAGATTCAACAAGGGTTCTAAAGCTAACAACTACTGGTCAACCAAGGCAAGAAGTCAAGGCGGGACTTTATTTGGAAATTTGAAAAGACAGTGGTTAACTAAACCTAGGGTCCTACTTGAAGGAGAAAGTATATATAAGCCTAAGGCGTAGATGGCAAGAAACAACTTGTATAAGTTTTGAGGTTCTTTTCTTTTGACCACAGAGTATATAGCTGGATTCAGAGAATGTATAGCAAAAAGTGGATTTCTTGAAAGAGCAGAGATGGAACTCTCCCTTCTTGCCATTTTGACATTTTGACTTCATTCTTTTTTTTACCACATTACTGGCCCAAGTGCCCTTTCAGGTTTTCACCGGAGTCAGCCCCTTCTTGCATTTGCCCACGTGCCCTTTCGAGTTTTCATGTAGCAGGGTTCCCAGCTTTGCCCACGATGCCCTTTAGGGTTTTCACCGTGGCCTAGTTTTTCTTGTCCTTTTTACCCTTACTCGGTAGCGAAACCAGAGTAGGTCCGACGGGCATATCTATTTTGAGCCCTTTGCTCATCATTTTTTTTTAGACTTTTGACACGAGTGTCAAAGTTGTTAACACCCGCTTCATGACCTGGGGATTACTCCATTGGCCTGGTTTTATCTTCAAATGACGTCAATTGTGTTGATGCTATCAGCTTTAAGACCCACAAACGACTTCATCGGCCTGGTTTCATCTTTAGGTGACGTCAGTTGTATTGACGCCATTAGCTTCAAGACCCACGAATAACTTCGTTGGCCTGGTTTCATATTCTGGTGACGCCAGTTGTGATGACGTCATCAGCTTCAAGACCAACGAATAACTCTGTTTGCCTGGTTTCATATTTAGGTGACGCCAGTTGTGTTGACATCATCAGCTTCAAGACCCACGAGTAACTCTGTTGGTCTGGTTTCATATTAGGGTGACGTCAGTTGTGTCGACATCATTAGCTTCAAGGCCTACGAACAACTCCGTTGGCTTAGTTTCATATTCAAGTGACGCCAGTTGTGTTGACATAATCAGCTTCAAGACCCCCCAATTACTCCGTTGGCCTGGTTTCATATTCAAGTGACGCCAGTTGTGTTAATGCCATCAACTTCAAGACCCACGAATAACCTCATTGGCCTGGTTTCATATTCAAGTGACACCAGTTGTGTTGACGCCATCAACTTCAAGACCCACGAACAACATCGTTGGTATGGTTTCATGTTCAGGTGACGCCAGTTGTGTTGACGCCATCAGCTTCAAGACCCACGAACAACTTCGTTGGTCTGGTTTCATATTCAGGTGACTCCAGTTGTGTTGACGCCATCAGCTTTAAGACCCAAGAACAACTTCGTTGGTCTGGTTTCATATTCAGGTGACGCCAGTTGTGTTGATGCCATCAGCTTCAAGACCTACGGACGACTCCGTCGGCCTTGTTTCATATTCAAGTGATGCCAGTTGTGTTGACGTCATCAGCTTCAAGACCTACGGACGACTCCATCGGCCTGGTTTCATATTCAAGTGACCCCAGTTGTGTTGACGTCATCAGCTTCAAGACCTACGAACGACTCTGTTGGCCTAGTTTCTTATTCAGGTGACGCCAGTTATGTTGACGTCATCTGCTTCATGACCCACCAACAGCTTCGTTGGTCTGGTTTCATGTTCAGGTGACGCCAGTTGTGTTGACGTCATCAGCTTCAAGATCTACGAACGACTCCATCGGCCTGGTTTCATATTCAGGTGACGCCAGTTATGTTGATGCCATCAGCTTCAAGACCTACGGGAAACTCCGTTGGCCTGGTTTCATGTTCAGGTGATGCCAGTTGTGTTGACGTCATCAGCTTCAAGACCTATGAACGACACCGTCGACCTGGTTTCATCTCTTGGTGTTGGAATTAGTGACCTGTAATGAATTGGAGGGGCCAACAATTAGGGGCAATCTATTTAGAGGTATAAGGGCAGAAACCTTTTCTTTTTAATAGCTGGCAAATGCCGATTTGAAAAATGAGTTTGAAATCATGAAGGCATGGAAGCCTTGATTTGAAATTGTGAAGACGTGAATGTCCGATTTGAAGTCATGAGGGCGTAGCAGCCTGATTTTGAAATATGTGGGTCCGAAGACCCAATTTTGAAATATGTGAGGACGTGAGAGTCCGATTTGAGATCATAACAGTGTAGAAGCCGAATGTTGAAACATGTGGGCACAAAGGCCCAATTTGAAAATATGAAGGCGTGGAAGCCTGATTTTGAATTTGGGAGGACATAATTGTCCAATTTGAAAGCACGAGTTGGAATTTTGAAATATGGGCTTCAACACGTGGCTGACAAATATGAATTTTAAGATATGATTGGCAAATTGTCAATTTTGGAATATGACTTCTTTTGAAATCATGAGTAGCAAGCTTGCCGATTTTAAAATATGAGTTTTGAAAACATGGTTGGCGAGTCGCCACTTTTAATATATGATTTTTTTTTAAAATTATGAGTGGCAAGTTTGTCGATTTTAAAATATGAATTTTAAAAACATGAGTGGCCAGATGCAATTTTTGAAATATGATTTTTTAAAAAAAATAATGAATGACAACCTTACCAATTTAAAATATGACTTTTGAAAATATGGTTGGCGAGTCGCCAGTTTTTTTTTTGAAATATGAGTTCTTTTATAATTATGAGCTACAAGTTTGCAATTTTAAAACATGAGTTTGGAAAACATGATTGGCGCGTTGCCACTTTTCAAAACATGAGTCTTTTGAAAACATAGAAGACAAGCTTGTCAATTTAAAACATGGGCATTGAAAATATGATTGGTGAGTCGTCACCCCTTTTTTTGAAATATGAATTTTTGAAATCATGAATGGCAAGCTTGTCGATTTAAAACATGGGTTTTGAAAACATGATTGACAATTTGCCAATTTTTTTTTAATGCAAGTGACACCTGAATAAGGATAAATTCTTTGGAAGTTTTATTAAAGATCCGAAAAAAGAATGTGCACTCAAAATCAGGTAAGAAAACCCATGTATGAATATGGACATAATCGGTGAAAGCCCGATGCGGTATGATCGTGCGGGCTCATATCATTGCCCTGCAGAAAAACATGCAATTTTGTTGAGGTATTATTTGTCTCAGAACTATAGTCCGACTAGCGGTATGGCTGGCCTCTTTATTTTTTGCTGCTCATGATCAACAATATTACCTCAGGTGGCCCTAAAAGAGCCAGTCGAGACCACTTCAATGATCGAGTCTCATGCTGGGTGGTCGGCGTGACTACCTCAGCAAGCTGCTTTCTTTATTCGTTTTTTTTGTCATCATTTTTTTTACTCATTTTTTTTTAACTATTTTCTTTGTCATTCTTTTTTTTTTTCTCTTTTGGAATGAACATTTACATACATAGACGTTGCATATGTGATCAACACATATCCCTAGAGTAACTCATTTTTAGTGAGCCGATCCTTACTTGCTTGCTTGTGATGGGCCAAAGATCTTGAAGTTTCCCCAGGGTGCACGAGCTTCATCTGTGCATCGAGCCTCTTGAATTTCTCATGTTTTTCTAGATCGTATATTACAATGTGCATCTGCCCCCACATTGGCAGGTGCAAGTTGTCATATGCTTTTCCTTTCTATTGCATTGGAGCCCCACGAGATTACGGTGGGTACACCCTGTACTCGCCCACTTTTAGTTCTCCTTTTCTTATTAAGGACTCGATTTGATCTTTGAGGACATAGCAATCCTCTGTAACATGTCCCATCAGCTGATGATATAAGCAGAACCGAGGGTCATCTTTCTTCTTGATATCTTCCGGGTTTTTATGCTCCGGTCGGACAATTTTGTTGTGTCATTGCGCCCATTCAAAAAGAACCAGTGTCTTATCTTTTAGGAAGGAGTAAGTCTTTTGCATCTTCTGTTTTAGTGGAATTATTTTCCTTCACCTCGACAATTTGTCAAGTGAGGAACTGGCTTCCGCTTCAGCAACTTCTAGAATCTAGACATGCCTCTTACTTTGGCCAGTAGTATCAGGAGAAGAGTACTTGGTGAGGAATGCCTCAATATCAGGGGCAACACTGTTCAGTTGATTGAAAGTTCTGATATCGATGCCACCCATTCTATTTAGAATCTCCTTTTGCAAGTTGTTCTTGCATATATTGACAGCATCTTCTTCAGATAGTGGCTGCTTGTATTTCCTACAGACGTTCATCCATCGTCAGATATAGTCTTGGGCTGGTTCCCCACCTCCCTGAGAAATGGCATGTAATTTAGTCGCCGAGATTGCTTCCTCAGCCATATTGGGGCCCGCTTCAGATATTCCTTGTCTGCTTAGTCTATTTGCCATTGGCTTGATAGGATGATTTGGATATGTGCACCTACTTGATAAGGACCTACAAACTATCGGCCCACGAGTCACATTTCTCATTGCCTCTGTATGGTCCATATCATGAACACAAGGGCATGGAGCTGCACTATCATGGGGTGTAGCAGTAATTCTACCATTTATCCCTGTCAAGTTCACCAAGTTATTCATCAGTGCTGGATCTGTCAAGCTCAGGCGGATATGAGCTGGTTGCTTGGACACCCTCTCTATCTGTGGCTTTAGGGCAAACTCTTGCCCTATTGTTGAATAGACCTCCGGCTGTTCCAGAGTCATTTGATATGGATGTGTGAGCGTGATGCCCCCAGTGTGGGTTGGCACCGGCTGCGACACTGTTGGCAAAATTTGGGATGGGTTGATGTCACTTTGCAATATTTCAACCAAGCCTTCCATTTCATTCGATGCCAAGATATATGCCTCTTTTTCTTGAATCTACTTTGTCAGCATTTCAATCTCCAGTTGATATTTTTGTGACTGAGCTACCATGGCAGGATTATTAATGGGATTGCTTGGATCAGGGTCAATCCTTTCTTGTGCCATTTGAGGTGCATGGGATGACTTAGACTGCTCCTTTAATGCTAGGAACTCAACAAAAGATGGTATTTTGCCCCCAGCTTCTTGATTCTCGTACACCTTCAGTGTAGGCGGAGCCTGCATACCTTGGATTTCTGCCTCCGAGATCTTATGAGATGCTTCTCTGAGGATAATGTTGTGATTCATCAGATGTAGTTTCTCCCACCTTCTTCTATATCTTTTTATAGACTCAGGGTTCGACGATTCAATCTGATTTACCCCATTGGAATTATTGTTGATCTCTTCCCCCTCACCATGTTTGGTCATATCTGGCAGGGATGATATAGTGTTGCAGGAAAGAGTAGCAACCATTTTCTCTTTCTCCCTCTTGGGTCTTATCTTTTCCTTTCATGCTCTATTAGTACTTGCCCCCGGAGTAGTTCTTCTTGGGGTCGAGATATTTCTTGTTTAGGTGCTTCTTCTAGCTTCAACATTTCCAGCTCCTCCCATGGTACATATTCTTGTAGCTGGATAGAATGTCTTTCAGGTTGCTCATACTCATCTGATTCATCTACTAATGCTTGTAACTATTCAAGTGATGGGCTGCCCCTCTGTACAATGGTAGATGTGTATGCCACCTTCTGTTACTAGTATTTCTCATGGATGTCACTCGCGACTTCGCCAGATGCCATACTAGAGTGACAGTTGGTGGAGATGGCTGAGGTATCATCCCTCGAACATGCATCTGTGGAGTAGGTTTTTTGGATGGCTCCCTCATTTCCCTCTGAGGCACCTTCTTCCAATTCTCTTGATTTCTAGCAGAGGCGACAATGCAATGTTCATAACTCATCTACATACTAGCTTCAGAAATTTCTTCTGGCAATTGTTGGTATAGTGATACCATATTAGCAGTTGGCTTCCGGATAGGGGCTTCATGTGGTTGACGTGGATTGACTTTATATTCACCCATCTGCAGCTCCCCTTTCTTGATCAAAGACTCCATGATGTCTTTGAACACATAACAATCCTCTATGCTATGTCTCAAGACTTGGTGGTACGGACAGAATAGAGGGTCATCGCTCTTTCTCGATTCCTCAGGTCTTTTGGGTGTTGGAAATGTAATTCTATTGTAATGAGTGGCCCATTGGAACAATGTTTTTGTTTTGTCCTTTGGGAAAGAGTATGGCTTCCTCACCTTGTCTTGAACAAGCCTATTCCTCCTTGGAGTTTTAGGATTGGTGCCGAAAAACCCAACTACAGCTTTGTCCCCATCCCTCTATTGTTCAAAGGTCTTTAGATCGACACTATTCACCTCCTTTCCAGTGAGCTTTTCATTGGCTGGCTTATCCTTTTGTTCTATGGATGTAATGTTGGAATATCTTGCCATGAAAATTTCAATTTCTGCTACCACATTGTTCAGCCTGTCGAATGTCCGAATTTCCATCCCGATCATTCTTTCCAATAATTCTCTCTTCAGGTTCTGTTTGTAAATTTGCACTGCATCTTCTTGGTGAGGAGGGCGCTTGCATCTCATACTAAGGTCCCTCCACCGTTGGATATAATCCTGGGCTGGTTCATTGGCTCTTTGTTTTGTTGCATAGAGTTCGGCAGCTGTAACCTCCCTTTCTGCAATGTAAAAGCTCTCTCTGAACTTCTTCTACATGTCTGCCCAGTCGGATATAGATCTCGCAAGCAGACTAGAATACCATTCAAAGACTAGTCCAATCAGAGAAGAACCGAAGAATTTCAGCATATAAAACTCATCTGCCGCCAAGTCCCCCATCACACTGATGTAGTACGCGATGTGCTCTTTTGGGGACCCCGCCCATTGAACTTGTCAATTTTTGGAGGCTTAGTCGTCCCCGATGGTAGCTTTTTCATAGCATGATGTGGAGGATAGGGTACCCTGTACACATCAAAAGGAGCATGTTCTCCATCGCCCCGTTCGGCGAGCTTCATTTCAATCATTTGTTCCACCATCAATTTACTGATGGCGGCGGGGTCCACTTGCTGAGAGTAGAAGTGGGCTGGTTGATTATTTGGGGTGTTCATGATGGCCACCGGTGGCAACGGTGGTGGCATTTGATCCTCCACTTGATGCTCAGAAGCCTGAGCAGGTGGTAACTGTTGTTGCTATAGGGTATGGTCTGATTGTAGCTGATACTGCTGTTGTTGCTGTTGAAAGAACTGTGGTTGCAGCAACTGATATTGGATTTGTGGGCACTACTGCTGAACTGTAGCCATCGGTGACTGTTGTGGCTGCTCATTCACCGGCTGCGCAGTGGTGCGCTGGGCCGAGACTCTCACTAACCCCGAGGCAGCCTGAGGAGCTTCTCCCGAACCTTCAGCTTCTCGGGCTGTGTGCCCCTCCGCTTCTTTGCCTCTTATCTGCCTTTTTAGCGCTTCAATTTCAGCCTAATATCGCTGCAGCAACTCTATGACAGCCGGGTGTAGATGTGGAATAGCAGGAGTTTCTTGCACTGAGCCCCCTGTTACTTCAGGCGGTGGCGAGGGGAACTCATTGCTGCCCCCACTACCCTGAGTAGTGATCACATTGGCGGCAACCACCGTCATCTGCGTTGCAGGCGCATCAGCATTTCAATACGCGGCTGCTAAAACTGTTGTCGCGGCTCTTCTCCTGGTAACAACACCAGGCCTTTCTGCTAGCACAATAATTTCTTCATTCTCAGTGGGTAGAGCCCCATATCGGCTCCACACACTGGCCATATGACATGCACAAATTTTGAGGCTCTCGCTCTGGTCTCTCCCGACCCTTCAGGATGTTTGAGGAGGAAAGGATAACCTTTAAAAAACTAATACCCGGGCTTTGACTTTACCGGGTTGTTCATGGAAATGTTCGCACGGAACATCATTTCATTAGAACTGCTCTCAGCTCCATCCTGAGGTGTTCCCATGGCTTGAAGCATTCTCACTCTCTGCAGCGAGGAATTGCGAGGTGGAGGATATGGTCGCGCATGACCCTTGCTGCCCCCTATTGATCATGAGTGGTTGAAACCATTGATGCGGGAGAATTTTCCCGGACAGGTGGGAGGTAAGCAGACCTTCGCAATTCTGCTCTCTTGTTCTGGAAGCTGGCATACGCACATGCCCCTCCCTGCTGAACCCTGGCCTGGAAGCCTCTGGGTGGCCTTTGATAATTAGGGACCTTCACGTCCATTGCTTCTCATAGTGCCTCCTCTTCCGGCACAGCTTCCTCCAATGTAGGCTGTTGCACTTTCTTGGGTCGCCAGACCTACTTGAATTTGATGGGCTTCGGGGGTAGCTCGTCCTTAAAGGTGTTGTACATTGTCTTCTTTCCAGTCAATGCCTGGAAAGGGTTCTCCACAGCCACTGCCGGTATCACCTGTTCCGGCTCGAATTTGCTGCGTCGATTATGCAGATTGATTCTCACTTCTCCCACCAGTACGCTCTTTCCAGAGTTGGAAAGGCGAGCATGATGGGAGATGATCTTCTCGTCCTCCTCAGCTTGCTTGCACTTCTTCTTGCTTCTCTTTCCCATGTTCTTTTTACCATGGTCCACATGGTGAACCTGGCAGCTTAGCTTCTCTGCAGTCTCTTCGACCTTAACCTCAGCTTCCGGATGGAGTATGTCGACGAAAGCCACCCCCAGGAAATTAGGGAACTCGACTACCAGAGAAAAGGCTCCGAATAGGGTCGGCACGGCGAGGTGGCCATACCGGGCATGATCTTTGACAATTTGGGGTCCGAAGCGTACCTCCGCCATCGGTCTGTTAGTACCTGTCAGTTAGTAAAATATGATAGTTAGTATTGAGTATAAAGGCCACAAGGCTTTCTATTCTGGCGAAAATATGAAGGGAAGTTTGGTCCCACCAGGCGTGCCACGCTGTGGAAATGGATTTTGTCGATCCATCACAAATTATTTAAAATTAAAAATTATTTATCATGTTCCCATGTGTTTAACCGCGTATTACAAATTCAAGTCCCGTTTAGTGCTAAGTAAGTCACTATAATGAAAGATGAATCGGTAACTGCGAAGCGCAGGCGTGCCAGTCGCCGAAGCGACAACATGTTCTTCCTCCGAGAGTTGAAGGACTTTGGGTCTATTTGCGCGCCGTCTGACTTTGTCAAACGAAAATGGAGATCGGGTTGGGACAAAGATCTCGACGTTGCCTAAGCACAACGACGTTAATTACATCCCTCTATGAAGGAAAACCCTTGATTAATCACCAGAATAAATAGTCTCGTGGCCTTTCAACGAAAACATCCGATAAAAGATATGCGCGAAAATGCAAATCTAGTTGTGCCTAATACGAGACGACCAGAATATAACACTCGACGCACTTTTTCTGTTATTTCATATTTATTAAAAGGGGTTGAATTAGTTTCAACATTGTTTGATTTGATTTGTTTTCTTTGGTCTTTTACATTCTTTTAATTATGTTTCATCTTTTATTAGATTGTGTTTTTCATTTATTGCCCTTTTGATTTGAGTTAATTAATTTTTTTTGATTGTTTGATTTGATATAGGGTTTTATTTGACTTCAGATTTATTTTCATTTAAATTTGTTTCTTTTAATTTATTTGAGTTTGCAATTCATTTGGACTCTTATTCTAGGTGAGAATGTTTAGCCCAAATTATTTGATTTGATTCCTTTGGTTTAGGATTGTTTTATTTGTTTTTTCTTAACATTGGGTTTATTTTGAAGTTATTATTTTTTGTTGTATTTATTTTATGTTAGATTTGATTTAAAATTATTCATGTTTTATTTTGTTATTTGATTTGAAAATTTCCTTTGCTTTTGATATGAAATTATCATGTTGTATTTCTTTTAAACTTGGTTTGAAGTTGTGACAATTAGATTTTTTTTTAGATGATTTATTTATTTATTTATAATTATTCCTTTTGCTGTTTTTTTTTCTTATCATCCCGTTTTTCTCTTTTATGGCTGATTAGAGAGGGAGATGGCCAATATATGCATGTGTATGCGTATGAGTGGGTTTGTGGGTTCAAGTGATGGGCTTGCATGTGCCGAGGGACATATGTGTGTGTATTGGCTTGGGATGGGTGTAGGTGTAGCAATGGTTTGGCACTTGAAAGCTGAACGGTGGCCCTTGAACTGGTTCTTCCTCTTCCTTTGAACTGCCAGGAGGCTTCAAGCAGTGGCTGTCATGGGAGTTGGCGCATGGGCATGCTGAACATCAGGGGTTTTTAAATGGTTATTTTTTTAGAGATGGGTGTGTGCAGGCACCTGGCTACATGCGGTGCTGAATGGTGGAGGGTGGGCCGGTGTCGTGCGTGAGATGGGGTGGCTGAACGGTGGAGGGTGATCTGGTTCAAGTACTTCCGTTTAAAAGGAGGAGAGGCCGGTTCAGGGGCTGCCGTTTAGGCGCTTATGCATGTATGTGGGGGCTGAACGGTGGAAGGCTGTCGCACCACCGATAAAGTTGAGTGGTGGGGGGTTGTTGCACCACCGATAGAGCTGAACAGTGGCCCTTTGTGGAGGCATGCATGCATAGAGAGGGACTGAACATTGGCCATGAAAGAAGCTTGTGCGTATGGAAAGCTGAACGGTGGCCACTGTTTGGCAGTCCCCATTTTTCATTCTTTTTACTGTTCCACTGATAACTCATCTGATGGTTTGAATAGTTCTTTTCATCATCCAATTTTTCTTTTCCTCCATTTATTATTTATTTGATGTCATCATTCCCCGTTTTTTTTATTGTTATTATTATTGCTTTCTTATGTTGTATTAATGTCTGATAACACATTTTTTTATTCTTCATTGTTTGGGGGGGGGGGTCCCATTCAATTATTACGATTATTGTCCATTGTTATTTCTATTACGATTTTGTCATTTGTCTCATTTATATTTTTCCGTGTCGGACACGTTGACAGGGTGACGTACGTCGCACCGACACTCATTTGTTTTATTCGTACACATATTTATACACATAACACAGGCCGACAAAATCATGGCTGAAGAAATAAGATATAAACCGACGGAAATCTTGTCGTATAATGTAACCCGACTTGAGGGTAACCACCCCTGCCCACCACATGTTGGTGTGATACCCAGGGACGCTCGCCTATAGACCCGAGGCGGCGCCCGCGGGGCAATGTTCGCCAAATAGTGGCGACATAATATTTACGAACCCGGTGGTTATGTAGGCACAAACGGGTTCGGAAGTTATCACAAAAAAATCCGGCAGCACCTCCCCTTAGTCTGTACCTTGGAAGGGGGGGGGGTGTCCGTGACATCCGTCCACCATAATGGAGACGGTGCCAACAACAGTGTTGATGCCGGGGCAACAACAACACGGTACATGACACCGATTCCCGAGGTGTACCCGAGAGATTGGCATATGCCGAGACCGCAAACTGAAGCAAAACTGACAAAATATCGCTCTAGAATTAAATACCATTTCGATTTAACATTTTTTCACAACGTACATGCATGAATTGGTGACCTTGAGGTCAATCGGGTCACTAAGATCCTGAATGGTGGAGAGGGAAAGAGCCACCGTTCAGGGTCCTTCTTCTCTTTTATAGTAGCGTGACAAGGAAGAAGAGAAGCTAAACGGTGGGGGGTGAAGGTGCCACCATTCAACTTTTCCAATAGCTTAACAGGGAGTGATGGAATCAGGAAATTGAGGGGCATTTAAGGCACAGAGAAAACCGTATCTTGTGGAAGAATTTATGAGGTTTTAGAACATCATCCCAGAGGTAATTTGATACGAGAAAAAAGCCCATAAGAAAGGAAAGTGCAATGGAGAAGGATGTTGAACGGTGGCGTTGCGCAGGGCTACCATTCAAGGCTCCAACAACCAACAGGGAGAGGAATGACGTGGAGATTAATTGGAAATTTCTTGTGCAAAAATAATGCGCCGTAAAAAAACATTTTGTAACGCACAGACGAATATTTCAAGGAGGATTTAAATAAAGAACACATAGCCCAACTAAGTGGCGGCTGATGCACATCGTATGGGGGATGAGAGCTCAGCCATGGAACACTTCCAAAAGGGATGATGGGCCTCTGTGCTGGAACAACCTTCTACACTTGGAACATAATGTATCAAGCAAATAAACAAAAGGGAAATTCCCAGCGAGAAAACACTTAGATCGATCCAAAGAAAAGACCCAGACAAATTCAGCATTGTATGGTCTTTTGCGGACCCAGACAAAAGGGAAATTCCCAGCGAGAAAACACTTCAGTATGATTATATCTGTATTATGGTTATTTGGCAGTTGCAACAGTGAGGTTAAAATCAGTAAATGAGGACTTATGGGTTTATGAATTGTGTATGAGTGTGTGTACATGGGACGTGAGAGAACAAGTGGTGTAGGTGTGTAAAATGATTAATGTGATAAGATAAACAAACATGCCCATAAGACACTGCCACCCTAGATGCTTGGAGCTGTACCGTAGTAATGCCCCTACGGGAAAGCTCAATGTGATATGAGATACCCTAGAGAAGGGTATTGATAAAGTGTACACCCTGGCAAAGGGTCTTGTGAAATCCTGGAGGTGGACAAGTTCCACTGGTAATGGTGGGAAGAGCTTTCCCCGGTTTCTGCAGGAACTAAGACTTATCACTATGCTGGTGATTAAGTATGTGAATGTGAATGTGTGTGTCATGTGATCATCTATGTGGTGGTTTGGGCTGTGTCTTGGCATTAAGTGAAAATAAGTATAAGTGTGATGTGAAAAGTGATATGTGTTCATAGCACAAGGTACGTGCAAGATATGTGTAAATGTGGCACACGTTATGTGCAAAAGTGAAATGATAAGAAGTGTGTGAATGTGAAAAAGGAATTAATGGGAAATGTGTGTATGTGTTGGGTGATGGAACAAAGTGAGTGTATGTGAAAGCCAAGGTTCATCATATGGTTGTGTGTAATGAGAAAATAGTATAAGTGTAAATGACAATAGTGTTAATTGATAAATTGTTATTGATGTGTACCAATGTGTGTGTGTATGTGTTTATGTATAAATTGTAAATTGCTAAAAGTGATGTTACCATTAGTGCCAAAATGTAAGTATATGCTTTCATATTCGTGGAATTTGAGTGATTGGATGCACATGTGTTTAGTATTATGTTGTATAGTTGAAAGTGATCCCTATGCAAAGGTAATATGAATGTGATAAAATTTGTATAAAATCAGCAAGCTAAATGTGAAGTAAATTGTTATGATTGCATGCGAAGTGAGTTAGAAATCATGCTAGGAGTGCTACCTATCTCGTATATGTTTCTATGGTTTAGTTGTGCAACTTTACAATGACTTGGATAAAGCATGAAACGTGTGAATGTGTATTTTACTCATATTAATGACACCATGATGATAGTGATCTTGTTTAGATATTAGTTTTACACTTGCTTAGATAATTGATTAATGGAATTTGTTTATGGTATAGCATGATCATGTATGATTTAACTGCTGAAATTTTATTGTGTTAATTGGTAAAAAGCATGTATGTATTGAATCTTAAGTTACTTGCTGAGTCTATTGCGTAGACTCACTCTTGCTAAACATTTCAGGAAATTAGCAGCGGAGGAGCTAGTAAGAATTGAAGTGGAGTTGGACTAAAGGATTGAAGAATTGTAATTTATATTTCATAAGTATGTAATGCTACAATTGAAATTTAGATTTTGTTCAAATGTACTTGGAGTCGGCTATGTATTTGGAACATTTTGCACTTATGTTATCTCTTGTTGGACTATACGAACTGTGGTATGTGGATTTAAAAGTTGATGGAATGAGATTCATTTAAATTCCGTTGCATTTATTCGACTCTATTTGTGTATATCTCAGCTCATTTGTTACTTGTTGGGGTATTCTCCCCTGTAGCGGCTTGCTCTCATCCGACGTGGGTTGGTATAACCGTACCGGGTGAAGTGGGTCCTTGCAGAGATGGTATCAGAGCCCTTTGGGTTGAGCTTATACATAAATAGCCATCAACTAAATCACATCTCTAAGTCTTTGTAGTGGATAGCCAGATCCATGGAGTAATTAAGATAGTACTAGAAAAGCAGTAAGATAATTTCATGATAACATGTTAAGTATGAGGATAAATGGAGTTTACCTAGTGTTTATTTTGTAGCAATGGCTGGAAGGACTCGACGTTCTAGCTGCCCATTCAAGATGAGGAATTAAGTAGGACCGACGGAGAGCAACATGAAGTACCAGCACCTTAAGGATCGCCTGCGCCACCCCCGCGACCGTTGGCTGATTATGGTACAGTCATGCAAGGGATTGTACAAGCAATACAAACTCAAGCGCAAACACAAGCGGCTTTTCAAACTCAGTTTCAGGCTCAGGTTCCAGCACCAGCTCAGCAGGACCGTGGTTTAGGAGGTGTGTCAGTCATGGAGAGATTCAAGAGGATGGCTCCACCCTCTTTTAAGGGGAGAGTGAGCCGTTAGTTGCAGAAAGATGGCTCAGGGAAATCGAAAAGATATTCCGAGCTATCAGGTGTGCAGAGGATGACAAGATCAGTCTGGCATCATACATGTTTCAGGAGCGAGCGGATGTGTGGTGGTCTTCCGTTCTTCGCACGCGGTTTGAGGGAGTGGAGCTAGAGGTTACTTGGGAAGATTTCGTAAGGATGTTTCAGGCCAAGTACGTTCCGAGCATATATAGGGCAAAATGGAGCAGAATTCTTAGCATTGACTCAGGGATCGATGACAGTTTTGGAGTATGAGGCTAGATTTGCAGAGTTGTCTAGATATGCACCACACATAGTTGATGATGAGAGGCGCAAGGTAAGGAAGTTTGTAATGGGGCTTAGACCGTCAATGAGGGCCAGACTGGCGGCGTTTGACCTTAGAACCATGGATGTAGCTCTTAGCGCGGCGTGCAAACAAGAGAGTGAAATGGAGTTGTACTTGGCAGAGAAGAAAGCAAGACTAGAAATGTTGCCAGAACCATTTCAGCGGCAAAGGAGGAAGATGAAGAAGCTCATGAAAAGACAGCAACCAACTATGGTACCAATAAAATCAACCTTTCAGCCAGTAGTTTTGTCCGGTAACGAGAAGCCCGTATGTGTGCATTGTGGCAAGCGCCACGGCGGAGACGTATGTTGGACGAGGTTAGGAAGATGTCTCAAGTGTGGTAGCAAGAACCATCGGATTAAAGACTGTCTGAATCAGAAGAAGAGGTTTGTTCCCCGGGATGTTCAAGTAGTGAAGAAGCCACCGTAGGAATTTAGGCACCAGTCTAAGTGGACTAGAAGCGGCAATGAGATGACATCAAGGGTACGTGATCCGATCTTCCAGGACGAAGATCTCTTTAAGGGGAGAGGGTGTAAGGCCCGATTTTTTTTCCCGCTTCTATTTATGTATATGATGTTTACTTGTTCTTGCATAAATGGCGTGCATGAAAATGGCGCATATTATAGATAAATTTTGCATGTGTATATGCGTGGATGTATATTATTATCGTGAATATGAGTAATTGGCCAATTTTGTGTATAAGGTATCTATTCAACTATTATGCAAGTACCATCTAAATATTGAATTGTACCTTATATTACCCCTTTCATGGATATTGTCTGCGAATATATGAAGTGCATATGTGTATGTACGTATGTAGGTTATCTTAGTTGTGTAAAATTGTGTACCTAATTTTTACGTATGTAACACCTTGGTAAACTTAGGTATGCATGAGTATGTTAGTGTAAACGTTGTTCATTTGCATGGTTGTAGTTATACACCTATTATACCTTATACATTGTATGTATATACGTAGTGTAACCACAATTCTTTGGTGTTGAGTCATGTTGGTGTATGTATATGTCTATATATATATATATATATATATTATATATATATATATATTATATAGATAAATTGTATGCGTATGAAGATATTCATGTACGTGTTATTATCTTGATGTACCTATGTACGTATGTGTAGGATTAGTAGTAAATATTGGATGTTTACATGGTGTAGTGGTGTACACACTATACTACATAGTTTCATGTGCATATATGTGTGATTAAGCATGGTTCTGCATGATTTTAAATTCTGGCAGAAGAGTGTTGGCGTCAAAATGGATGGACGCCCATGATATGTCAGCATCCATATCGACTGACGCCAACCCTAATGTAGCCGTTCATGGATGTGGACGTCAATATCCTAATTTTCTGTGCACAACAGAGCGCAGAGAGCACTCATTGGGCTAGGCTTCTGATTGGGGAGAAGTCTTCCCAAAGGCTCTTATCTGTCCCTTCAACCCCTGCACGAGCCCCTCTTGTCCCCTAGTCTATAAAAACACATCCCTTTTGCAACCTAGAGAACTCTCTTGGCTCTTTACTAGAAAGGAAACCCTAGAGAGAGAGAGGAAGGACTGACCTTAGAGGGCTTGGATCCGGCGACTGGAGGGGTTTTCTGGTGATCTTCTACGACAAGGAGGAAGGCCATAGTAGGAGAAGGCTTCCCTGGCGTTGGACTGCAGCCTACAACCCTAGAACCCAGAGCAAAGGATTTCTGGAGGCTCGTGGCGCTGCCCAAGGAGGGCTTCATCAGCTTATTCCGATCTTGTAGATTTAATTGAGAGGCAAGTAACCCATAGATCTCAATCTATACATGTGCCTAAGTCCCAGCAATTTTGTGGATTTTAAATCGTGTCCTGGACCTCCTTTTCACTTGATATTTGGAGTTCGGTCTGTGCTGTTGCACAGACAGGAACTTGGATCAATACCTTGATGCCAAGATCTCCCATTGGCGTCCAGCGATCGTGCGTCCAAACCCTTGAACGGCCAGAGGCTGCCGCCAAGTTCTTCAGATAGAACAATGAACTGTCCTCCTGGTAGATGATTATTTTCGATATGTTTTCGCAAGGAGGATATAGTGTAAATTTTATATGCTAGAAATAGATAATGTGATGTGTGTGGAATTTCTGCATTTTCTGTGGATGGCATGAATTTTAGATTTTTGAAATACATGTTGGGAAAAGATGGATTATGCATGTTCATCTACTGTCTACCTAATTCCTGAGGAATTAAATGCCCTAGATTTTTCTATACATGTGCATATGTATCAGTCCATGCCCTGGAATCTTGAGAATTTTTCCATGACTGGGGATTTACTGAAATTTTGTTTTGGAAATAGAAGACATGCGTAGAAATCGTAAAATTTACATTAAATTGTGTGCTGTGCAATAATCAAGGGAAAATTTCTGGATGTTGATTAGTTAGGATCAGGGTTGTGAATGGTTAAATCTGATGTTCGGTTATGTTCCATGTTAAAGTTAATTATAATAGCATGAAACTGAATGTTTAATTTCTGTAAATGTAATATGATTAAGGAAAAAATCTGAAAAAATTGTATGTGCGATTATAAACCTTAAAATTGTCTGTGGTTAAAATCTCATGTATTTGATGACAGTAAGTATTGTTATGGATTTTAATGTGAAAAATGACTATGTGAGCATGTAATTGTGACTTGATGTGATTCAGTAAACTTCAGTATGATTATATCTGTATTATGGTTATTTGGCAGTTGCAACAGTGATGTTAAAATCAGTAAATGAGGACTTATGGGTGTATGAATTGTGTATGAGTGTGTGTACATGGGGACATGAGAGAACAAGTGGTGTTGGTGTGTAAAATGATTAATGTGATAAGATAAACAAACATGCCCATAAGACACTGCCACCCTAGATGCTTGGAGCTGTACCGTAGTAATGCCCCTACAGGAAAGCTCATGTGATATGTGATACCCTAGAGAAGGGTCTTGATAAGTGTACACCCTGGCAAAGGGTCCTGTGAAATCCTGGAGGGGACAAGTTCCACTGGTAATGATGGGAAGGCTTTCCCGGTTCTGCAGGAACTAAGACTTATCACTATGCCGGTGATTAAGTATGTGAATGTGAATGTGTGTGTCATGTGATCGTCTATGTGGTGGTTTGGGCTGTGTATGGCATTAAGTGAAAATAAGTATAAGTGTGATGTGAAAAGTGATATGTGTTCATAGCACAAGGTACGTGCAAGATATGTATAATGTGGCACACGTTATGTGCAAAAGTGAAATGATAAGAAGTGTGAATGTGAAAAAGAAAGAATCAATGGGAAACGTGTGTAAGTGTTGGGTGATGGAACAAAGTGAGTGTATGTGAAAGCCAAGTTCATCATATGGTTGTATGTAATGAGAAAATAGTATAAGTGTAAATGACAATAGTGTTAATGATAAATTGTTATTGATGTGTACCAATGGTGTGTGTATGTGTTATGTATAAATTGTAAATTGTAAAAGCGATGTTACCATTAGTGCCAAATGTAAGTATATGCTTTCATTTGTGGATTTGAGTGATTAGATGAACATGTGTTTAGTATTATGTTGTATAGTTGAAAGTGATCCCTATGCAAAGGTAATATGAAATGTGATAAATTTGTATAAAATCAGCAAGCTAAATGTGAAGTAAATTGTTATGATTGCATGCGAAGTGAGTTAGAAATCATGCTAGGAGTGCTACCTATCTCGTATATGTTTCTATGGTTTAGTTGTGCAACTTTACAATGACTTGGATAAAGCATGAAAAATGAGTGAATGTGTATTTTACTCATGTAATGACACCATGATGATAGTGATCTTGTTTAGATATTAGTTTTACACTTGCTTAGATAATTGATTAATGGAATTTGTTTAGGGTATAGCATGATCATGTATGATTTAACTGCTGAAATTTTATTGTGTTAATTGGTATAAAGCATGTATGTATTGAATCTTAAGTTACTGCTGAGTCTATTGCGTAGACTCACTCTTGCTAAACATTTCAAGAAATTAGCAGCGGAGGAGCTAGCAAGAATGAAGTGGAGTTGGACTAAATGATTGAAGAATTGTAATTTATATTTCATAAGTATGTAATGCTACAATTAAAATTTAGATTTTGTTCAAATGTACTTGGAGTCGGCTATGTATTTGGAACATTTTGCACTTATGTTATCTCTTGTTGGACTATACAGACTGTGGTATGTGGATTTAAAAGTTGATGGAATGAGATTCATTTAAATTCCGTTGCATTTATTCGACTCTATTTGTGTGTATCTCAGCTAATTTGTTACTTGTTGGGGTATTCTCCCCTGTAGCGGCTTGCTCTCATCCGACGTGGGTTGGTATAACCGTACCGGGTGGAAGTGGGTCGTTGCACCTAATGCCGCCATGGCATGGCAATGTCATCAAAATCCCCCCACCACCCCCCCCCCCAAAAAAAAAAGAAAAAGAAGGATATTTTCAAAATCACAAAAAGTTTCAAATACCTTTAAAATTCATTAAAATTTGAATATTCCCAAAACACAAAAAAAATCCAAATATTTTCAAAATCCAACAAAAAATTCAAATATTCCAAAAAAACCATAAGATTTCAAAATTTCCAAAAATCCTATAATTTCAAATATTTTAAAAAAAAACTCCACAAATAAAATATTTTCAAAACCCCAAAAATCAAATATTTTCAAAATCATAAAAATTCAAAAATTTTCAAACCCACAAAAAATCAAATATTCTCAAAATCCACAAAAATTCAAATACTTTCAAAAAAAATTCCAAAAACTTCGCGATAGTATTGCACATGGCAAGTAAATCTTGTCTTGCTGGATCACATCAATTCTTCCAATCATTGGTTCCCCATCATACACTCCAAACTCCCTTATCCAAGAACACTTATCCTCATGGTAAAACAAACAAAACTAAATGTGCTACACTTGTTGTTGACTACTTTAGCACGCTCCTGAATGAATGTTGTTTTTCCATGATATGTGTTTTTCTTGGCTAACGAAGCTTTGAGTGCAGGATTCGAGTTATCTCATCCGGCGCAACATCAGGCGACTGTTGCCCCCACCATCAAGTTATCTATAAGTATACTCTTAGGGCACACCAAGGACCTTGTGGCTCTGAGGAATCTGGGATCTGAGTTCCCTTTAACAAAAGAATGATTATCCCAGAGGATCCTTAGCCTCACGGATAGGCCGTTACGTTTGGCACGTGAGGACGACAGACCCATGCATAACCCCCGGTCCTGACTCAACGCCATTGTAACAATATTATCCTGGTTTGTTTCCTACTCTTTTAACATGTTTTATTTTAGCCCAGCATACATGCATGTTAAAATCACAGTGGAAAACCCACTCTTCCAAAGCAATTGAGGGCCATCCGTGCCCCAATTCAAAAGCAATTGAAATATTCCACTCCAGGTCAGGTACCCAACTCCCTTTGATGTTGCCTCAGGGTTGATTTCCTTAGAACCCTTTTTGGACTTATCCTTTTTTATTTTTACTCCCAGAGATCCACCTGCGATAGTGGCAGACGCCCCCAATGGTGAAACCTAACGGATTGTGTCCTTAGGTACTTCCCCCTCACTAGAAGTTGGTCTCTCCTTCTCTCCCAAGATCCACCAACGGCAGTGGCAGATGCCCCCAATGGGGAAACCTAACAGATTGTGACCTTAGGTACTTCCCTGACGCTGAATGTTGATCTTTTCTATCCTTTTGTGCCCCACGCGACACCTTTCCTCTTTTCCTTCATACACCTTATCCATTTCCTTTCTCCAAACATTTGTTTCCCTAGGTCTTCTTCCTGGTGGTGACTTCCTTGGGTGTTGGTGAAAGACTCTTATCAGGTGGCAGCCACCCAATGATTATGCTTGTCTATTTTTCACCTTGACGTCTACTTTTAAGTCCGCTCCTGCTTCGCAACACTTCATTTCTTTCATTCCATTTCATTCAACTCACTCCATTACACTCCACTTCATGTCCCTTCGCTTCGCTTCGCTTCCCTGCAAAGTAGACGCCAAGGCATGGCAGCTGTAGATACACGAATTTGACTCTACCACGGGCAAATTTCATATTGCGCCATAATGCCACAAATGGCCCTCATTTTTCCTCGCAAGAATGTTTTCCCCATCATTTCAGATCTCACCCATCCTCCCTCGGTGCTTCCCCTCCATTTTCCCAGGTTCACCGGGGGTCTATAGGCATTCATTTCAAGTCACGACGGGTCTGGGGCCGCGTTCTTAAACGAGTATGAAAAGCGGATGTGATTCCAAGTTGTGACAGGTCTGGTGGTCGCATTCGAAACGTGTCTGACATGTTCAATGCGATTCATGGTCGTGCCATGCACGCGGGATGCGACAAGGCCAAATGGACCTTATCGCGGTAGCCATCCACGACGAGACAAAGGAATTTACCTATTTTATTTATGGAAAATGCTCAACCATAAACGTGTCCGATATAGGCGCCGCGACTCCAATGTCAGTTTTGGGCAAGTTTTTTATAAATAAAATTCATAAATATCTTATCGCGTCCTGCCACCCAGACGCATTTTAAATCAAGACGTGTCGGCCTGAGCTGCTACGATTAGGCCCCAAAAGTCGTCGCACTCAAGCGCCCGGACCTCAGAATCACGCGAAATCTCTGAATCACGTCCGACTAGGCCGACGTGATTAGGTCCTAGGCCTGACATGCCAGACCCCGGATGTCGTCGCATTTATGGCCCACGTGCCCAAAACGAATTCGCGATGAGGTAGGCCGACGCGTTTTAAGAACGCGGCGGTCATCCCCGACGCGAATTTGAAGGTGGCCGTAGGCCATAATCACGCGCTTTATGTCAAATCAAGTAGCAAATGCGGCGCTTCCTAATTGTGGCAGCCATTGCAGACGCGTTTCTTATCGCGTCAGCCAGGGCAGACGTGATTCACTCTTATAGTCGCGTCTGCTGTAGCCGACGTGATTCAAGCGTCTGATGTCTATAAATAGACCCCCGAGTGTCATTTGTAGGGGGGTTCCACTCACTACGGCAAAGCCCTGCCGGATTCCTACCTTGACCTCCGAGCCAGGGAGACCTTCTACTTCACGCCGATCCACGCATTCCTCCTCGGAGTTCGGAGCCGGCATCTTCCTCCACGCATACCGGAGCGGGATGAGGCAAAAGCTTCTTCCCCATTCTTCTCTGTCCATCCAACTGGCAACGCGCTGCGCCATCCGACATTTGTGGAAGCACCCCTCCCCTTCCTCTTCTCTCATTATTTACCTTCTTCGGGCCTCATGTGGCTCCTTTTTTCACACACACATGCATGCATACAGACCCACACATACCTATTTTTTAGGGCTTTAATAGCCAACACACGGTAAGTCAGCCCCCATGTTCATTATTATTTCATTCATTCTTTTGGATTCGGTACTACACATTATTTGGCTAATCCCCTTTTCCTTTCTTTGTCTTCTTCTTTTTTTCAGGGTAATCAAATGAGGAAAACGCCCTCCACCACGGTCAGCCGTGCTCGTAGAGGAAGAGGAACCCACATCCCTCGCGCAGTCTGCCCACACTCCAACAGGTATGCTTCGCTATAACTTCTGCCACCCGCACCCCTCGCCGTCCATCCCTCCATTTGGCACCTCGCGTGCCTAGCGATCACCATCCACCCCACCCGATCACATCCCTCTTTGTACGTGTCGTCGCCTCGCGGTGGTGTCTACACTGTTACACAGAGTAAACGTCAATCGATATGGATATTTACCTCGTGTTGATGGCAAGGATGTTGCCGTTTACTTGCTGTTGATGGCAGTCAATGTTGCCATCAGAAACACAGGTCAACCTGCATCCACTCGAGAACATACCATTCTACCCTACAATCCACAAAACCATATACATACATGCACAAATTTCCTAAATGCTTAATAAAATAAATATCAAATGAAATTTAAAACCTATTAAGAAATTTTAGGACATCATATTTTTTCTTTTGTCTGAATTTTTTGTGTGTGTAGGTGTGCTCATGGTTCTGGAATGCTTCTGTTTGAGTTGATTGTACCAAGTGACAATCAACTTGGTCCCCTAAAATAACACAATGACAATGAGGTATGTCACTCAAAGTACACTGGCGACAACACTTGTTGTCATACAAGTATTCCTAATGACAATATCGATTGCCACCAGGAAGAGAAACTAGTGGACTAAGACTAGTACTATGATTGTAATAATCGGTACGTTCAGATCGAAGATTACCGGGTTTGGGGGCTAGTGTGTGGCCCATTGGTTGAGTATGTGTGCGTGAATGTGTGTTTACAGGTCCTTGTAGTAGGTTCGGAGGCTGGAGGGATGGAAATTCTAGCCCAAATAGACCTCTGGCTGGTTCATTAAGAACATGACCAACATAGTTGTCGCGATTCTTACATGAACGCGGCCACTACTAGGTCGTGATTTTGAACCGCTTCTCCGTGAGCGCCACTGCATGCGCTCCGCATGGCACTTGCAGGGTCGTCAGGGTTTAATCGGGAAGGCTGGGTACGTCTCATTTCTAAACACGATGGCCCAATATGTCACGATTTAAACTCTGTGTATTTGGCTTTTGCCCTAGGCCGTGCCCTATGCCGAACAAGTGGAGAGGAGATTGCTCAAGAGGGGAGAGCTACGTGATTGGAGGCGATTCGAGCGTTTGACTGTCCATTCAGCGTGGTTCTGACGTGAGGAGGAGCTTCGAAGCATGGGGAACTCTAGACGGCATGGTTTTGTATTCATCCATTGGTAGGGGAACTCTTCACTGTTTTTCTTCTGAGGGTTGTCTAGGTTGAGATTTGTGGATTTTAGTTTGGAAATCACTTACACATGATAGAGAGAATGCCCAGGTATGATCAATTATTTCTTGCTTTAACAGTATGTACAGTCGTTTGGTGTGATTTCCAGAATTGGGGCTGTAGGTAGGTTTTTGTTATCTGAAAGGCGGCGGAACGAGTCGTCACATTTTATGAATGCGACAGCTTGTCCAGTCACGATTCAGGTGTTAAGGCAAAGGGTTGGTCCGTCGTGATTCAAGCACCAATTGGTGACTACTGTGTTGGTCGAGATTTAGAATGTGGCCACCCAAGTAATGGGGTTTTATGGCCAGTCTGTCTGGTTTCTATTGCACATTATTTGGGCTTTGTTGGCTATGCAATGTAGGGTTGTAAGGGTTGTGTTGGCTATACCGTGGTTGATAACGATGGGTTTTGCTTGGAACGTGTGCATAGCGAGTTGGGTTGTAACGTCTTCCGTGGTTACCTCTCCAGTCAATTACTCAGGCACCAGGTGCTCCGATTTTGTCCCAGTACGGTGAGTACCGTCAACGTTTGTGTCATCTTCCTGGACACCCTCACTCTTGAGTTTGAGTTGTACATCCAGCTAAGGGAAAGATGACAGGGGGCAGTGACTCGTGTTTGTGGGTGTGCGATAACTTGTATCGTGCTCGTAGTTGGGGGACGGACACCAATAGACGTACTGGTCCATAGCTAGTCCTATTTCCAGTGCCTCACTTTAGGGAGCTTGCGCCAGAGTCCATTAAGGTGTCGGGCTTGGGCATGCAGCTGTGTGGTATGCATGAGTGGTGTTAGCTTGTCTACACAATCTTGACCTGTTGAGGTGGAGCAGTAGCAGTAGTTGGACCTTCCGTCGTGGCTGTGAGGCTTAGAGGTAGACTTGTGTTGTTTGTCTAGGTATGTGGGTGGTGTCGCGAACCAGTTCAGGTGACTTGTGTGCAGCGTGCTCTTCCTTGGCTTATATACGTGTGCGTGGTTTGTCGTTTAATTATTTACAGTTGTAGCATCATGCATAGGCAATGATATATTTTAATTGCTTACAACTTTGCTTACTTTACCTGTGTACATTGTTTCATCGCCTTTTAGGGAGTTGCCCTACTGAGCCAGTGACTTGTGAGGCTCACCCCTTCTTCTTCCAGGTGAAGGAGAGCAGGAGGGTTCCCGTCCCTCTTCTAGTTCCAGTCATCACCGTAGTGGAGTCAGGCCGACATCACCAGTGGAGTAATACTTCTTCTTGTTGTGCCTTGGGGGTTTGTCACAGGCCGTTGTACTTCGTACTATGACTTTAGTATGGAACTGAGTATGAATATATGTGAGAAATGAAAACTTATATGTGTTCAGTGTGTTCTTTTATATTTGAACGGACATGTTGTGTTGATATCCCTTGCGAGGCGACGGCTCGTTCACGGGAGACGGAGACGTATTGGGCACGTTATTGGGTTAACAGACCTTAACGGCGAGGACCATCACAGTTGGTATCAGAGCAAGGTCCGTTTAAATATGAAGAAACAGGAAATGTACATAGTTTGTTCCCTACTATAGTCTACTATTGGTAGTTGGCCATGTTTGTGTAATGATATGTTTGTGTGCTGTGTGGATTGGAATGTTGTATGTGCAGGTTTATAAATGGCTGATAGGAGAGATTGGGGAGGTGGAAGTGATGAGCCTGAGGAGACCACACATTAGATGATAGAGAGATTATGGGAAAGTATTACACAGATTCGGATACGGTTGGACCAGCAGCCCCCGGTTCAGCCAGCGGTTACAGCACCACTAGTGGAGGAGGAGATAGTACTGCTACCACTAGTACCACCCTATGGAGTTGAGGTAGCACCTATAGTACCTTACCTCCGGTTGTGCCAGTGGAGCCAACTGTCATGGAGGAGTCCACGATGCTAATGGAGAGGTTCCTACGTTTGCAGCTACGTACATAGTCGGGAGGTCCGAATCAGGATACAGCTGAACATTGGGTGCATGAGAAAGAAAGAGTATTTTTTACAATGAGAAGTCCACAGGCTGATAGAGTGATTTTGGCTACTACCAGTGGAGACTCAAGATGCAAATTGTGTTATAGGAAGAGCAGAAGATACAATCACTTGGCTGGAGTTCCTTGAAGTATTCAACAAACACATTCTTTCCAGTGCAAATTCAGCAAGCCAAGAGGGAGCAATTCAGAACACTACAACAAGGAAATTTGTCAGTGCTGGAATATCAAATGAGGTTCAGGCTTTGAGGGGGTATGAACCATACGTAGTAATCAACAGTGCAATGATGGTGGAGTATTTTAGTCGGGGGTTGAGGCCGGAATTGCAAGATGCAGTGATTCCACTTATGTGTAGTATGGTGGAGGAGGTAGCCCAGAGAGCAGCGATACTTGAAAGAACTGTCCAAGCAATGGAGTCCAGTGGATCAAGATCGAGATCGGGCAGTTTCCGACTTCCACTGCAGTCTTCGAATGTTAGTAAAGGCAAGGCACCTTGAAGAGGAGCGTCTACATCAGGTTTCTCCAAGTGGGGAGACAAGTTAATAAAGATATTAGAGGCCGAGAAGATGGCAGGCAGTAGGGATTTCAGCAAAGCCGAGGCTATAAGTCAGAGACAAAGAATCACAGCAAAGTATAGCTAGGTAGCCCATAGAATTTAGATGTTATAATTGTGATCAGTCGGGGCACTTGGCAAGAAATTGTCCATATCCCAGGAGAGGCAACTATGGTAGAGGGGCACCACAGCAGTAGCAGCCACCAGTGATCGAGGTAGAGGCACACCTTACCAGAGGGGATGAGGACGAGTGATGGCAATCACAAGGGCTCGAGTGGAGGCGTCAAATCTGATTGATGGTATTATACCACTCCTGAGTTTTCTACTGGAATGTTATTGATCTAGGTGCATCACATTTTCTTCATTTCAGAATACTTGATGGATAGTATGGTACATTCTTTGTGGAGAGGTAGTGTGAGCTTGTGGTAGAGGTACCTTTTGGTGATTTCATGCTTACTACTAGATAGTTTGATGAGGTTCCCATTATGATACAAGGTAATCAGTGCCAGCCAGATATATGCATTACAGTTAAAGGAATATGATGTGATAATGGGCATGGATTGGTTGAAAGCATATGGGGCAGAGGTTGATGTGAAATAAGAGAGTAAGGTTCAACCATCTAGGAGGCAGTATGTTTGAATTCAAGGTATGTCATTGTATACCCCTAAGTACATTATTTCTACTCTTAAGGCTAGGAAATGTGTTGGCCCTTTGGTATAGCAACAAGCTAACATGGAGGGGGGGTGAATAGGTTTTTTGAAATCTGAAAAACAAACTTAAAACAAAGAAAATTATCACTTGAAGGTTTGGTTAGTTGAGTGTGATAGAGAGTAGCAGTGCGGAAGCAAATAAATAATCACACAGAGGACATAAGGAATTTGTAACGACCCTCCTCATACAGGTACGATTATACCAATCCACATCGGTATAAAGAGCGTCATTACAGTGCGATAAAACCCAACACTAACCGATAGGTTGAAAAGTACGTAGATAGCAATTGATTTCAGCGGAATAAATACAACAATTTAACTTAGTCCATCACCATCCATATTCCACAGTCTATATAGTGCAAATATAGAACAACAATGTCCACATTATTACATGATGAAAGAGTACATTGTCCAAATAACATTTTTATTCAAACTATGAAGGAAAATACAAATACTACTTGCTCCTCAAAAGCCTCTCCTCCAAGATAGCTTCTCTCCCCTTAGCACGGGATACCTGTCAACTGTAGGCCGAAGTAAGGGTGAGTCAAAAGACTCAGCAAGTAAAACAAGATTTAATCTTAAACATATCACATTCACATTAAGCTATTAATCCCTAAAGAATTCGCACTATCATTTAATTTACGGAATATGCATGGAACATACTTTTAACTATCAACACGTTTCTAAATCGCTTAACCATACTTTTCTCTATTACATGTTTATTTAAATTCGTGGATACTAATATTATACACTTGAACATATTCTTTACACCTAAAATTTGGCATGAAACATTCTTCACACATTAATTCATTCATGATGAAATTCTACAACTAGAGCATAGAATTTAGCATAAAGAAATGAACAACCTAGCATGATGACTATTTCTTTTCACATATACTTTTCATATTAAATTTCACATTTTGCTTTGCTGTTTTAATGTAATAAACACATATGCATGGTTTCAAATTTTTATAGCAAAATTGTAGAGTCTAGAACAAAGATAAGTTAATTGGCAATACTAAACAATTTAAACATGCAACTCTACACTAAGTACTCATCACATCTAGCGTAAAATCCAAAGATTCTTCTTTGTGTTTAACATATTCATAACAATATTTTACTTGCTGTTTTGACATGGAATAACCTCAATTACATGATTTAATCTTATTCCACACAATCCCACTCTTTAGGATCCCACATGCTCATTTTTCAGGTTACATAAGAGCATGATGACGTATTTGATTCACGTGCACTATCTCATAAAAAGAAATAAAACACATAACATGATACTAAACATGATATTGCAATTAGGATAACTAATACATGAAATATATGAACGTATTGCATTAACATATTAGTTTCACATGTAAGCATATTCTTATTACATAAATTTTCCCTTACTTGTCTCTTCACATAATCCTCATCTTTTTTTTTTTACTCTTTCATTTTCATTTATCACGTATTATGTCATTTGCACTCATCACATGCCTTTTGCATATCATTGTACACTTATTCCTATTTCAATAACTTAAGATTCCATGACACATAGTCCTAACTACCTTTAGAGGACAAAACAAATATCTCATACTCATAACTCATCGCATCTCATAGCACATATCATAACCAACTCATATCACATACCCACCACCTAGGCAATGAAGTGGTGAATCTTGGTAACTGCGCAGACCGGGAGAAGCCCTCTCCACCCTATCCAGTGGTACTTGTCCACCTCCGGATTTTTCCTAATGCCTTTAGGACAAACTTTTACAATGTAGAGCCTTCCATAGGGACTTTTCTATGTACACTCTCGATACCTCTAGGTAGCAGTGTCATTCCTTGGCCCAATTATTACACATTCACTCATTCACATTTTCACACACTAGTCACTATTGTTCATATACTATTTAATCCCTTTTCATACCTTATTTACCATTTGCCTATATCTCATTTGAATTGATCATGATACTATGGTTTTTAGAAGTAAACAACTCCTATTACAATTCTAAACATGCAGCAAATTACTGAATTACATAAGATTAGTTTTTATCATATCAAATATGAATAATCCGCATAGTTTAACTAATAATTACAATTACTGTCATCAGATTAGTTCCAAATTTTTATCCCAGGTTACTAACAGTAAACATATCACATCTTCAATTTCTGGATTTTTCGAATAGTAAATATAATTTCTACAATTTAAAACAGATTTCAGTCATATTTATCAAAACATCATTAAACATGGTACATATGATCATGTTTATGTAGTAACAGTTTAGAAGTCAGATATTAGTACTCATACTGTCATGTAAAATTTATGCAATCCTAACTTACAGTAATTCCATTTATGCCATATTTAAACATGTTGTGTGGTGCACATAGTACAGTTATTGAATTTTCATATTAACATGGTTCACAAAAATTTAGGCAACATTATGACATGACCTAATGACTGTATACATCACCATAAAAATATCAGTATTTAACTATGTCCAAAGTCAGTTAAACAGCGTAACAAATCAATAAAACATATTTTCAGGTTCTGAAGAAGTAGACGTCAAGGGATGTTGCCGTCAACTTCAACTGAAGAACTTGACTGCAACCTATGTTGCCTTCTACTTGCTCCCAGCAGCACATACATACGACTTTGCATACATGGGTGAATTCGGGGTTCCAGGACGCGAGAAAAACTCCGTAAAATACCTAGGACTTAGGGGACATGTATAGGATCAAGATCTAGTTTATTGCCTCTTAAAAAAATCTACAAAGATCAGAATCGTCGGTGAAGCCCTTTTGGCCCTGCCAAAAGGTGCTCGGAAACGCCTTTGATCTTCTTCTCCTGTCGATGTAGGGGCTCCTCAGAGTTGGAATTTATTCCTCTATGTATAGACTACCTCCCAGTTGATGTAGCTCCTCGGGGAACACCTCTAGGTGACGGATCCGACCTTCCGAAGTTCAACTTTTCACCATCTCGGAGTTAGGGTTTTCACCAAATGTTAAAAGCATTTCCCTCGTCCTAGAGTGGGTATTTTATTGGTTCAAGGGTTGGGGTACGCATTAGGGTAGGTTACCCAATGTTTAGGAAGGTTTCCTAATCTGGAACTAGCCAAAACACGGACATTAACAATATGGAACCGTTACACAGCAGGATATTAACATCAACATCGGTTGTAGTCAACCTTGCAGTTGACGTCAAGGTCTGGCCGCCAGAATGGGGTTGGCGTCCAGGGGGTGGCCGCCCACTGGGTGTTGGCGTCTAGTCTTGGACGCCAGCAGCCTATGCAGCCGAAACTCTATCAGACCTAAAATTAATGTATAAATGCACTAAAATAATTTAGTATATGTAAAAATAATTTCATATATCTTTACCACATAAAATACTTGCATTATGTAATATTTAATTAATTACAACTTACACTAATCATAATGAAGAACAATATGCATCAATACATACATATATGCACATATACGTACACATTGCATAATTACATACATTATGCATGAACCTATGATTAAAATGTGTTCATTATTAGTTAAATATTGTATGCATATTATCATCCAAGTACATTAACCACCCTAAATATTTAACACGCTTAAAGGATAAATATTATTTAAACAAGGATAACACATGTATGTATACATACGCACATCCATAACACTAACTACGTGCATTAAAATAATTAAATACATGGGCATCTCAATATTAGATAATCCACACCGTTTAAATATATATATTGCATGCTCAGAATAAACTCATGATTATTTACAAAGTGTATGATAATAATTTCTTACTATGTGTACAACACGCACCATAGCATGAGATTTACATACATTGATAACTAGATAATGCATGCACAATTATGTATGTTTTTATACTTGTATGAAAATAGCACACATATACTTACATGGCCCACAACAAATTACCTATTACATGGACAATATATCTATGTATTATTCACATACTATAGATGAATTGATGTACATAGGATTAAATAGATAGATAGCACATGCATAAAGTAACATACATATGTATATATATATATATATATGTACTTTATATATTTACATCATAATTATATACACTATGCATGAAGTAGATAACTACAACATGCACATCAGTAATTCGATTATCGTGCATAATATGACTTAAGTATTATGAGTCTAAGATTTTTAGTATTCACAATATACTCAATGTAGCTAATTGCTTATTCTCATGTAAAATATTATACATACATGCATATGTTCATGAGAAGCATAAAATTTATAGTAGCATAGTGAAATACACATTCTATGCACACAACAAGTAAATATCCACACTATATAAAAAGAATAAAAATTCAGGGTATCACATAATTTATCTGGTTCAGCCCTCCCATATGGAAGTCCTACGTCCAGTCCCCAAGCAACCTCTTGGTTTAACTAACCAAGGGTACAGTCCCCCTCAAGGACAATACAACACCCAGCACCCTAGCTGGTCTTCTTCTCTTTCCCGGGCAAGAAGGCAGCCCACTTCTATTACAGGTTAAGAAGCCAACCTCCTGGTACAAACCCTAGTGCCGTTATGCTAGACACAAACCCCTAGCTAGGTTCTACAATGTATACAGTCGTACAGTTGGACATAAGTTTTTCTTATAATAGAACGAACAAAGCTGAGAGTTGGAACAGATGAAAATCAACTAAAAGAACTCTCAGCAAAAAGACTCTCTCCCCTAGATTACAAAGATGCATACAGAGAGAGGAGAAGGAGCTTGAACACTTGAGTGCTTCAGTTGCTTGAACACTTCTTCTTGGGCTCGGGGTCTGTCTCTCTTTTCCTTTGAGTGTATGTGGCGTTTAGGTTCTTCCTGGATGTACACTCTTAGAAATTTTCAGGAAAGCTCTGTCTTCTTCTTCAGCCTTGCTTCATCTTTTATATGAGAGGCTTGAACAAATCCGTTGGAGTTCTAGCCGTTGCTCATCTTATGATATTTTGTGGTCTACGAGGTGTGCAAGCATAGAAGAAAGTGTTTAGATAAAAGTGTGTTTCTGTCAAAAAGGTTCATACCTCTATGTTTCCTGTTGCCACCCAAAAGTAGTAAGTAACCCCTTTTTTTTACTGACAGGAGTGAAGAGATCCTATGAGACAAAAAGATCTTCTGTCAGAAAGATAGAAGATTACGTAAACGAAATATATTTGACTTTTCATTAGGCGCCAAAGTATTTGAAACATCAGAGTATAAAGGAAATCGATGTTTAAGTTGCAATCGTTGCTGGGCTCAAATCGATCTTTAAGTAGAGGCAAATCATTTGTTTGATCAAATTGTTGTTTGAAAGCAAATCGTTGTTTGCCTTATGAAATCGTTGTTTAAGAGAAAATCGTTGTTTTCACTTACGAAATCGATATAAGCGATCAAATCATTGTTTACAATCAAATCGTTGTTCAAGTAAGAGAAAATTGATGTTTTCACTTATCGAATCGTTACAACAATCAAATCGTTATTTTCTCTTATGAAATCATTATAAGAGGAAAATTGTCACGCCCCTCCAATTTAGCAGCGGAATAAATCAGAGGGAAACGTGAGCAACGAATATTGTAACGTAAAATTACGCATATAGACGCAAGCATCAGAGCATCTAATGAACAATAATTGAAATAAACTCTTGATTTCATTATAAAATCACTAAGACCATTAGAACCACTAATTCAGAGCCAATATATAGGGCTCAATGACATCATTACATTGAAAGAAATCTAAAGCAATAACAACTAGACTCCAATGTGCTAGGGTAACTTCGTCATTTGACTCCAGGTCACTCATCACTCTGGTCCCGACCCATTGGTGCATGTAACGTCATTGTCTGACTTACCTGAGACACAATAACAAATAACGAATGGTGAGCGATAATGCCCAGTAGAACTTAAATCTCAATAGTCACGCAGGCTTTAAATGATTAATGCTTTAAATGGCAGAGTAACTAATGATAGAGCGAGTCATGTAATTCGAGAAAGTAATAGCACAAGTAATATAGTTCAAATAACAGATGAATCAAGTATAGCATGATGATTAAAGTCAAGTTATGCAATAGCAAGTAACGTCATTGTCAAGAAATAGCAAGCGAGATGTATAGCAAGAATAGGGATAGTAGATAGTCATGTAAAGAGTAAATTGCACTTTGATTGATTCTCATCAGTCGAAATAGTATAGCACTTTTGATTAACTTTTGTCAATTGAAATAGTAATGGCACTTTTGTTATCCATAGATAGCCGAGAGAAAATATAGCACTTTTATTGTCAAAAGACAACGAGAGAGTATAGCACTTTGAACATGATTATGTAACGTTAGAACGCAACAACTCAAGATAGCAAGTATCAAGTAGAGCAAGTAGAGAGTACGATAGTAGTCGCTCAACAACAAGACAGTAGCAGTTCAGTAACAGTCAGTGGCAGTACGTCTGAATCAACAGATTAACAGTAACAGTGTAAGAGTCAGATGTCTAGCTAATTCAGAACAGTCAGTCAGAATCGGTGCAATACAGACACCGTCTATAGCCTCTGCAGGTATTTTCGGGTGGCTCTCTGCCCCCAGGACTCAGGACTACATTGGAGACCCTCAGACACTCTTCGTGCCCTGAACAGTATGCATTCAAGTCAGTAGAGTCACAAGACCCTTTTTAGCTCTAGATAGTCATGAACAGTACAAAACATAGAAGCCACACAGCTCAAGGGTACTAAGAGTGTCACGCCCCGATGTGAAATATCGAAATGCGAGGCAGTTGCAAGGAAACAGGTACATAGTAAGTACTAGACATTAAACCATCGGACAAGAATAAATACTAAAGCAAATTCATTTCATTAATAATCTTTCAAATGTCTAGTTACAACACTAATATCAGAGCCAATCTTTAGGGCCCAATTACATTGAATTAAGCAAAGACTAAACTACGACTCGAACATAATGCTAGGACGCTAGGGTACTCATGACATCAATCCTGGTCATTCCTATCCTCTTGAGTGTATAGTGCATCCTCGGTCTCACCTGAGAACACAACAACAAATAATGTAGGGTGAGCAATAACGCCCAGTAGGACTTAAATCTCAATAGTCAAGCCGGCTTTAAATGATTAATGTATTAAAAGGCAGAGTAACTAATGATAGAGCGAGAGAGCCAAGTAACGTAAGAGATAGCATGGTAGCACGTGAACGAAATAGCACAAGTTTCCAAATATAGCACGAGCGTCGAGTATAGCACAATAGCAAGATGGCCATAGCACAAATAACACAAGTATATCAATAGCACAATGAGTATAGTATAGCACTTTGTTGTCAACGGACAACGAGAGAACATAGCACTTTTGTCAAAGAGAGAATATATCACTTTTGATTGTCATTTAGATAGTTGAGATAGATAGCACGTGAGTGTAATGCCAAACACTCTAATCATTTAACTCCCATGGGCACTAGCACTTTCGGGCGCACATCCCAGGACCAGATCGGGCCCCTTATATATTGCCAGACATTGGTTATATTGTTTATCTTTAGACAATCAGTCAATGGCCAATATGCAGTACCAAGAAATAGATGAGAGTACTAGATGAATAGGTGAGATAATAGAGTGAACGTGAATAGATGAGCGAGTAGAGTATAGATGACAGCTAGTGGATGTTGCACGTAACACGTCGAGTAAACGGGTGATAGTAACAGTTACACAACACGCGCACTTGGTGTTGGCAGTCAGGTGGAACTCACGACTCTTCCACTGGCCATGTTAAGCACAGGTCCAGAGGTCCGGCGTGATTCAGGATAAGAGCGAACTTCTAATAGCCGTTTAGACCATATTGATCCCTAAAGGGTGTAATAGGTGTTAGGGTACAACCAACTCGTCGACCATGTGGCAATCTATGGACAGAGGAGACTTACGGAGGTCTTGAATAAAGACTTACTAGTCTAGTAGAAGGAGCATCCGACAGAAAGTTCATCCAAGTCAGAGAGAGTGTGTATATAGAAACAAGTGCTCGACGTTCAAGAGGAATTCTAGAACAGTGGTGCATCGATAACGGTATTCCCAAACATCGCGAGAAAATGTAGACAAGTCTTATTCAAGATATGGAAATTTAATTATATAAATTACCAGATACATTTTGAAATATTTTCATGCCAAATTAAGCCATATTGGAGGGTTCAAGTGTGTGCATGTGTTAAGAGAAATTATAGATAGAGAAAGATCATGTGCATGTATTTTATCACACATAAATAGTTGATTTATGACAAGTGTAATTTTCTATGTATATGACTGTTAACAAAGTGTACAAGCACTGTATAGAGTCAGCATCGAAATTTGGGGGTTTTTATGCAAAAACTCAACTCGCGACGTACCGTAATGAAGGTCGCGACAGGGTGAACTGAGATCGCGATGGGGTCAACTGAGATCGTGACGGGGTCTTATACAGGTCACGACGGGCTCATGGGTGGTTCAGGCGATCAGATCATGATGGAAGGCTCTGTCGCGATGGCCTTCTGAACACAACCTATCGGGCCGTCACATTCACAGGGTCTGCGCCCGAGTCCGACAGGAAAGGACATTACATTGGGTTGCGGGTTAGAACGTACCCTATTTGACATAAGGGGATTCATAAAATCATAACTATTTACAAGCAATGAAAAATCATGAAACTAGTTGCGAATTGATCTAGACATGCAACGGTAGTTATAGTAAATAGGAATTTAAAAACAAACAAGGTTTAGACATGCTTTCAACATAAGTATTCATGATGAACATGAAACAGTACATAGTTGAGATCAACGATTAAATTCGCAAGATAGGATGAATCAAAATTACGGCTTTTAGGGGCAAAAGATGCCTAACATGCATCAGTTCCTATAGTAAAACTCTTGTGGCATGGGGTTGAGTATACAAGGAGAACAAGAATTAAAATGAAGGGTCGGGCTCATGCTAGTTGCAGAATATGAAAAATCAAGAAGAAAATATTTACTTGATGAAAAATTATGAACCCAAAGGGCTTTTGTTCCTGAGGTTTAGATCAACCAACAGACGAATTTGATTTAGTTTTCTTGAGAATGCCTACATTTGACTCATTTTTGTCTTCTAGGGTTAAGAACTTGAAGAACAAAGGAAGAAGCTTTGAGCAGCCTTTTCCCCACGAATTTCTCTCCTCCTTGGCCTCTTCCCACGTCCAGCAAACCCTTAGCACGAGCTAGGGCCGGCCATGAGGGTTTTAGAGAGTATTTATGTCTTTTGTATTTCTAATTCCTAATAGGACTCTATTTCCTATTTATTTCGAATTTTGAATTTCCTATTTCCTATTTATTTCAAATTTCCAATTTCCCTCTCCCCTTTTTAGGCATGAGATCTCCTAATTTTTGTTAGGTTAGGACCAAAATTCATGGCCAACCGATTATGGTAGGTTTAGGAATCCAAATCTAACACAAATTAGCTTTTTAATGCATTAAATACCCCTTTTCTATTTATGTAATAATTTAGTTACGAATTTAGTGTATTTTCCTATTATTCCCCTTCTAAAAATCTCTATTTTGGCCCACTAATTTCTAATGGGTCTATTTAATAAAGCCCATTACTTCTTTTCATTTAATGGGTTTTATTTAATTCTCTTTTATTTGATTTTCTAAATAATTTATTTAGTTTTCTATTTATCTTATTAATTTTTATTTTTTGAAAAATCCAGGTTGCTACAAAGAGATTATGAGATAGATGCGATAGTAGAATGAACATGAATAGACGAGCGAGAAAAGTATAGATGAGATCTTATGGTCCTTGCACATGAAACATCGAGTAACGAGCGATAGTAACCATTGCTCAACACGCGCGTACGGTGTTGGCAGTCAGGTGGAATTCACTATCTTTCTGCTGGCCCTCAAATTTTGCCCTCTTATATAGGTGTTTGGTTGTGTGAGGATTTGATGCGTTGTGTGTGTAGCTATATATATATATATTATTTGAGTATTGTTGTACATATGAATATATATAAATATATATGTTCCTATTGTGTAAGTTATTTATTTACATTGTATAAATAATATTTTAAAGTATACATTGTAAATTACATGTATTTGCATTGTGTAAATATAGTTTTATGCATTTTTAAGTTCTAGCCGAAATGTCATTTGGCATCAACATGAGTTGACGTTAGGGGAGAGTTAGCGGCCACATCAATGGATGCCAACTCCAGTTAGGCGGCCAATGATGTTGACGTCTACTTTCCAGAATCTGTTGCGTTTCAGATTCGGAAACACCCACAAAAACTTCACCTTCTATTTTGGTAACCGACCCCCAATGGTCATCCACCCTTCTAAACGCATCCCTAAGCCCCTAGCCTTATAAAAGACTTGGATTAGGGCGATGTTAGGTCTACTGGCTCTTTTGCCAAAACCCTATCTTGCTTGTGCGAAACCTGAGTTTTAGAGGACTTGATCTTGCATCTTGATGCATTTTCCGATAAACTACTGCTTCTGGGAGGTTATATGAACATCGAGGATCGTCGTCCCAACTCCGGTGTGCTTCAAGAATCATCATAGGAGCTGGATCATGGAGGTTCAGGAGGCTTCTTGGCACAGGCCAAGGAGAACTTCTTCGACCCAAATCTCCGCCTGTAGAATTTTTCAAAGGCAAGTAACCCATACCCATTGTCCATACATGTGTTTAGTAGGTCATAGATATTTTTCTGAAATTTATTTGTGTCTTGGAACCACCGTTCTCCCATATTTTTATGAGATCTGTCTGCATTTCTGCAGACAGGAACTTAACCACATCATCTGCTACCATTAAGATCTGAGGTTGGCGGCATCCTTTGCTGCCGTCTACCTGATTGGCGGCCATTGGTGCACCGCTGAGTTCATCAGGCAGTGACAGTCTACTTGTTTGCCCTCTAAAATCTATTTTCCAGATTTTTCCGAACATGAGGATATATGGTAAAAGTATTATACTGTGAAATATCTCCAGAGGATCTTGTCATGTAATTATGGGGAATTTTGTTCATTGTGTTATTTATTTAAATTTACTGAAACGTCATGTTGAGCATGTTTTAATCTTATAAATTACTGTTGGTGTGGTTCTTTGCTTAATTGGAATGTCAGAAATTTTCTATAAGAAGTACATAGGTATCAGGCCATGCCGTAAAATTTAGGCGAATTTATGAATTCCTTGTGAATAATTAGTATATCTGGATTATAGAACAGTGAGCATGTATTATCTGTTTTAAATCTCAAATAAATTGTATGATGCAAGTTAAAATACAAAAAAATTGTAGGTGACATCATGACTACTAGATGCAAGTTGTAGAATGGTTAAATGCATCTGCAACACTGTGAATCATGCTTCATTGAATTCTTAATAATTGTGCAGAAAATTTGTTCTAATTTTCATAAATAGTGTGCATTTCTGAAAAATATGAGGATTTGTGTGTATGATGGTTAAACTGTGAGTGATTCATGGTAAAATTTCCATACTGATTAGATAATAGTAGGTATTAGTTTTGATTTTATGTTAGGAAATGACCAATTAATGCATGTTTAATGTAATCGTTGATAATTTAGTAAATTGCAGTATGATTAGGGTTAATTGTGGCCTGTTTAACATTGTAAATAGTAGTATCATGCTAGGTAAACTGAACCATATGCACACATGTGAAATTGGATATTATTGTGTTAAACGGTGTACAAACAATGTGTGATTAATAAGATTTATGTAAAACTTGTGCCATGGGTGACACTGCTACCTTAGAGGGCTGTGAAACTGTACCGTAGTAAAGCCCCTATGGGAAGGTTCATGTGTCTGAAATCCTATGGGCAATTAGGATGAAATCTTGGAGGTGGACAAGTACCACTAGTTTGGGTGGAGAGTGCTTCTCCCGGTTCTGCGCAGTTAACCAAGATCTATCACTACATTGCCTAGGTGATAGGTATGTGAATGTGATGTGTGTGTCCTTATAGAGGTGGTTCGGACTATGTGTCATGGAAATTAAGTGAAAATAATGTGATTGTGTATAAGTGAAATGTGAAATTGTAGAATGTGCAAATGAACATGTGAATATGTGAAAGCAATGTGATAGCATGTGAAATTGTAAACCATTACATGAATGTGCTAAATCCAAGTCAAAATAGAAAGCTAATCATGTTTATAATTGTGTTAAATGTGTGAAAATGCACATAGAATCCATGCTAGGAGTATTGCTTCCATTATATGTAATCCCATGTTTAAGTTACATACATATTATATCATGAATGAAATGAGTTTTAATTTGATTTAGCATGTTAAAGAAATGTGTAGAGAGCCTGTGATAGGCTTTATTTTAGTGGTGATAGTGGTGAAAAGAAACATAAAGCATGTATTATGTACCAAAATGTTGTAGAAGTTTCATGCATCAAATTTAAGAATTGTTCAAACCATGCTACATGTCCTGATTGTTTCTAATTGAAAGTAAAATATGCATATGATGTGTGTATGTGTAATGTGCATGGATTATTTTTGAGTCTTTTAGACTCACTCTTGCTTCGGCGTACAGGTGCAGGTGTATCCAGTTCTTCTGAGGAGATAGCCAGGAGTGACTCGGAGCGAGAGTAGGAGATTGTTGTGGAGATATAGCATTGTATTTTCTTTTCATAAGTATGTAGTCAATAATGTAATGTAATTCAAATGTGGACAATGTAATTTGATTAGAATTTCAATTATGTGAATTTTAGTTTATTTCTTATATTATATGGACTGTGGATAGAATGTGGATGATGGAATAAAAGTTTACATTGAGTTCTTTTAATTCCGCTGTTCTATGTTTATATTTGTGTACATCTTAGCTTAATGTATTTGTTGGGTCAATGTCCCACTGTAGCGATGCTCATTATACCGACGTGGGTTGGTGTGACCGTACCGGTATAAGGAGGGTCGTTACACTTCTTCTTCAGCCTTGCTTCATCGTTTATATGAGAGGCTTGAACAAATCCGTTGGAGTTCTAGCCATTGCTCTTCTTCTGATATTTTGTGGTCTAAGAGGTCTGCAAGCATAGAAGAAAGTGTTTAGATAAAAGTGTGTTTCTGTCAAAATGGTTCATACCTCTATGTTTCCTGTTGCCACCCAGAAGTAGTAAGTAACCCTCTTTTTGTCTGACAGGAGTGAAGAGATCCAATGAGACAAAAAGATCTTCTGTCATTAAGATAGAAGATTATGTAAATGAAATATATTTGAATTTTCATTAGGTGCCAAAGTATTTGAAACATCAGAGTATAAAGGAAATCAATGTTTAAGTTGAAATCGTTGTTGGGCTCAAATCAATCTTTAAGTAGAGGCAAATCGTTTGTTTGATCAAATCGTTGTTTGAAAGTAAATCGTTGTTTAAGAGCAAATTGTTGTTTTCACTTACGAAATCAACATGAGCGATCAAATCGTTGTTTACGATCAAATCATTGTTCAAGTAAGAGCAAATCGATGTTTTCACTTATCGAATCGTTACAACAATCAAATCGTTGTTTTCTCTTATGAAATCATTATAAGAGTCAAATCATTTGTTTGATCAAATCGTTGTTTGAAAGCAAATTGTTGTTTATCTTAACAAATCGTTGCAGCAACCAAATCGTTGTTTCACTTACGAAATCGTTACACAATCAAATTGTTGTGTAACTTATCGAATCGTTACATGATCAAATCGGCATGAGTGTGAAAATGGTGTTTCACTTACGAAATCATTGAGAGAGTAAAATCGATGTGAAACCAAAATCGATATGGCACTGTGAACAGAAATTGATGTATATTGAGTAGACATCCATTTATCTTTTTAGTGCAACTCACATAGCGATAGTACAATAAATTTATATTTATTAGGAAAACATGAAATTAAATATATTTAATACTATTTAATTAATTATAAATTTTGTTATCACCAAAATATAAGGGTAAAATATAAGAGTGGTTCAACAAATTGATCAATGTAGGGTGTGTAGCTTATTTGGCATCAGTTAGTTTGGTTGAAGCAGAAAAGACAGTAGATATGGTACCCATAGTTAAAGAGTTTGTGTTTGTATTCCCGGATGTGTTACCAGGTTTGGCACCACAAAGAGAGGTGGAGTTCACAGTGGAGTTGCAGTCAGGTAGTATGCCTATTTCCAAAGCACCATATAGGATGGCACTTGCAGAATTGAAAGAGTTGAAGAAATAGTTGTAAGAATTGCTACATAAGGGTTTCATTCGGCCAAGTCGCTCACCATGGGGAGCACCGGTCTTATTTGTTAGGAAGAAAGATGGCAGCTTGAGAATGTGTATTGATGACCACCAGTTGAATCAGGTTACAATAATGAACATGTATCCACTTCCACGGATTGATGACTTGTTTGATCAATTGCAATCAGCAAAGGTGTTCTCCAATATTTGTTTGATCAATTGCAATCAGCAAAGGTGTTCTCCAATATTTGTTTGATCAATTGCAATCAGCAAAGGTGTTCTCCAAGATAGATTTGAGATCGGGGTACCATCAACTAAGAATTCGACAAGAAGACATTGATAAGACAACATTTAGAACCAGGTATGGACATTATGAGTTTGTGGCTATGCCATTTGTGCTAACTAATGCACCGACAGCGTTTATGAATTTGATGAACCAGATTTTCGATCCATATCTAGATCGGTTTATTGGGGTGTTCTTTGATGATATATTAGTGTACTCAGCTTCTGAAGAGGAACATGTAGCTCACTTGAGGATTACATTGCAGACATTGAGGGAGCACTAGTAATATGCTAAATTCAATAAGTGTTAGTTTTGGCTTAGAGAGATACAGTTTCTGTGGCAAACCATTTTAGGTGAAGGTGTTGTAGTTGATCCAGCTAAGGTGGAAGTCGTTATGAAATGAGAGGAACCACAGACATTGCTAGAGATCAAGAGTTTCCTTGGTTTGGCAGGTTACTACAAGCAGTTTATTCAAGACTTCTCAAGGATTGCACCAATAATGACAAGGCTTACTAAGAAAGGAGTACCATTTGTATGGTAATCTGATTTCCGGCGTAGTTTTATGGAATTGAATAAGCAACTTACTTCAACACCAATATTAGAAATACCGTCAGGTCGAGGTGGTTTTGAATTGTATACAGATGCATCTAGAAGAGGACTTGGGGTAGTACTTATGCAGCATGGAAAAGTGGTGGCCTATGCATCTAGGCAATTGAAGCGGCATGAGGAGAATTATCCCACACATGACCTAGAGTTGGCAGCAGTTGTGCTTGCATTGAAGATATGGTAGCATTATTTGTATGGTGAAAGATTTGAGATCTTCACGGACCACAAGAGCTTGAAGTACATCTTTTCACAGAAGGATTTGAATTTGAGGCAGAGTAGATGGATGGAGTATCTAAAAGATTATGATTTCAGTTTAGCGTATCATCAAGACAAAGCAAATGTGGTTGCGGATGCTTTGAGCAGGAAAGCAGTTATGAGCCATATGATGATGAGAGAATGGAAGTTGTATGAAGATGTGGCAGAAAATTCTTTGATTGTTCCAAGTAGCCAGCGAAGAGCAGTGTTAGCCAGCAGCACAATAGAGCCATCTTTGTATTGGCAGATAATAGAAGTACAAAAGGTAGATGAGAACTTGGCTGATATTGTAAAGATGGAAGATGTTACCATAGATGATGATTGTGTGGTCCGGTTCAAACACAGGTTATATGTCCCAAGTGAAGCTAGTGTGAAGCAGAAAGTATTAGAGGAAGCACATCGGTCCAGGTACACTATACACCCGAGAAGAACAAAGATGTACCAAGATTTGATGAAATATTTCTGGTGGCCAAGCATGAAGAAGGAGATAGCGGAATTCATAGCAAGGTGTTTAGTGTGCCAGCAAGTTAAAGCAGAGCATCAAAGGCCAGGAGGTTTGTTGCAACCGTTACCTATACCGCAGTGGAAGTGGGATGACATAGCAATGGATTTTGTTGTAGGTTAGCCCATGATAGTGACAGGTCACAATGATAAATGGGTTTTTGTTGACAAGTTGACAAAGGTGTGCAGATTGTTAGCAGTAAGCATGTCTTGGACAATGAACAGATTGGCGAGGTTGTATGTGGATAGAATTGTGCCATTGCATGGAATACCAGTCACTACTATTTTTGTAACATCTCGGGCTTTCCGACTTTCCGTTTGTGTGTGGGATGACTGGACACTAACGCGTCTGGCCTTAGCGACGCGTTACTGTCGCGACGGAGCTGGCCGTCGGGACAGTCATCCAGGTCGCGACCAGTTGTTGCATCGCGTTCTTGTCGCGCTCGGTCAACAGGTCGCGATTGCTTTCCACTTTTTGGTCGTCTGACGCTTGTCAGAGTGGCAGGCGTGGCAGACTGACCTGTCGGGTTGTCGTGTCACCCCGGATGGGCGCATTCTGGTTGCGGTGTGGGCGGCCGTCGCATTACAGTTGGTAACGCGACGCCCCGCCTCGTCGCGTTTTGGGGGCCGGAGGCTAAAAGCCTTGGCGGTTTCCCCCTTTCCCCCTTTTTGTTCCTTTCCTCCTTTCCCTCCTCTCCAAGGGGGAAAGCTTTCCCATCTCCGGTGGTTCGTGTGTGGTGGCGCCGGCGGCTCGTGGCGGAGTAGGCGCGACGGCGAGGAGCGAGGAGGTGGCGGCCATGGCTTCGTGAAGGCCCCTTTGGGGGTTTCAGTTATTCAAAGGTAGGTATTCTTGTGCCCTTTCCAATCCGAGTGATTGGAAGTCCCTCTGTGTGTTTGCATGCTTCAAATGCTTTCCCCATGCTCCCCTCCCCCTGGTGGTAGTGCTTGTAGTGTGTGGGGGACCCTAGAATGAAGCATTTCGGCAGTCTGCCTTCCAGCTGATGTCGCGACCACCGAGCACGTCACGACATCAGAGAAGGAGTCGCCCTGGTCGGACGTGACCTTATCACGGCGCAGGTGGCCATCAGGATAAGGGTCGTGTCGTGACCCAGATATATATTTTTTCAATTGATATGACAGAGGAGTGAACCTCCAGTGTCGATATCGGGTTTTTTTATTTTTATATATTGCTAAAAGAAAAAGATAAAAAGGGGGGAGGGGGGAGGGGGGAGGGGAGTGGTACATAGATAACGGGGGCGGGGCATAAGCTATGACACCCTACGCAGAGGGGTCTAAAGTACAAGACTCATCCGACCAAACAAACCAGAAATAAAAGGGGTCGAAGTACAAAATGGATCAATCCGAGAAGTCTTCATATTCCCCATCGGAGTCCATGGTCCGGATAGTGGTATTGCGAGTGCGGCCTACCCAAGCGTTGTGCTGTGCTAGCAAGTCGTCTTCCTCTGTGTCGATGCGGGTCTCAAGTCCGAGAACGCTTCTGAGGTTTTATATCATGGGGAGGTTGATGATGTAGCCACCGTGTTCTCCTCTTTGGGGCTTGGATGACAAGACCGGAGCTGCTGTTGAGGATGTGGCAGCAGTGAAACGCGGAGGAGTGGGTATGCTTGCCATCATGTGGGTGCCTCCTCTCTTGGTCTTTTTGCGGAGTGCATCAGCAAAAGACATCTGGGGCGCTGTCGGTGTGGTTGCCATTTCAGAGATAGTAACAGATGGTGCGGAGCTCTTTACCTCAGGTGGAGATGGCGCGGCTTCAGGTGATGCACATTTCAGAAATTTTGCAAACTTTTTCGGGTCTTCAAAAAGGCAGGAAGCAGGCAGACTCCAAGCAGGGGCAGCAGCATTTAATGCGTGGGGTGTGTGCACCAGGGAGGACACCGTGATAGCAGGTTCCCCACTATCATCTCCAGTAGCTGCATCATGTTTTGGAGTGACCTTCGGAGCAGCAGCATCCACTATGGGCATATTATTCACAGAATCTGCAGCTGGATGGCGAGAGGGCAAATCTTCGAACATGCAGAACTCACTGACTGTTGTTCCAGCTGGGGCGGGTCAGGTAGGGAGACACCAAGCACATGTTCTGTATCAAGTGGCGCTGTAGGGACAGGAGCATGCACAGTTGGCTCATTCAGTGGTGCCAGCTCGATCATGGCAGGGGCATGGTCACCATCAAGAATAGCATGTCGGTGGGACTGACCATGCATATGCTCAGTTTGAGCAGCAGGGGGTGCATCAGTCACAAGTGGTATATCATTTTTCTGAGATGGGATTTGATCAAGCACTGAGTGGGCATCATATTGTGCATTAGTAGCGACTGATGTTTGGGCATTCTGAACTACCAGACATACATTAGGAATATCCCTCGGGCTTCTGAAGGACTGCTGATTGGGTGTATCATGGAGATTTGCAGACTTACTTGACTCGCTGGGAGGGGTAGCAGAGGGTCCTGCTGCATGTGCAATGCTCTGTTGGGGCATGCTTGTTGTCGTCGCTCCCTTGCCTTCATGACCAGTAGCATTGTTGGATGCATTACCCTTAGATTTGACTGGCTTCCATACATGTTTGGAGGCCAGTTGACGAGGAATGGGTGCTTCTGTCATGGGTTTCTGATTGGCACCCAGGTGTCCTCCATCTCAACCATGGAATGTGGAACTTTTCTTGCAATTAGGCACCAAGTGGCCCAAGCATTTACATGCATTGCAGAACGTAGGAGGGTCAGGATATGTAACTGATTGCCAATAACCGCCTGTACCAATGCCTACTCAGATCCGCTCTGGTAGTTTGCTTAAAACATCCAGCTGAACATTTACTCAAGTAGCTTGGGTGCGCAACAGGTGTGTTGTGTTCCTATCTACTTTGAGCACATGACCGATGCTCCCTGCTAGGGTACAGATCATGGCAGAGTTGTAAAAGTTTGCTGGGAGGCCTGGCAACTCAATCCATACCGGAATAATGGGGCAATCCCTGTCAGGAGAAAATTCCATTGTCCACTTGAAGAAATAGAAAGGTCTGCCGTGGACAAACATTGATTCTTTGAGCAGAACCAGTAGGAAGTCTTCCCTGTTCTGAAATCGAATAAGAAGATGGCGGCTATCCAATGTGCAAATGAAGAAATCCTGTGTGAATGTGAATCTCTACGCCAGGTGAGCTCTGATGTCTCACGAACCAGTTCCCCATCGCGACAAGGTTCTTGTCGCGACGCGCCTTCCCATCACGACTCAGAGCTTGTCGAAGTGGCCATACCCATCATGTTCTTAACACGATGGCCTTGTAGGTCACGACAGCATCTGTGTAGCCGTGGGTATTTCTGTGGCCCGGTTGGCGTGTCGGCTTGTGCCCCAGGGCAGGGTTGCCCTTCAGACCTTCTGGTAGGGAACGCGGCAGGTTGGCTCACTGCGTTTAGTGACCGAAGGGGACACCTTCGTGGTCATGTCCTAGCGGTGTCGTTAGGAGGCTCGCGCCTGTCTAATAATCGATGGTCTGGCTACCATTCGATTATTAGAAGAGCATTGGTTTCTGTGCTACATGGTGGTGTTTCGGTTTATCGAGCCGTGTCGTGTGTGCCGGCGTTGGCCGACGGCCCTTTCTGGGAGTTTCCGGAAGGGGTGTCGTGCGTGCCTATGCCTGTTGGGCTTGTCTTGGTTACAAGCTAGCTGTGCCATTTTCTGTGGTGGTTGCCACGCCAGTTCTCTTTCACCTGGTGCTCGGCACTTGAGGGCTTTTCCGTGAGATAGGTTGTTACCGTTAAATGGGAGTCCCAGCCCCGCGCGTCTATGTTAGAGGGTGTTGCTCCAGGCGGCGGGCATGCTCAAGTCTTGGACTTGGAGCAGAAGGGGAAAATGGTGGAGGCAGCGGTGTGAGCCATTTGTAGAACACTCTTAGCTGGTCTTGGTCTCCGAGGTGGTTTAGGTGCTCTTTTGGTGCGGACTAGCTAGTCCTTCTCACTGCCTCACTCTGCGTTGGTTCCAGAGCCGCGTAGGTAGGTCAGGCGAGCGGCTGTAGTTCGGCCAGACTGTAGTGTTTGTGGTTGTGTTCTTTGCTGTGACTTACTAGCCTCACTCTACCGGGGAGGTTGTAGGCAGGAGTCAGCAGCTGGCGAGCGAGAGGGGTGGACTGTGTGTCTTTCTCTTAGCTACCTATGGCAGTGGCTTGGTTGTTCTTGCTGTGACGTTGCTTCACATGCTGTTTCTGAGCTTGTTTTTCCATTGCCCTGGGTTACACGGTGGTTGTAGCCTAGCCGTGCAAGATATGTGCTAACAACAAGTATGAAAGATAAAGAAAAGTCAAAAGATAGTGTACCTGTCGATAGCCATCAAGACCCTGTCGACAGATACCAACAGTCAGCAACATACATGTTCTGGAAAACAAGCCCTGTCGACAGCAACAAAGCCTCCTGTCGACAGAAGCATACAGTCAGAAAATCATAGTTCTGGAAAACAAGTGCCTGTCGACAGCACCAAGGCACCTGTCGACAGATGCACATAGTGAGAGCTTCAACTGAACTTCTAGACTTCTGGAACTTGGCACATTGTTGATCCCTGTGGATAGCAGGTGTATGACCAGTCGACAGACGTACAGAAGCTTCATATATTGGAAGTTTGAAAGTTACCAAACTTGGTGTTTCTTTCTACCACGTCTTTCCATATGTAAACACCAATATATAAACAACCTTTTGAAGCAAATCTCGTACACAAGCAGCCTCCAAGCAAAAACCCTAAAGAGTTCTCAAGAGAAGTCTTGTTCTGCTGCTCTGCTTCAACCTACGGCCCAGAACCAAGAAGAGAAGTCTCTCCAGTGGAAGGTGAAGCCTGAACGTCGTGGATTCAAGTGTCTTTATCAACTTGTGATCATCAAGACGAAGCTTGAAGTCCAGCTAGACGTTTACCAGAAGAGTTTACAAATTTGGATTTGTTCTTCAACTCTCAAACTCTTCTCTGTTTCTACTTTTTCATATCTGTGTCTGTGTGTTGTGTTTCAAGCAGTCCTTGTGCTTGATACACGTGTGTGGGTGTTGATCTGATCGTGGTTGCACATCAGATAACATGTGTGTGTGAGTTGTAGTTTGTGAACTAGCTCATAAGCAGATTATTCTGAGTGTGTGTGTGGCCCGTGGATGTAGGATACACGAGTTGTGTACTCCGAACCACATAAATCTGCGTGTCTCGTGGTTTTAACACTTTTATGCTAGACGTTTGGTAGGCACGGCGTCTATACACACGTATTGTAGTTTGCTATCTATCTGTCATTAAGTCAACACATGCACACATAGCTTAGAGTTTAATATTGTTTTGATAATCTGTGTTTTAAAGAAAAGAAGGTGATAAAGATTTTAATCGACAGTAATCTATTCAACCCCCTTTCTAGATTACCATATAGGGAATTTCGCAACCCTTCAATTGGTATCAGAGCCGAGTTTCTCCGATTTACTGCTTTACTTATTTGATCTTACGATCAGGAGATTCATGGTCTAATGGAGTCTAACAAGGGGTATATGGCCGAGGGACACTCAGTGACTAGGCCACCCTTCTTTGATGGCACTGACTATCCGTATTGGAAGAATCGAATGCAGGTGTTTCTACGAGCGTAAAATTTCGAACTATGGAAAATAGTCAGAAAAGGAGCATACGAATTGCCTCAGGACGAGGATAACAGGACTAAGGACCAGATCGCCAAGGGGACACTTAACTGGAGTGCCCTCAACATGATGCAGTGCGCAATCCACCAAAAGGAGTACTCAAGAGTCTCCACATGCACCTCAGCAAAGGAGATGTGGGACAAGCTTGAGCAGATCTATGAAGGTACGTCTGAGGTAAGAGAATCAAAGGTAAGCATGTTGGTTTCAGAATATGAAATGTTCAAAATGAATAATGATGAAACCATCTCTGACATGTTTGCTAGATTCATGATAATTATAAATGGATTGAAAGGTCTTAAAAAGGAATACTCAGAGAGTGACTTGGTGAGGAAGATACTTCGGTCTCTTCCATCCTCATGGAACACCAAAGCCACTGTCATTGAGGATTCCAAAGACCTCTCAGAAATGAAAGTAGATGAATTGATTGGTTCTCTGATGACTTATGAACTGAATGTCAAAAGAAAGAAAATTGAAGAAAATCCTAGGAAGTCACTTGCTTTGAAGGCTTCCAGGAAGAGTTCTTCAGCTTCCAAAAAGGAGATAATTCAGGAAATTGATGTGACTGAATCGTCTAGTGAGAGTGAAAATGACGAAATGGCTATGCTCACTAGACAATTAAAAAATTCCTAAAATACAAGAGGAGAGGTACAGGTAACTCTAAACCTTTCCAAAAGAAAGACTTTGCTAATAAATTTGATACTAACAAAAAGTCTTAGATTGTCTCTTATGAGTGCAAGAAGCAAGGGCACATGAGAGGAGAGTGCCCCGAGCTCAAAAAGAAGCTGAAGAAGGACAAATTCACTTTCAAGAAGGCCAAGGCAATGGTGGCCACTTGAAGTGATGAAGAAGAAGACGAGAACGGTCAAGCTACCTCTGGAGATGACGAAGTCCACTGTCTCATGGCAAGAAGTGATGACTCAAATGAGGTAAATTCTTCCTTTGAAAGCTATTCAGTTGATGAATGGGAAGAAGCTTATACTATCTTATTTGAAAAGTTCTGTGAATTTAAGTCTGAAAACAAAGCACTTAAGAAGAAAATCACTTCCCTTGTTCATGAAACTAGCAATAATGAAAAAATTGAACCCTTGAATAAGGTGATTGAAATGATGAAGCTTGATGAACAAACATACAGTGAAGAAATGGATAGCATGAAACTTAAACTTCAAGAAGTTCAAAAGGAAAGAGATGATCTAATGAACTCTCTTGAAAATCTACAAAGTGAGCATGAAAAGCTAAAGGAGAAATTGGAAAAAGCTGAAAAAGACATAAAAGGTAAGTCTAAAGATTTATCTAGTTTTGTCAAAAGTAAAAGAATCTGGATGCAATTTTAGGTTCAAATGTTTTGTTGCAAGACATGGGATTGGGTTTCAAAATGCAAGGCCAAACGAAATTGGCAAAAATCTATTAACAATTTCATTGATTCCAGCCCAAGTTCAAGTAAACAAACCCTTCAAAGAATAAGAAAAATCCTTCAAAGGGTAAGAAACAAGAACCTAAAATGATCAAGTTTGTTCCTAGTCAATCTAAGGAATTTGCAACAAGCCCAAGACAGGACAAACAGCAACCTCCTAAAGCTAAACTAACAAGGCAACAAAAGGGTAAAATGCCTATGCATGCTCCTAAAAAGGTAAAGCCCACTGTTGTTCAAAAATCATCATCATTCAAAATATGTAAAAAGGTTGGGCACAATGAGAAAACAATGTTGGAATAGCCCAAACCAAATGAAAATCAAACAAGTTTGGATTCCTAAGCACTTGTTATTTGGCATGAATGATACATGGGACCAAAAGTAATTTGGGTACCAAAACCTCTTGTCTGATCCACATGTGCAGGAATGCCTAGCAGCCCACAATCAAAACAAAGGGTACTTGGACAGTGGCTGCTCGAGGCACATGACGGGCGACAAAGGAAAATTGCGTATGCTCGTGGAAAAAGATGAGGTCAAGTCATTTTCGGAGGCAACCACAAAGGCCAATCATCGGCTCAGGTAAGGTTGGTAAGTTTGCTTCTAACTCAATAGACAATGTACTTCTTGTGGATGGCCTTCATCACAATTTGCTTAGCATAAGTCATTTGTGTAATAAGGGTCATAAAATTATCTTTGAGTCTGATTCATGTCAAATTCTTTATAAGGAAACAAGAAGTCTGAAGTTTTCTGGAAAAATGATAAATAACATCTATATGGTCGACTTAGATGATCCAGAAAATAATGATTTGTGTCTTGTAGCAAAAAAACAGAGCGAGCTTACATTGTGGCATCGTAGGCTCGGTCATGCTAGCTATAATGTGTTGCACAAGATCATGAGGCTCAAACTGTAAGTGGACTTCCTGAAATTCCATTCAATAAAAATGAAAATTTTTGTGATGCATGTGCACAGGGAAAACAAACCCGGAAATCCTTCAAATCAAAAGCACCGGTGAGTACTTCTAAAGCTTATGAACTGTTGCACATGGACCTATTTGGACTTACAAGAACACTAAGTCTCAATGGCAAGCGTTATGGTTTTGTCATTGTAGATGATTTCTCTAGGTTCACTTGGATAAAATTTCTGGCTCACAAGAATGAAGCAATGAAAGTATTTGAAGAATTTTTCAATAAAATTGAGCATGGAAATGTCAACAAAATATGCTCCATCCGCACTGATCACAGGGGAGAATTTGACAATAACTCCTTCTCTGATTTTTGCAGGAACCAAGGAATAGAACATTTGTTCTCCTCCCCAAGAACTCCAGAACAAAATGGGGTTGTGGAGAGGAAGAATAGAACCTTGGTGGAGATGGCTCGCACGCTTCTGGTCGAGAATCAATTAGCAAGAACCTTTTGGGCAGAAGCGGTAAACACGTCATGCTACATTCTTAACAAGCCATGGTAAGACCGGTATTCAAGAAAACTCCCTACAAACTTCTGAAAGGTAAGAAACCCACCATTGGGTACTTTAGAGTTTTTGGTTCAAAAGTGTTCATACATAACAATGATAAAAATGATTTGGACAAGTTTGAAGCCAAGAGCGATCAAGGTATTTTCTTGGATACTCAGAACACTCTAGAGCCTATAGGGTGTTTAATCTGAAAACTAGAACAGTGGAAGAAACTCCACATGTTGTATTTGATGAATCTCAAACCAAGCCTAACAGTTCTAATCTTTACAGGTTTGCAGATGAAACTGAAGATACAACACTTGGAGAACTACGAAGAAAACCTAATGCAATCTCTAAAACAACTCTCAAAACTAAAAGTGGATATCTTCGCAGGTACGATGATGAAGATGACAGACATCTGTTCAGAAATGAAGAAGAAGTACCTGCACAAGATCCACAACAACAAGATCAACCTCAAGCTGAAAGTCCTCCAGCCACCCTCCTCCATAACAACCTCCTCAAATGCAAGATCAACCCGGACCTTCAACAGTCACTAATGTGAGGTATTCTAAAGCTCATCCACTTGAGAATGTCATAGGTGACATAAATGACTCAGTTCAAACTAGGTCTCAGGTTAATCAAATAGTTGAACAGGATCATTTAACTTTTGTATCTCAAGTGGAACCTAAAAATGTTGAAGAAGCATTAAAAGAAAACTCATGGATTGATGCTATGCATGAGGAGCTTGGCAATTTCAACGAAATAATGTCTGGAGTTTAGTTCCTAGAACCCCTGAAATTTCTGTAATTGGGACAATATGGGTTTTTAGGAACAAACTCAATGAAGAGGGTAAAGTGGTGAGAAACAAGGCTAGATTGGTTGCAAAGGGATATAATCAGGAGTTTGGTGTGGACTTTGAAGAATCCTTTGCACCTGTAGCTAGGCTAGAAGCAGTTAGAATCTTGTTAGCATATGCATGCTCAAACAAGTTTAAATTGTTTCAAATGGATGTCAAAACTGCCTTCATGAATGGCTACATAAAAGAGGAAGTCTATGTCTCTCAACCACCTGACTTTGAGGATCATCATAAACCAAACCATGTATTTAAATTGCACAAAGCTCTTTATGGTTTGAAACAGGCACCCCGAGCTTGGTACGACAGGCTAAGCACATTTCTGGTAAGCAAAACTACTCAAGAGGTAAGGTGGACCAAACACTCTTTACAAAGAAAGTCTGCAATCATATCATAGTTGTTCAAGTTTATGTGGATGACATTATATTTGGTTCCACTAACCCTTCACTGTGTGAAGAATTCTCACAACACATGCACAGTGAATTTGAGATGAGCTTAATGGGGGAGCTTCAATTTTTCTTGGTTTGCAGGTTAAGCAGTTAGAAGACAGATTCTTCATCAACCAAGAGAAATATGTAAAAGAACTGCTCAAAAGATTTCAGTTCGAACAAGCCAATCCTGCCTCAACACCAATAAGCACAAGCATTAAGCTAGAAAGTGATGAGAAAGGTAAATCGGTAGATGCCAAACAATTCCGAGGTATGATTGGCTCACTCCTTTATCTTACTGCAAGTAGACCGAACATACAATTCAGTGTTTGTCATTATGTAGATACCAATCTAGTCCAAAGGAAAGCCATTTAATTGCAGTCAAGAGAATTTTAGATATCTCTCAGGTACGTATGACTTGGTCTTTGGTATCCAGCAGGTAGTAGTTTTGAGTTGATTTCTTATTCTGATGCAGACTATGCTGGATGTAAAATTGACAGGAAAAGCACTAGTGGCTATTGCCAAATGCTTAGTGGTTGCATGGTTTCGTGGGCATCCAAGAAGCAACACTCAGTTGCACTCTCCACTACAGAGGTAGAATATGTTGTTGCATGGAGTTGTGCGACACAAGTGTTGTGGATAAAGAGTCAACTGTGTGACTATAACATCGATATTGGATGCACACCTATCCTATGTGACAACACTAGTGCAATCAATCTATCAAAGAATCCCATTCAACACTCTAGGACAAAACACATAGAGATTCGTCATCATTTTTGAGAGATGAGGTAGCCAATAAAACCTTGGAAATTAGCTTCATACCCACTGAAAAACAATTGGCTGACATCTTTACCAAACCTTGGCAGAAGATAGATTCACCACATTGAGAAGAGAATTGGGATTGTGCAAATTGCAATGAAACTTAACACAAATGTTAAGCATATGTCCCTTGTGTGCCCTAACTATGAGGTATATCAAATGGTGATGTGTGGAAGAACAAGTTATGCTTGTTTGGAAACTCTCATTATGCGTGAGAAAATATTCTCCACCAAGTATCCATAGTCATGTGGCATGAAAGGGGCATGTACTCTACATATGGAATTAGTTTCTTTACAATTATGCCCATTCAAAGTTCTCTTTGAAAATCTGAAAACACTTGATGGTCTGTCTTACTACATGCTTGGTGTGCTTATTTGATTGGTCTATATGTGCAAATTTGTCTTCATGAACTTGAGTATCCTTGTACAAAATAGCACACATTATGGGGGAGCGAGTTAAGGTTAGATGAATGCTAATGTGAAGGAAATCACTCAAATTTTGTCTATCTCAATTCCCTCACAACCTTTGATCAATTTTGTTTTCATTCAATTCTTAAACTGCCTCTGAACAGGCATCTGTCGACAGCCTACAAGCACCCTGTCGACAGATCAGGCCAGACAGAACACTCTTTCTGTACACTGTGTACATCTGTCGACAGGTCCACTTTCCTCTGTCGACAGATATGTACAGTCACAGCCTCCCAGAACCCTTAATCTTCTGTCTGTGTGATCCTGTCGACATGCCATTTCTCCCTGTCGACAGACACAACGAAATTTGGAACTTCAAGCCCATTTCTTCACACATGCAATGAGCAACTTCATGTTTAACAAATAAGGTGTCTATAAGGTGTTAATGCATGTTTGACCACACCATGTACAATGATATTTAAGCTATTCTTTATACCATTATGATTTTCACATACTACTCATGTTTGGGTTTAGGTTCTATCATTTTGGAAACATTTCACAACTCTCAAGGATATACACCTCACTGCTCTAATAATTTCTTTGTAGGCAAACATAGTTCTCAATTTACTTGATCAGTCTTTTGGTCATGGAACTGTATGTCTAATATTGATAGCTAATTATATAAACTACTTGATCTTGAGCTTTTAAAGCAATACTTGGAGAACAGCTACCTATTTCTGAAAAATAGCATTCCAATAAGAAAATTAAAAATCAACTTCAAATTGGGATAAATATAGAGCAATGCTATGTTTTGCTGAGTAACCGGGGTGATGGGCATCACAAATGTCTGCCCTCGCGTCAAAAGGCTCACACATCAACTCTGTACAACGGTATGCTAGACACTTCCACTAAGTAATTGGGGGTATGGGCACTTGTAATGTGTATACTCACGTCAAAAGGTGTCAAGTCTCTTAAGTACCACTTTTTCCCATTGCCTTTCTGAATTGTAAATAAAGAAAAATGAAATAGTGTGAAGCCTCCACTGAGTCATAAATCTCAGGGTCATTGGTTTTATGATTGTCTTGACATATAGATATCCATTTCATGCATCTTTTGCCTATCAACTAAATGGGGATTGTGTTGTCTTACACTGCATTTATACAACGAAGGGTGAGAGTGCATTGTTCTTCATTTTAGTATGTGTTTTCTTAATGTTCTAACTTAAAATTCCTTGGGTATTATGTTAAAACCATTAAGGAAAATGAATTGGCTTTTATATCTTTGTATATGGTTGGTTAAAATATGTGTTCACCTTTTATACACCTTCATAAACCACTGCTCAGATGTTCCAATTCAGAAAATGCCCAAAAAAAAAACAAAATTCATTTTTCTGTCTGTCCCTGTCGTCAGGCACCAGGGCTCCTGTCGACAGCCGGCGGGAATTTTTTTTTGGAAGCCCAAACGGGGGCCAGTCTAGGGCGATTTTGTGGGACCCGACCTTTCAAACTCTCACACCCTTTCTATAAAAGGTTCCCACGCCCCTTCCACTCTTTCACACTTCCAAAACACCTCCTTCCCTCCCTCTCTCCAAAAAACACCCTTCTCCAGGGCACCAGAAGAGCTCCCTACATCTTCTGCCCTCTCTTCCTCTCTTTGTCTCCTTCCTCTCTCCATTCACCATCCACATCGAGCAACAACCTATGATGGCTCCATCGGCCAAGAAGATGGCATCCCGTCATCGTCCTCGGTCTCCCGAAGCCGGTCAGGGCTCCAGGGCACACACGAGCGTCGGACGAAGCACCAGGAAGATCGTTTCCGGAGCTCATCATCCATTACTCTTAGGCTTCTCGATGTCCATGGAACCTTCACGAAGCTCGTGCAGCCCGCTACATCGACTTCGTCTCGTTGGAGGATATGTTTCCGATATCCAGCCTCTATTTGATGTCCAGGGTTGGGCTCCCTTTTGCTATGATCACAAGCGGTATCCTCAAACCGCCGTGACTGAATTCTACAACAACCTCCGATTGTCCAGCAGCGGTGAGTTATACTCAAAGGTGAAACAGACTCCCTTCCTGATAACTCCAAAGCTCTTATCCACCGCCTTGCAAATCCCCAACACAGGGATAGACATCAAGTACCATCATCCAACCCTCGAGGAGTACCACATTCTCATTACTCTACAGCCTTACGATCCTACTGATCGTAAGCAACTAAATGCCAACTCATTCCCTCCACTTCTTGTGCGACACTTCATGCATAAATCTCATGGATGAATCAGAAGAACAACTTCAGAATTGTAAGAAATAGATACAATATTTGTGTTCTTCGATGAAGATTCCTTGCAGAAGGTTGAATTGAAGAGGTCTGGTGATGCTTTCAATCACTTGGCGATGCTCTACTTCAATTGCCTCTGAATCACCATAAAATTCTCTTCAATTGCTGCTTCTGCTGGATCTGCCCCTGATAAGTGCTTCAACTTCTTCTTCAGAGCTCTCCTTCACTCCCGTTCTCTCCAAGGAAGTAGATGGATCACCACAGCAATGAGAAGAGCAGGAGCAGGAGATTCCTCTTTTTGCCGCCAAAAGCTTTTTTGTTGGAATCTTATGGAGGTCTCCTATATCTTGGCGGTCAATAATTAGTGGTATATATAGCCCCATAAGTCCAATTGTACCCTTGGGGTGTGTGGGCACACGATCCAAGGCAACCTCCATTGAACCCCAACTGGCCACCTGTCTAGAGGAAACAAATGTTGAGACTTCAACGGAGTGTGTCGACACCACCACTGAGTGTGTCGAAACCCTGTCCCAGGTAGGCAAAATGATCTCCTGGAAGCTGGGACTAGTGCAGACACAACCACTAAGTGTGTCGACACTACTTGACCTGTCTTCAGAAGTGGCTTCAGGGACAATAAGCTGTGTCGTCACCACCAATGGATGTGCAACACCACCATGACAAAAGTTGTATAGCCTGAGAATTAAACAATAAGCCATTAGCACAAGGTATTATCATCAAGTATGAAGTGTAAAATTCAAAACATGTTGTTTGGGCATATTATATATAAATGAGGAATGTAAATCTTCAACCCATCAAGCAAAAGATCACAAATGTCATCATCAAAACTAGAAAGAGAGGGATATTAAAACCATACTCAGACCAACAGGAGGTTTGAGTCTGTCTAATATCGATGGTCTGGCTACCAATCGATATTGAAGAGCATTGGTTTTGCGCGTGTGGTGGTGTTCCGGTTTCTCGAGCTGTGTCGTGTGTGCCGGCGTTGGCCGACGGCCCTTTCTGGGGGTTTCCGGAAGGGGTGATGGGTGGCCATGCATGTTGGGCTTGTCTTGGTACAAGTCAGCTGTGCCATTTTGTGGTGGGTGCCCCGCCAGTTCTCTTTCTCTCGGTGCTGGCACTTGAGGGCTTGTCTGTGAGACAAGTTGTTATTGTTACCTGGACCCCAGCCCCGCGCGTTTGTGTCAGAGGGTGTTGCTCCGGGGGCGCGGGCGTGCTCAAGTCTTGGACTTGGAGCAGAAGGGGAAAATGAGGGGGCAGCGACGTGAGCCGTTTGTAGAGCTCTCTTAGCTGGTCTGGGTCTCTGAGGTGGTTTAGGTGCTCTTCCGGTGCGGCCAGCTAGTCCTTCTCACGCCTCGCTCTGTGTTGGTTTCGGGAGCCGCGTAGGGAGGTCAGGCATGGGGCCGTAGTTCGGCCAGACTGTAGTGTTTGTGGTTGGTTCTTTGCTGTGACTCACTAGCCATCACTCTACGGGGAGGTGTAGGCAGGAGTTAGTGGCTGGCGAGCGAGAGGGGTGGACTGTGTGTCCCTTCTTAGCTGCCTGTGGTGGTGGCTTGGTTGTCTTATTGTGACGTTGCTTCACACGCTGTTCCGAGCTTGTGTTTCCATTGCCTAGGTTACATGGTGGTCGTAGCCTAGTCGTGTCTCGCTTCTTGGGTTGGTTGGTTTGGCCTCGTGGGCCGTGCTTAGTGGTTTTCACCTCTACAGTTCTCTCGGGGTGGCTGGTGCAGACAACTGACTGCTGTTTCGGTACCCGAGGTACAGGGTGGTTCTGCTTGTGGGCCCTCGACCTGTGGAGGTCTGAGGTGTTTGTGTCTATGGTGAGACGGTGCTTCTCACATGGTTGCTCGGTGTCTCTCGTGGTGAACATGGTTGTTCCTATCGACCTCGTGGAGGTCCCGGATGTGGTGCTTGTGTTGTGAGATATAGTATCACGTGGTTGCTCCGGTGTTCCGTGAGCTCCTCTGTCTCGGTGGGGGTGTGTGCTGAGGTGTTGCTTCCGTATTGTGTGTGACTCTGAGGTTCGGCAGGAGTCGTCTTTGAACCTAACCTGGGTTGTGGTCGAGGCGTTCTCTGTTCGCTGACTTTGTAGTACTCTGTGGTAGGCGTTTCTCACTTTACTACTTTCTAGAGTAGTTTGCTTCAGCTTTGTTGGAGTTCGTGCTCTCTGGTAGTAAGGGACTGGTTATCCTTACTGAGCCTTGTTACCGAGGCTCAAACGCCTACTCTCTTCAGGTAGGGACTCGTTGTCACAGGGAGTTTGTGTCAGACGGTCGTTGTGGCGGCTTGTTCGCCGTGTGTTGCTAGAAGTGTGAGTTGTGAGAGTGAGAGCTCTTTGTACCGTGAGTGAGAGTGGCTTTTTTGCAAGTTCTCGAGGTGCCCCTTAAGGACTGCACCTTTCTCTCTGTACCTGTACTTTTATTTGGGGCATGTTGTACATAATTCTTATTAATTTACAAACTTTCTGGTTATAGTTATTGAATTCATTGCATATCTCACTGGACTAAATTCTAACCCTTCGGGTTCAGATCCGTGGATGGCGGCGTGACCTTCGGGGTCCCTGGCTGCGGTCCAGGAGGTCAAGTTGTTACAGTGGTATTAGAGCTCAGGGATCCAATGAGATTTGTATTGAGTAATAACTATGAGACCCAAAGAAAGGTACTAGTACGCTGCTGGCCCGTCAGTGTAGAATGCTGTTAGGTGAGCTGTTGTAGGTGGCTAGTTTCCAGCAGGGTCCGAGGTGTGAGCAGTAGGAGAGTGTTTGCTGCTGCTGCTGCTGGGTGCGCGTGCTGTGAGCGTCGTTGCTGTTTTTTGCTCATGATACGGTTGGGTTCGTCCTCGCTTGCGTGTCCGTGTGGGTGTGTTGCGAAGGCTGAGAGAGCCTACGTGTGGTGTGGCCTTCACGGTGCAGGGTTGTGGCCTGCGGAATCGGTAGAAGGTGTCGCCTTCTTGTTGGGTCCCCTTCTTGTGGGGTGTGTCCTGTTGAATGTGCCCTTATTGTTGGGGTTTTGGTTGGCTGGGTGTTTGGCTTTGTGTGCCTGTGCGCCGTTGGGCGCTGGCTCTGCTCGCAGTCGGTGTCTTTCCTCGAGCTAAGCAGATGCTTGTGTTGCCGTGTTGCACCACTGGTTGAGTATTGTGAACCCTGTTTGTGGTTGTTGTCGGCCTTGTGCTGACTGGTAGTGAACTCTGGTGAGGTGCGCTCGGAGTCCTTCTCTACTGGTTCTGGTGGAAGTGAGGTTTACCCAGAACTGTGTAGTGCTCGTTCTGGTTGTTGCGGCGTTGCCCTCTGGGTTGTGGTGTATCGCTTGGCTGCGGTGTTCTGGTGGTGATTCCCAGAACTGTTTGTGTTGTCCTAGTGAGAGGTCCCTCCCTCGGAATTCTTCTGTGCTCGTTTTAAAGTCTTCCGTTGTCTTACCTCCATGGTTTGAGGTCTCTGTTGTCTGGTTGGTTGCCGTTGCGTTGCTCTCTTGTTTGAGGTGCATCGCTGGGCTATTTGGTACTGGTGCGGTTTTCCAGAACTGTTGATTGTTGTCTGGGTGAGGTTCGCTCTCAGGACTATTCCAGGTTGCTTCTGCCAGTTGTTGTGCTACCTCAAGGTTGAGGTATGCTGCTGTTGTTTTGGCGTAGGGTTCTAGTGGGTTTTCCTAGAACGACGCCTTGGGGGTTCTGGTGGAAGTTCTCCCAGAACCAGTTTGTGTTGCTTCCGCTGTCTGTTGTGTTCTCTCTGTTGGCTGTGTGTTTGGCCGTTTCATTGGGCTGCGTTCTGGTGATGTTTCCACAGAACGGCTCTTGGGATCTTGGGTAGAGGTCCTCCCCAAGTTGCCTTGTGTTTGTTTTGTTTGTCGCTGCTCTCTCTCTGTAGAAAAAGTTGTCGACGTTGCCAGTGGGACTGTCCGTGTGATGGCTAGATTGTCTTCCAGATCGTTTTTCGGGTTTTCTGGCTGCGCTGGTGGGACTTCGGTGTCCCATGGTCGGGAGGTTGACTTCTTTTCTCGCACCTCTAGGCTCTTCAGATGGTAGTAGTTGGTGAGTGCCATGGGTCTCTGGCTGGTTGTGCTTCTGTGGAAGTGCCAATCTCGTTTAGTGGTTTCCCTTGTGTGTGTGGAGAGACTCGTGTTAGAGTTCTCCTCCTTGTTCTCCATGGGTGCTCGGGGTGATGATGCTCCATGTGGTGTTGTGTCGCCAAGGTGCGCATTGTTGCGACTTCCAGTGGAGTCATCTTCCTTTGGGTTGGACTATTGCGTGCAGTCTACTCGTCTACTTTTGGTCAAGGTGGTGGTCCTTGACCCTTTATGTGGCCCTGGGTTTGGCCAGTTTGTCGTGGTTGTTCAACTGGTTGTGTCTCCTATGGGAGTGCTAGCCTTGCGTTGTTGTTTTCTCTATCTGTGAGGAGGAGGCATGTGTGCCTTTTTCCTCTACTTTCTGTGGGTTGCTCGGGGTAGTGGTGCTTTCACATGGCATTTGGTGCCATGTCGCGCACCGTGGCGACATTTGTGGCAAACGTCCCTCCCTGTGTTGTCTTGAGGATGAGCTGATTGCTCCCCTTGTGTGCGTGGTTTCCTTGTGGTGCGATAGGTTGTGGTGACCTATTGTCCCATCTCTTGCTGTGTGGTTTCTTGTCGCCTGACTGGACGATGTGGGGCAGCATGCCTATGTTCAGTGTGAGGCGGCACCTGGTGTCTTATGTGGCTTGCTTGTGCAGGCATCGTTCCGGTGGTGTTTTTCTTGTGCCTCAGCTGTGCTTTGTAGGCACTTGTCGCCGTTTGGCGTATGGCCCTCCCAAATATGGTGGTAGGAGTGGTGCCCTGTGTTAGCGCACTTCTAAGAGCCACTATGGTTGTTGCGCTCTGAAGCTATCAGTTTTTCCGCGCGTTTCTTGTGGGTCTCTGGTGGAGAGTCCCTTCTGTTGGCTTGAGTCATTTCAGGCCGCTGGTGCGATTGTGTACTGCACTAGAGCGTGTTCTTTTTCGATGTTTTGTGTCCTTGTGCCTTGAGGGTTCATGGCTGGTGTGGCCTATTCTACCCTCTTTGGCTTGCGGTTTCTTGTGGGTGGCTATGTAGATCTCTTGTGGAGAGTCATTCATGTTAGCCATGTTGTTTCGGCCTTGGTGCAACTATGTTGCATCTTGCGAGTTTTGGTGCTTGGGGTAGCACCCTGTGCTCGTGCGGAGTGGTTGTTTTTGTGCCATCTGGGAGCCTGGTTCATTGTGTTGCACTTTGAGTAGCTCGTGGTGCTTGTATTAGCACCATGTGTTGTGTCGCATGCTCTGTTCGTGAGCTTGGGTGTCGTTTCGCGGAGTTTGCACAGTGTTCGAGACGTTGAGCTTTCCGCCTCTGGGGCACTTCGTGCTGGCCGTGCCTTGTGGCTGTAGGATTACTGTTGTGGGGTGGTTGCTTTGCCTTGTCTAGGTAGCCCTATCAGTGGTACGCTAGGTCTTGGCCGCGGCCTGTGTATGGGTTTCCCCTCTCGCTTTGGGGAGCGAGTGTGCTCGGTTTTGGTTCCCTCTGAGGTCAACATGCTACCTTCGACCTCTACAGTTGTTTCGTTTCCCGTGCAGTTTGCCAACGTCTTGAGTTGTCTAGCCTTGCCAACATCAGATGTCTTCCTCGGTTTTGCCTCTGTGCCTGTGCCTGTGCCTGTGGAGCGGGTGTTTTAGCTTTCTATGGCTCCATAGTCGTTGTGTGTCCTGGTCAGACCGGATGATCTGGGTGAGATCTAGTGGTGCCGGCGGACACGGTCTTACTCGCCGTGGGTTCTCCACGTGCGTGTTTTCGATTGATTTTGGGTCACCATTAAGAAGCTCTCGTTTGGCCTTGTCGTAGGTGCTAGCTGTTGCTATGTTGTGCGGAGCCATTCAACGGAGTCTTGTGGATGACCTCTTGGCGTTTCCTCAGTTGTCGTCAGTAGCTGGGACCTCTGTCTAGTTGTTGGTGACAGAGTGAGTTACTGACGGTTGGTGTCAACAGCGTGGCCTGTTGAAGTCACAGTCGTGTGGTTTTAACTGGCGGTTTCAGTTGTTTTTGGTCGGCTTGGTGCACGCCGCGCCTATGGAGGTTTGCATATGATTGTGTGCCTTATGCCGTGGTGTGGCCCTGTGAGCTGTCGGATGTCTAGTTTGGCACTCCCTTTGTGGCAGGGTCATGGTGGCGACCACCGGAAGTCGCTGTGCGACTTAGTGGTCCCTTTGCACCTGTTGTGTTCTCCGACCAGGTTCGCCCTTAATTTGACGATGAAATTATTTTTTGTTGGATGTATTGTAACATCTCGGGCTTTCCAGCTTTCCGTTTGTGTGCGGGATGACTAGCCACTAACGTGTCCGGCCTTAGCGACGTGTAGTTTGCGACAGAGCTGGCCGTCAAGACAGTCATCTAGGTCGGAACCAGTTGTTGCGTCGCGTTCTCGTCGCATCCAGTCAACGAGTCACGACTGCTTTCTGCTTTTTGGTCGTCTGACACCTGTCAGAGTGGCAGGCGTGGCAGACTGACATGTCAGGTTGTCGCGGCGCCTCGAATGGGCGCGTTCTGGTCGCAGTGTGGGCGGCCATCACGTTACGGTTGGTAACATGAAGCCCCGCCTCGTCACTTTCTGGGGGCCGGAGGCTAAAAGCCTTGGCCGGTTTCCCCCTTTCCCTCTTTTGGTTCCTTCCTCCTTTCACTCCTGTCCAAGGGGGAAGGCTTTCCCCTCTCCGGTGGTTCGTGCGTGATGGCGTCGGCGGCTCATGGCAGAGTAGGCGCGGTGGCGAGGAGCGAGGAGGTGGTGGCCATGGCTTCGTGAGGGCCCCTTTGGGGGTTTCGGTTCTTCAAAGGTAGGGATTCTTGTGCCCTTTTCAATCCGAGTGATTGGAAGTACTTTTGTGTCACGCCCCGACGTGGAATATCGGAACGTGATGCAGTTGCAAGTAAATGGGTATAGAGCGAGGACTAGACATCAAACCATTGAACAACAATAAATACTAAAACAAATTCATTCATTAATAATCTTTCAAATGTCTAGTTACAACCACTAATATCAGAGCTAATCTATTGGGCCCATTTACATTGAAATAAAGCAAAGGACTAAACTAGGACTCTATCATAGTACTAGGACGTAGGGCACTTGTGACGTCACTCCTGGTCATTCTCATCCTCTTGAGTGTATAGTTCATCCTCAATCTCACTTGAGAACACAACGACAAATAACGTAGGGTGAGTAGCTAATGATAGAACGAGAGAGTCAAGTAAAAGATAGCAGGATAGCATGTGAACGAAATAGCACAACATTCCAATATAGCACGAACGTCAATTATAGCACGAATAGTAAGATGGCCATAGCACAATAGCACAATGTATAGCAATAGCACAACGAGTATAGCATAGCACTTTCATTGTCAACAGACAACGAGAGAATATAGCACTTTTGATTGTCATTAGATTAATCTAGATAGTATGGCACTTGGATGTAATGCTGACATCCTGATCAATTAACTCCCATGGGCAAATGGCACTTTCGGGCACTCTCCCCAGGACCAGATCGTGTCCCATTGCGCTGGCATTGGTTATATTGTTTATCATTAGATAATCAGTCAATGGCTAATACAGACTACCAAGAATTAGATGTGAGCACTAGATGAATCGACGAGATAGCTGAGTGAATGTGAATAGATGAGCGAGGAGAGTATAGACGAGAGCTAGTGGACATTGCACGTAACATGTCGAGTAAACAGGCGATAGTAACAGTTGCACAACACGCGCACTCGGTGTTGGCAGTCAGGTCGAATTCACGACCCTACCACTAGCCATTATAAGCACAGGTCCAGAGGTCCGACATGATTTAAGATAAGAGCGAGCTTCTAATAGCCATTTGGATCATATCGATCCCTAAAGGGGTATTATAGGTGTTCGGGTACAACCAGCTCGTCGACCATGTGGAAACCCATGGCAGAGGAGACTTACGGAGGTCTTGAACAAGACTCACTAGTTGGCATAAGGAATATCCGACGGAGAGTTGTCCAAGTCAAGAGAGTGTGTATATATAGAAACAAGTGCTCGACATTCTAGAGGAGTTCTAGAATGGTGGTGCGTCAAGATAGTTGTTCCAAAAGATCGCGGGAAACATACACACGTAGAAATTAAGCATGAGGCAATTTAATTACATAAATTACCTGATATATTATGTAACATGTTCACGCCAATTAGGCCATATTTGGATGGTTTCAAAGTGTGTGCATGTGACATGAAATCATAGATGGAAATTAGTCGTGTGTATGTATTTTAAATCACATAGAAATGTTCAATGTATATTAAGTGAAATTACTATGGGTATAACTGGGATTAAAGGGTATAAGCACAATAGACAATTAGAGCATTTCAAATCAGGGGTTTTTCTGCAAAATCCTGTGAACGCGACGTAGCCCAGTAAGGCTCGCGACGGGTACAGGGTAGATCGCGATAGGTGTTTAGATGGATCGCGACGGGTCGGTCATGACAGATAGTCAGAACGCGACAGGGGCGTGTATGGGTCGCGACGAGTCGGTCAGGCCAGGCACAGCGATCGCGACGGCGATGCCTATCGCATTCAGGACGCGACTGGCAGACTGTCGCAACCAGACCACTGAACGTGGCCTATCGGGTTGTCGCATTCTGGTGGTCTGTGCCCGAGTCCGACAAGAAGCAGACATGTCTTGGATTGTGGTTCAAGAGTTTTCCTTCTTCACACAGAGGGATTCAAAAATATATAACTAATTGTACAAGTGACGAAAATTCATGAAACAAGTTGCAAACGAATCTAGACATGCAAGTATTCCCAGTAATTAGGAATTGGTAAACAATCATGGTTTCGACATGGTTTAATCAGATCAAACATGGAGGATAGGATTCTAGAATAGTTGAGATGCAAGATTTAATTCGCCAGACATGGTGGATGGAATTTAGGTCTTTCAGGGGCTAAAGAAGCCTAGCATCTGTCAGTCCTTATAGTAAAAATCTCATGGCATGAGGACGAATATACATGAAGATATGAATTTAAGAAGAGGGTTTGGGGTCATGAAGTTCACCGAACTTTGAAAATTTATAACTAGAGATTTGCTCGATGGAAAAATATGAAACCAAAGGGCTTTTCTTCCTGACTGATGAGACATCCTACAGAAACATTTTCATGGTTTATGCTCTTGAGAATGCCTACCTTTAGTCGTTTCTCTTCTCTATGGCAAGAACTTGAAGAACTCGGGAAAGAACTTGGGAGATCCCTCTTCTCCACGAATTCTCCTCCTCTTGGCCTTTATTCTTGGTCCAGCAACCAGTTGGCACGAGCTAGGGCCGGCCATGAGAGGTTTAGGAGAGCATTTAAGCTTCTCCTTTTTCCCTTTCCTAGTTTAAGTCTAATTCCTATTTAATTCCGACTTTCCTATTTTCCTCTCCCCATTTAAAGCAAGAGATCTCCTAATTGGGTTGAGAGAGAGGGGATTTCGTGGCCAAGCAATTGAGGTAGGTTTAGGATTCCAAATCCAACTCAAACCACTTATTTAAATGCATTAAATACCTCTTTGATTTAAGTAATATTTTAGTTATGAATTTTGGATATTTTTCTATTATTCCCCTTTTAAAACCTCTATTTGATGGGTTTTACTTATTTCTCTTTTCTTTGATTTTCTAATTAATTAGTTTTATTTATTTGATTTCCAATTATCAAGATTTTAATATTATGTAAAAAATTTAAATTTCTCAAAAAATCAGGTTACTACATCCTCCCCCTCTTAAAAAGAATTTGTCCCCAAATTCATATGATCATAAGGGAGGAATTGTCTTACCGAAAATATCTGGGTAATTCCGTTTGATGACTCCTTCGGGTTCCCATGTGGCTTCTTCCACTCCGTGGTTATTCCATAAGACATTAACCATGTGGATGGGACGGTTCCTGAGTTGTTGAACCTTCCGTTCCAGTATCTTGAATGGCTTCTCTTCATACGTTACATCTTTGTTCAACACTAGCTTCTCGTGGCGAATGATGTGGGTAGGGTCATAGACATACTTCCTGAGCATGGAGACATGGAACACATTGTATACACATGCCAGATCCGGTGGCAATGCCAGTCGGTATGCAACCTCACCAATCCTTTAGAGTACTTCAGAGGACCAATGAATCTAGGACTGAGCTTTCCATTCACTCCAAATCTTTAGATGCCACGTGTAGGTGACACCTTTAAGAACACATGATCACCGACTTGAAATTCTAAGTCCCGCCTTCTTTTGTCGGCATAGCTCTTTTGTCTAGATGAGCAGTCTTAAGTCGGTCTCTAATCACCTGTATGTCCTTCGTGGTACGTTGCACCATGTCTGGGCCTAGCCATTGTTGTTCTCCAACCTCATTCCAGCATGCAGAAGATCTACAATTCCTTCTGTAGAGTGGTTCGAACGGTGCCATCTTGATACTTGCCTGGTAACTGTTGTTATAAGCGAACTGAATAAGAGATAGATGTTCATTCCAATATCATTGAAAGTCTATAGTGCAAGCTCTCAACATGTCTTCCACTATCTGGTTGGTTCTTTCAGTTTGCCCATCAGTTTGTGGATGGAATGCGGTATTAAAGTTGAGTTTAGTACCCAATGCACCTTGCAGTCCTTTCCAAAAATGAGATGTAAATCTCGGATCTCGATCCGAAACAATAGATGATGGAATAACATGTAGTCTTACAATCTCTTTGATATATAAGGCAGCTAGTACCTCCACTGACCAGTTACTTTTTATGGCTAGGAAGTGGGCAGATTTGGTTAGCCGGTCAACAATGACCCATATTGCATCGAGTCCACCACGAGTCTTGGGTAACCCCATGATGAAATCCATGCCAATGCTTTCCCATTTCCATTCCGGAATATCTAACGGTCTGAGTACACCAGCAGGGTGCAGGTGTTCTGCTTTTACTTGTTGGCAAGTAAGGCGGTGAGCGGCATGTTCAGCTACCTCTCTTTTCATGTTCGGCCACCAAAACGTTCTTTTCATATCTTGATATATTTTGGTACCTCCCGGATGAATAGTATACTTTATCTTGTGAGCTTCATCCATTAGTCTTCTCTTTAGTTCTTCATTGTCGGGAACACATGTCCTTCCTTGAAAGACAAGCCTTCCGTCTTCAGTCATTGCAAAGTCCAGTCTTTCAGTTAAAGTTTCTTTCACGTGAACTAAGAATGGATCATCGTCTGTTAAGCTTTGATCTCCTCTAGCAGATCAGATTGAATCTTGATATTGGCAACCAAGACTCGATCATCTCTATGTTCAATATTTAAGTCTAACCTTGTGAATTGTTCTAGTAGTTGCATCTCGCCAAGGACTAGACTTGAGACAGATGCCATTGGCTTTCTACTAAGAGCATCAGCCACGGCATTTCCCTTGCTTGGATAGTATTGGATGTTGAAGTTGAAATCTTTCAGATATTCTAGCCATCTTCTTTGTCTCATGTTGAGTTCTTTCTGGGTGAACAAGTACTTCAGACTTTTATGGTCTGAGTAGACAGTGAACTTCTCTCCATACAAGTAGTGTCTTCAGATCTTTAGGGTGAAGACCACGGCGCCAACTCCAGATCATGCACAGGGTAGTTGACTTCATGTGTCTTCAGTTGTCTTGAAGAATAGGCAATGACCTTCTCCTTTGCATTAGTACACAACCTAGCCCGATTCTTGAGGCATCGGTGTAGATAGAGAACCCTTCTCCCTCTATTGGCAGAGCAAGAACAGGTGTTGAGGTAAGGCAGTCTTGAGAGTTTGGAAATTTTCTCGCACTCTTTACTCCAAGAGTATGGATTCTCCTTTCGTGTTAGATGCGTGAGAGGAACGATGATCTTTGAGAAGTCATTGATGAACCGCCTGTAATAGCCAGCCAGTCCCAAGAAGCTTCGGATTTGTGACGTTGGTGGTCTCTCCTAATTGAGTACAACTTCGACTTTGGAGGGATCAACTGAGATGCCGTCCTTAGAGATGACATGGCCCAAGAAGGACACTCTTTGAGCCTGAAGTCACACTTGCTTAATTTTGCGTACAGCTTGTTGTCTCGCAAGACTTGTAGTGCTATCTTCAGATGTTTTCATGCTCCTCTTTTGTCTTGGAATATATGAGGATGTCGTCGATGAAGGAGACCACGAACTGATCAAGGTATGGCCGATATATATTATTCATGAGTTGCATGAAGGCTGCAGGAGCTTTGGTTAGACCAAAAGGCATAACGAGAATTCGTAGTGTCCATACCTGCTCCTGAAAGCTGTTTTGAAGATATCGACGACATCTTCTTGGAATATATGAGGATGTCGTTGATAAAGACAACCACGAACTTATCGAGGTATGGCGATATATACTATTCATGAGTTGCATGAAGGCTGCAGGAGCTTTGGTTAGACCAAAAGGCATAACGACGAAGTCGTAGTGTCCATACCTGCTCCTGAAAGCTGTTTTGAAAATATCATCATCCTTGATCCTCATTTGATGATAGCCAGATCGAAGGTTGAATTTGGAGAAATATTGAGCTCCAGATATTTGTTCGAACAGTTCATCGACCCTAGGCCGTGGGCACTTGTTCTTGATGGTGAGTTGATTGAGTTGTCGATAGTCAATGCAGAGCCTCATCGATCAATCCTTCTTCTTGACGAATAGCACGGGTGCTCTCCATGGGGAAGTACTTGGTCTGATGAACCCTTTTTCTAGTAGCTCCATCAGTTGTGCCTTCAATTCTTTTAGCTCGGCAGGTGACATCCAGTATGGTTGACGCGATACCGGGGCGGCTCCAGGAATCAATTCGATGGCGAAGTCGACATCACGTTCAGGGGGAATTCCAGGCAGGTCTTCGGGGAAAACATCAGGGTAGTCATGTACTATGTGGATGTCCTCTATCTTAGAACCCTTCTCTTCCACAACTATAGCTGCAAGGAAAGCAAGGCAACCCTTCCTTATCATGTTGTGGGCTTTTTGGCAGAGAGTAGAGACATTCGTCTCTTATGTCTAATCCTAGTGAATGCTATTTTAGGAAAGTCACTAAACGTCACCCTTCCTTTCTTACAATTGACGCTTGCCCCATAATCGGACAACCAGTCGGCTCCCAAGATGATATCATAGACTTCCATAGGCATACACACCAGGTCGACTTTTAGGTTATGGTCTCCGATTATTACATCGACATATGGGAAATATTTATTCAGTTTCTCCTCTTCCCCTAGTGGTGTTGTGGACAGAGAACTCACATCCCATGGATGTAGGTTTGGTATTCAAGATATCAACAAAGTTTTGAGATCTAAATGAATGAGTAGCTCCAGTATCGAATAGAACAAATGCTGATAATGAGAGGACTTATAAGGTACCTTCTACCACTCCTCCTTCCTCTGTGGCTTCCTCGTTATGCAGGGCCTGCAGCATCCTTGTTTCTTAGGCACGTTAGGCGCCTCTCATTGTCCTTCAGTAGTGGGCACTCAGGAATGCAGTGCTCGCGACTTCTGCAGTGCAGACACGCGCTGGCTTTCCTCCAACACTCTTCAGTCAAGTGACCCGGCCTGTCGCAGTGCTTGCAGTTGCCTTTAATTGGAGTGTTTGGGATTGTAGATTTGGGTTTCCTTTCCTGGCTGGGTCCCTCCGCGGTGTTGAAGGGACGCTTCTTGCCGTTGCTCGGCTTGGAAGATGATTGAACAGAGGTCACATCCTTCTTTACGAACATCCCTTTGATACGGTCGGTGAAGTCCGTAGCATCTTCGAGCAGTTGGGCTTTCTTCACCATCTCAGCGTAAGTCTGGATGTCGAGGGGGGCCAGTTGAGTGATGTATTGTGGCCTAAGACCATTGAAAAGGCACTTAGCCTTCCTTTTCTCAGTAGCTACCAGGTGTGTTGCATAGCGCGCCAGTCTTGAGAATTGAGCTACGTATTCGGCCACAGTCAGACCCCTTTGCTTTAGAGCGGCGAATTCCGCAGCCTTCCTTTCGTGAACACGGTCGGAGAAGTATTTGGAGTTGAAAGCTTCCTTGAATTCGGTCCAGGTGAATTGACCGTCCTCCCTGGTCACTTTTACTGACTCCCACCAAGCGCGGGCGTCCTTTCCAGTTGAAAAGTGGCTAGCAACAGCTTATCTCCCGCTGCGCATTGCATGACACGGAAAATCCTTTCCATTTATTTCAGCCAGTGTTTGGCTTCATCCAGATCCGTGGACCCACTAAACCTAGACGGGTTCAGACTTCTGAAGTTATGATGCAGATCGCCTGCACCGACACTATTTCCCCCGCCTTGGGTAGCTTGCAGGATTGCTCGAGTAAGTTCCTAGATGGTTTGTTGCATGCCCCTCATTTGAGCACATTTAGCAGTCATCTTGATTGCTTAGTTCCTATAAAATAACTTATTATTACGATATTGATGTGAAATTTTAGTTCGTGCGTGTGTTGATTTTAGCTAGTTACCCATGGTTCTAACCACATCTCACATAGGTAGGATTTTTGACTCTAATCGAGGTAGGTCAACCTAGATCATCCTATACATAGAATAACCTAGGCTTTGATACCACAAAACTATCACGCCCCGACGCGGAATATCGGAATGCGAGGTAGTTGCAAGTAAACGGGTATAGAGCGAGGACTAGACATCAAACCATTGATCAAGAATAAATACTAAAACAAATTCATTCATTAATAATCTTTCAAATATCTAGTTACAACCACTAATATCAGAGCCAATCTATTGGGCCCAATTACATTGAAATAAAGCAAATGACTAAACTAGGACTCTATCATAGTACTAGGACACTAGGGCACTCGTGACGTCACTCCTGGTCGTTCCCGTCCTCTTGAGTGTATAGTTCATCCTCAGTCTCATCTGAGAACACAATGACAAATAACGTAGGGTGAGCGATAACGCCCAGTAGGACTTAAATCTCAATAGTCAAGTAGGCTTTAAATCATTAATGTGTTAAAGCAGAGTAACTATGATAGAAGAGAGTCAAGTAAAAGATAGCAGGATAACATGTGAACGAAATAGCACACCATTCCAAATATAGCACGAACGTCAATTATAGCACGAATAGTAAGATGGCCATAGCACAACAGCACAAAGTATAACAATATCACAACGAGTATAGCATAGCACTTTCATTGTCAACAGACAACGTAAGAATATAGCACTTTTAATTGTCATTAGATTAATCTAGATAGTATGGCACCTGGATGTAATGCCGACATCCTGATCATTTAACTCCCATGGGTAAATGGCACTTTCAAGCACTCTCCCCAGGACCAGATCGGGCCCCATTGCGCTGGCATTGGTTATATTGTTTATCTTTAGACAATCAGTCAATGATCAATACAGAGTACCAAGAGTTAGATGTGAGCACTAGATGGATAGACGAGATAGAAGAGTAATGTGAATAGATGAGCGAGGAGAGTATAGACGAGAGCTATTGGACATTGCACGTAACATGTTGAGTAAACATGCGATAGTAACAGTTGCACAACACGCGCACTCGGTGTTGGCAGTCAGGTGGAATTCACGACCCTACCACTGGCCATGTTAAGCACAGGTCCAGAGGTCCGGCGTGATTCAAGATAAGAGCAAGATTCTAATAGCTGTTTGGATCATATCAATCCGTAAAGGGATATCATAGGTGTTACGGTACAACCGGCTCGTCGACCATGTTGGAACCCATGGACAGAGGAGACTTATGGAGGTCTTGAACAAGACTCACTAGTCCGGCAGAAGGAATATCTGACGGAGAGTTCATCCAAGTCAAGAGAGTGTGTATATATAGAAACAAGTGCTTTACATTCTAGAGGAGTTCTAGAACAGTGGAGCGTCAAGATAGTGTTCCAAAACATCGCGGGAAAATGTACACATGTAGAAATTAAGCATGAGGCAATTTAATTACATAAATTACCTGATATATTATGTAACATGTTCACACCAATTAGGCCATATTTGGATGGTTTCAAAGTGTGTGCATGTGACATGAAATCATAGATGGAAATTAGTCGTGTGTACGTATTTTAAAACACATAGAAATGTTCAATGTATATTAAGTGAAATTACTGCAGTTATAACTTGGATTAAAGGGTATAAGAACAATAGACAATTAGAGCATTTCAAATCAGGGGATTTTCTGCAAAATCCTGTGAGCGCGACGCAGCCCAATAAGGCTCGTGACGGGTACAGGGTAGATCGCGACAGGTGTTTAGGTGGATCGCGACGGGTCGGTCATGACAGTTAGTCAGAACGCGACAGGGGCATGTATTGGTCGCGACGAGTCGGTCAGGCTAGGCATAGCGATAAGGACAGCGATGCCTGTCGTGTTCAGGATGCGACTGGTAGACTGTCGCAACAAAACCAATGAACGCGGCCTATCGGGCCGTCGCGTTCTACTGGTCTGTGCCCAAGTTCGACAGGAAGCAGACATGTCTTGGATTGCGGTCCAAGAGTTTTCCTTATTGACATAGAGGATTCAAAAATATAGAACTAATTGTACAAGTGACGAAAAATCATGAAACACGTTGCAAATGAATCCAGACATGCAATAGTATTCCCATTAATTAGGAATTAGTAAACAGTCATGGTTTCGACATGGTTTAATCAGATCAAACATGGAGGATAGAATACTGGAAACAATTGAGATGCAAGATTAATTCACAAGACATGGTGGATGGAATTTAGTTATTTTAGGGGCTAAAGAAGCCTAACATCCGTCAATCCTTACAGTAAAAATATCATGGTATGAGGATGAGTATACATGAAGATATGAATTTGAGAAGAGGGTTCGGGGTCATGAAGTACACCGAACATTGAAAATTTATAACTAGAGATTTGCTCGATGGAAAAATATGAAACCAAAGTGCTTTTCTTCCTGACTGACAATACATCCTACAGAAAAATTTTCATGGTTTATGCTCATGAGAATACCTACCTTTATTCATTTATCTTCTCTAGAGCAAGAACATGAAGAACTTGGGAAAGAACTTAGGAGATCCCTGTTCTCCACGAATTCTCCTCCTCTTGGCCTTTATTCTTGGTCCAACAACCTCTTGGCATGAGCTAGGGCTGGCCATGAGAGGTTTAGGAGAGTATTTAATCTTCTCCTCTTTCCCTTTCCTAGTTTAAGTCGAATTCCTATTAATTCCCAATTTCCTATTTTCCTCTCCCCATTTAAAGAAAGAGATCTCGTAATTGGGTTGAGAGAGAGGGAATTTTGTGGCCAAGCAATTGAGGTAGGTTTAGGATTCCAAATCCAACTCAAACCACTTATTAAATACATTAAATACCCTCTTTTGATTTAAGTAATATTTTAGTTACGAATTTTGGATATTTTTCTATTATTCCCCTTTTTAAAACCTCTATTTAGGCCACTACTTTCTAATGGGCCCATTTAACAAAGCCTATTACTTATGTTCATTTGATGGGTTTATTTATTTCTCTTTTCTTTCATTTTCTAATTAATTAGTTTCTTTTATTTGATTTTCCAATTATCAAGATTTTAATATTATGTAATTTTTTTAAAATTTTAAATTTCTAAAAAAATAGGGTTACTACACTTTGTGTGTTTGCATGCTTTAAATGCTTTCCCCATGCTCCCCTCCCCATGGTAGTAGTGTTAGTAGCGTGTGGGGGACCCTGGAATGTAGCATTCTGGCGGTCTGCCTTCCAGCTGATGTCGCGACGCCGAGCACATCGCGACATCAGAGAAGGCGTCACCCCAGTCGAACGCGACCTTATCGCGGCGCAGGTGGCCGTCGTGATAAGGGTCGCGTTGTGACCCGGTTCCCCGTCACGACAAGGTTCTTGTCGCGATGCACCTTCCCGTCGCGACTCAGAGCTTGTCGCGGTGTCAGAGCCCGTCACATTCTTAATGCGACGGCCTTGTAGGTCGTGACAACATCTGTGTCACCATGGGTGTTTCTGTGGCCTAGTTGGCATGTCGGCTTGTGCCCCAGGGTAGGTCGCCCTCCAGACCTTCTGGTAGGGAACGCGGCAGGTTGGCTCGCTGCGTTCAGTGACCGAAGATATCTGGCTACCAATCGATTATTAGAATAGCATTGGTTTTTGTGCTGTGTGGTGGTGTTCCAGTTTCTCGAGCTGTGTCGTGTGTGCCGGCGTTGGCCGACGGCCTTTCTGGTGGTTTCCGAAAGGGGTGTCGTGCGTGCCTATGTCTGCTAGGCTTGTCTTGGTTACAAGCCAGCTGTGCCAGTTTATGTGGTGGTTGCCCCGGCAGTTCTCTTTCGCCCGCTGCTCGGCACTTGAGAACTTGTTCGTGAGACAGGTTGTTACCGTTACCTGGGACCCATAGCCCCACGCGTCTGTGTCAGAGGGTGTTGTTGTGGCGGCGGGCGTGCTCAAGTCTCGGACTTGGAGCAGAAGGGGAAAACAGTGGGGGCAGCGGCGTGAGCCGTGTGTAGAGCTCTCTAGCTGGTCTGGGTCTCTGAGGTGGTTTCGGTGCTCTTTCGGTGCGAACCAGCTAGTCTTTCTCACTGCCTTGCTCTGCGTTGGTTCGAGAGTGTGTAGGGAGGGTAGGCGTGGGGCTGCAGTTCGGCCGGACTGCGGTGTTTGTGGTTGTGTTCTTTGATGTGACTCGCTGGCCTCACTCTACCGGGGAGGTTGTAGGCAGGAGTCATCGGCTGGCGAGCGAGAGGGGGGACTGTGTGTCGCTCTCTTAGCTGCCTGTTGCGGTGGCTTGGATGTTCTTGCTGTGACGTTGCTTCACACACTGTTTCCGAGCTTGTGTTTCCATTGCCTTGGGTTACATGGTGGTTGTAGCCTAGCAGTATCTCGCTTCCTTGGGTTCGTTGGTTTGGCCTCATGGGCCGTGCTTAGCGGTTTCCGCTCTTCAGTTTCTCTCGGGGTGCCTTGTGCAGACACCCGACTGCTTTTCGGTAACTCGTTCTTTGGTGCCATCCATGGTGGCACTGTAGGGTGTAGTTCCCTGACCTCGTGGCCTGTCCGAGGTGCAGGGTGGTTCTTTTGTGGGCCCTCGACCTTGTGCAAGTCTGATGTGGTCGTGCTTGTGGTGAGATGGTGCTTCTCATGTGGTTGCTCGGTGTCTCTCGTGGTGACACCTGGTTGTTCCTTCCCAACCTCGTGGAGGTCCAGGATGTGGTGCTGGTGTCGTGAGACTCTGGTCTCACGTGGTTGCTCCAGTGTTCCGTGATCTCCTTTGTCTCGGTGGGTGTGTGCCGCGGTGTTGCTTCTGCATTGTGTTAGAGTCCGCTGGTTTGGCGGGAGTCGTCTTTGGCCTGACCTGGGTTGTGGTCGAGGCGTTTCTCTGTTCCGCTGCTTTGTAGTACTCTGTGGTAGGCTTTTCTCACTTTACTGCCTTCTAGAGTAGATTGCTTCCACTTTTGTTCGAGTTCCTACTACTCTGGTTGGTAAGGGACTGGTTATCCCTACTGAGCATTATTCGCGAGGCTCACCCCCCTACTCTCTTTAGGTAGGGACTCGCTGTCACAGGAGTTCGTTGTCAGACGGTTGTGGTGGCGGCTTGTTCGCCGTGCGTTGCCAGAAGTGTGAGTTGTGAGTGTGAGAGCTCTTTGTACTATGAGTTGAGAGTGGCTTTTTTTGCAAGTCCTCGGGGTACGCCTCTTAAGGACTGCACCTTTCTTTCGGTACCTGTACTTTTGTTTGAGAGATGTTGGACATAATTTCTTTATAATGAACGAACTTTCTGTTTATAGTTATTGAGTTCATTGCTTATCTCACTGGACTAAATTCTAACCATTCCGGGTTATCGGATCCGTGGGTGGCGGCGCGACCTTCGGGGGTCCCTGGCAGGGGTCCCAGAGGTCGGGTCGTTACAGTTTTAGACAAGGATCCCAGGTTTACATCCGATTTTTGGAGAGTTTACAGAGGGATGTTGGTACATAGTTGAGATATAGATCAGCATACCATCCCCAAACCGATGGGCAGACAGAGAGGACAATTCATACGTGAAGATATGTTACGAGCTTGTTGTTAGTTTGGGGAGGCGGATAGGAGCAACACTTAGGTATGGTTGAATTTTCCTACAACAACAGTTATCACACAAGCATCGGCATGGCACCATATGAAGCACTTTATGTTAGACCCTGCAGAACACCGTTGATGTCACGCCCCGACACGGAATATCAGAGTGCGAAGGCAGTTGCAAGAAAAAGGTATAGAGCGAATACTAGACATCAAACCATTGCACATTGAATAATACTAAAGCAAATCTTTCTCATTAATAACTTCTCAAATGTCTATTTACAACCACTAATATTAGAGCCATTCTTTAGGGCCCAATTACATTGCAATAAAAGGAAATAACTAACTACAACTCTAAGATAACATAATGACTCGAGGGTACTCCTGGCTTCACTCTTGGTCATTCCCTTCCTCGTGAGTGTATGTGTCATCCTCGGTGTCACCTGAGAACACAACATCAAATAATGTAGGGTGAGCGATAACGCCCAGTAGGACTTAAATCTCAGGCTCAAGTAGTCTTTAAATAATTAACGCATTTAATGGCAGAGTATCTAAAGACAGAAGTACAAGAGAGTCAAAATATAGCAAGAGATAGCACAACAGGTAACAGGATAGCACAATAGCACGAGATCGAGTATAGTTTCAAAAATAGCACAAGCATCGAGTATAGCACGAATGGCAGGATGGCCATAGCACAACTAGCACAAGTATAATAATAGGAAGATGAGTATAGCACTTGTTTGTCATTCTAGACATCGAGAGAGTATAGCACGTTTTGTGTATTGATTGTCATATAGATAGTCGAGATAGATAGCACTTGAGTGTAATGCCAAACACTATGATCATTTAACTCCCATGGGCACTAGCACTTTCGGGCGCACATCCCAGGACCAGTCAGGCCCTTTATATATTGTCAGGCATTGGTTAAATTGTATCTTTAGACAATCAGTCAATGGCCAATATAGAGTACCAAGAATAGTTAAGAGCACTAGATGAATAGACGAGATAGTAGAGGGAACATGAATAGAAGAGCGAGTAGAGAATAGATGAGAGCTAAGGGCACATCACGTAAAACAACGAGTAAACAGGCGATAGTAACAGTTGCACAACACGCGCACGTCCTATTGGTAGTCAGGTGGAATTCACGATCTTCCCGTTGGCCATGTTATGCACAAGTCCAGAGGTCCGACGTGATTCTAGGTAAGAGCGAACTTATAATAGTCGTTTGGATCATATCGATCCCTAAAGGTGTAATGGGTGTTAGGGTACAACCGGCTCGTCGACCATGTGGGAATCCATGATTAGAGGAGACTTATGGAGGCCATGTGCAAGGGTTCACTAGTCCGGCACAAGGAATATCCGACGGAGAGTTCACCCCAAGCCAAGTAAAGTGTGTATATAAAAACAGGTGCTCGACATTCTCGAGGAATTCTAGAACAGTGAATCGTCATATCGGTATATAAACAATTCAAGAAATGAATACAGGTCCATTAAAATAGGGCAATTAATATACTTTATTGCAATAAATTACCAGATACATTATAAGATATTTTATGTCAGATTTCAGCCATATATGAATGGTTCATGTGTGTGCATGTGTAAGAGAAATCATAGATAGAAAAGAAGTCGTGAATATGTATTTTAAAGCATTCAATATAGCTCCATTTTAAAATAGGTGTTTTTACTGTGTGTATGACTGTTAAAAAGGCTGTGAATGCGACGTAGGCCAGTAAGGGTCGCGACAAGATTAGGGCAGATCACGACAGGGCTGCCAAGACAGAATGCCAGAACGCGACGTAGGGTACTGTCGCGTTCGGAACGCGACAAGGAAAGTGTCGCGATGGGCTTGAGAACGTGACCTATCGGGTCTCGCGTTCTCAGGTCCATGGCCTGAGTCTGACAGAGTTCTGCTCTGTCTTGGATTGCGGTCTAGAAATATCGAATTTCGATATAGGGTCGTTCAGAAAATCATAACTAATTGTATACACGATGAAAAATCATGAAACCAGTGGAAAATGAAACTAGACATGCGAGAGTACTTCTAGTAAATAGGAATTAGAGAGAGAGCATGGTTTGAACATGGTTTGAACATGAACAATAACGAGTAACATAGAACATGTTACAGAGAGCATGATTGATTTAATTCGAGCAACATGCTCAACAAAAATTAGGGCTTTCAGGGGCAAAAATTCCTAACAACATGAAGTGTCTACAGTAAAAATTTCGTAGCATGGGATCAAGTGTACATGGAGATATGATTCAAACATGATGACTCAAAGTTATCATGTTTGCAGAACTTCTAAAATCAAGAACAAAAGATTGGCTCGATGAAAAATTATGAAACAAGAGGGCTTTTGTTCCTGGTGATTGGAACTACCTATAGATGGATTTGATTTAGTTTTGCTTGTGAGAATGCCTACCTTTGACTCGATTTGTCTTCTAGGGTTAAAATCTCCAAGAGAGGTAGAAGCTCCAAGAACTCCTTCTCCCTACGAGATCCTCTCCTCATTGGGCTCTCCTCCACGTCCAACAACCTTTGGCAACGAGCTAGGGTCGGCCAAGAGGGTTTAAGAGATGTATTTATGCATGTATGGGTTCCTATTCCTACTTCTATTCTAATTTCTCTTTAATTACGAGATTTCCTAACTCCAACCTTCCTTTCTTGCTTTCCAACCTCTATTTAGGTTAGGATGGGATCTAAATTCGTGCTAAATCATAAGGGGTAGGCTTAGGAATCCAATTCCAACTTCTATTGCCTCTTTTAATGCTTAAAGAGTCCTTTTCTACTTAGGAGATATTAAGACTCCGAATTTAGGGTATTATTTTTTATTTACTATTTGTAAATTCATATTTTGACCCAATAAGTTCTAGAGGATCCATTAAGCAAAGCCCATTACTCTTTTCTATTAATGGGTTTTATTTAATACTCTTTTCATTGAATATACCTTTAGCTGAGTTTTTAATTTATTATTTAAATTTTTATTTTTCTCAAAAATTCAGGTTGCTACATCCTCCCCCTCTTAAAAGAATTTGGTCCCCAAATTCATATGACCTCACAGGAGAGAATGGCTTACCGAATAGATCAGGGTAGTTTCGTCTGATAGTTCCTTCCAGTTCCCACGTGGCTTCTTCCACTCCACGATTATTCCAGAGGACTTTTACCACATGGATAGAACGGTTCCGAAGTTGTTGCACCTTCTGGTCCAATATCATGATCGGCTTCTCTTCATACGTCATGTCCTTGTTTAACACTAGATCATCATGGCGAATGGCATGTGTAGGATCGTACACATACTTTCTAAGTATGGAGACATGGAAGACATTGCACAGTTGCCATATTTGGCTGCAAGGTGAGTCTGTAAGCAACTTCACTAATCTTTTCAAGTACTTCGAAAGGACCAATGAATCTTGGACTAAGTTTTCCTTTCACTCCAAATCTTTGAATACCACGGGTAGGAGATACCTTCAATAGCACATGATCTCCTATTTGAAATTCCAGATCCCGTCTTCTCTGATCAACATTGCTCTTCTGTCTAGACTGAGCAATCTTGAGTCGATCTCGTATCATCTGTATATCCCGGGTTGTACTTTGTACCATGTCAGGTCCTAACCATTGTTGTTCTCCCACTTCATTCCAGCACACATGAGATCTACAATTCCTGCCATAAAGTGCTTCAAATGGTCCCATTTTAATACTCGCCTGGTAACTGTTGTTATAGGCTAACACAATCAAGGGTAAGTGTTCATTCCAATGACCATTGAAATCTATAATGCAGGCTCTTAATATGTCTTCTACAATTTGATTTTTCCTCTCAATTTGCCCATCAGTCTACGGGTCAAAGGCAGTACTAAAATTAAGCTTCGTACCAAGGGCAGTTTGCAAACCTTTCCAAAAATGAGAGGTGAATCTTGGATCTCGATATGAGATAATAGATGACGGAATACCGTGCAACCGCACGATCTCCTTGACATATAATGCAGCTAGCCCCTCCACAGACCATGTACTCTTTATGGGTAATAATTGTGCAGATTTGGTCAACCAGTCAATGATGTCCCATATGGCGTCAAGTCCACCACGAGTTCTGGGTAAACCCATGATGAAGTCCATGCCAATGCTTTCCCACTTCGGATATCTAGTGGTCTGAGTACACCGGCAGGGCGCATATGTCCTGCCTTCACTTGTTGACATGTGAGGCAATGAGCTACATGCTCGGCTACTTCCCTCTTCATATTCGGCCACCAAAATGTTCTTTTCATGTCTTGATACATTTTGGTACCTCCTACATGAATAGTGTACTGGGTTTGATGAGCTTCATCCATTAGTTTCCTTTTTAGGGCTTCGTTGTTTGGGACACAAGTTCTCCCTTGGAATACTAAGCTTCCATTTTCAGTCATGGAAAAATTCGGTCTGTCCGCTATGGTTTCCTTGACATGAACCAAGAATGGATCGTTGTCCTGTTGCATCTTGATTTCCTCTAGCAGATCGGATTGGATCTTGAGATTGGCAATCAAAATCATCCCTATGTTCAATATTTAAGTCTAGCCTCGCGAATTGTTCAAGTAATTGCATCTCGCCAAGGACTAGACTTGAGATAGTTGCCATTGGCTTTCTACTAAGAGCATCAGCCACAGTGTTTCCCTTACCTGGATGGTACTGGATGTTGAAATCGAACTCCTTTAAATATTCTAACCATCTTCTCTGCCTCATGTTGAGTTCTTTCCGGGAGAATAGGTACTCTAGACTTTTATGATCTGAATAGACAGTGAATTGCTCACCATAGAGATAGTGCCTCCAGATTTTTAATGCGAAGACCACGGCAGCCAACTCTAAGTCATGCACAGGGTAGTTGACTTCATGCCTCTTCAATTACCTTGAGGAATAGGCGATGACCTTCTCCTTTTGCATTAGTACACAGCCTAGCCCAATTCCTGAGGCATCAGTATAGACATAGAAACTTTCTCCCTCTATTGGTAGAGCGAGAACGGGTGCTGAGGTAAGGCAGTCTTTGAGAGTTTGGAAACTCTTCTCACACTCTTTACTCCAGGAGTAGGGATTCTCCTTTTGTGTTAGACGCGTGAGTGGTACGGCGATCTTAGTGAAGTCCTTTATGAATCGTCTGTAGTATCCAGCCAGTCCTAAGAAGCTTCTGATTTTTGTGACATTGGTTGGTCTTTCCAGTTGAGTACAACTTCGACTTTGGAAGGATCAACAGAGATGTCGTCCTTTGATATGACATGGCCCAAGAAAGACACTTCTTCGAGCCAGAAATCGCACTTGCTTAATTTTACATATAGTTTGTTGTCTCGTAAGACTTGCAGTGTGCTCCTCAAGTGTCATGTCTCGAGAATTACGCAGTGGATATAAATTATTCGAAAATAATTTGAGTCGATATTCCGAGACATGAACAGTCGGCAAATAAGCCTCTAGCTAGCACGTACTAAATGTATAAAAACATACATCATCATAATAGGGCCCAAATGTTGAACTCAATTTAAATTGTATTCAAATCTCAACTTATTGTATAGAAACTATTACAGGACTATGGGATAACAGGACTAGACTCAATAAAAAGGAAAAGTACATAATACTCCTCACTTTCTACTACATGTTCTAACTCTCAAAGCAAATTCTATAAGTAGACTCATAGTTGGAACGCTCTTCACTCGGACACATAGTATAGGATATGTTAAGGTTTGGCCCGATAAAACCTACCTTCTGGGTTGAAGAAGTCCCGTTTTTTCAGAAAACCCGTGTTCAGACCACTGTTTGACGAACACTTAATACTCCATGTATACTGCATGGAATTTTGGCATTCCACTTGGGTTAGAACGTAGACTTGACCCTCTTTCCATGGGTATAATCCTTGCAAGGTTTTGTTTAGGTTTGGCCTACCTTTGATCGACTTCAAGTGGACGGTTTTTGCAGGTTGTAGCAGAAGAACGGGGGAAGAAGATTAGCTACTTGTGGATGATCCACAGCTCCCCAGCCACCAAGAGCTCCTCCACACGACCCCAGCAAGTTCTAAACTCATCCCTAGGGTTTGGGTGAAGAGTATTTAAGCATCTATGGGTTTTAGGAGTCCTAATGCAACAAGGAAAGAAGGGTTGCGGGATTGGCTTGTGTCTTTCCATAATTTGAAGATCTCTCCCTCCATTAGAGAGTCTTGGCCATCAAGCAACCTCCATGGGTGGGTAGGCACGAATTAGGGTTACCAAGAATGCATGATTGCATCCCAATTAAACCCTAATTACCACTTTTTAATTTAAACTTATTTATGGTTATGAATTTCCATGCATTTTCTTGCTTAATTTGATTTTTGGGTCATATGATGTCCAATGGCCCAATTATGATAATTGGTCATCAATATATAATGTTGGAAGTCTCCCAACATTTTTATTTAATTTATAGTTACGTCGTGTTTTTGTGTTAACAGTTTTCCGACTTGTTCCTAATTTGGATAATCGGTCACAATAATTATTAAACATAGCCCAAACGATTTTTCTTGTCACTAATTTCTTTGTGGAACATTTAGTAACAATGTTTGGGGTTAATTTATATTTTTTATGAAAATTTATAATGTGTTTTAGCAGATACGATAATGATACATATGTTTAAATACTTTGGTATTATGGAAATTATTTATTTCTAATTTTTATGTAATTAAAATTTCTGGGGTGCTACACCCTCCCCCACTTAAGAGAATTTGGTCCCCAAATTCATGTACAGAAAGTTATTGTACAAGTGAGGTGTACTTACTTGTGAATAGCTCCGGGTATCTTTTGCACATTGCTTCCTCGGTTTCCCACATGTCGTCTTCATCCATGCGTTGATTCCATCTAACCCTTACCAATGGGATGATCTTGTTCCTTAATTGGCGCAGTTCCCGGTCCACGATCTTAATTGGCTTCTCTTGATATGTTTCGTCCTTGTTGAATTTCAGGAGCTCATATTCTATGACATGCCACGGATCTCGTACATACTTTATCAGCATGGATATGTGGAACACATTGTGTATTCCATCCATTTGTGGTGGTAAAGCGAGATGATATGCCACCTCGCTGACTATTTCAAGGATTTCGAAAGGCCTGACAAACCTTGGTGACAACTTGCCTTTAATGCCAAAACACTTGATCCCACGGCCTGGAGATACTTTCAAGAATACATGTTCACCAACCTGAAACTCCAGGTCTCTTCTTCAATTATCTGTATATGCCTTTTGTTTTTGTTGTGCCATTGCCATTCTTTCTTTAATAAGCTTTACCTTCTCTGTGGTTTCCCTTACCATCTCTGGTCCTAGCATTTGTTTTTCTACAACTTCATACAAGCATATTGGAAATCGGCAACTCCTGCCATAGAGTGCTTCAAATGGTGCCATTTGAATGCTAGCTTGATAGCTATTATTGTAGGCGAACTCCACAAGAGGTAAGTGTTCGTGCAGCTACCTCCAAAATCTAGGACACATGCTTTAAGCATATCTTCAATCACCTGGTTGGTTCTCTCCATCTGACCATCTGTTTGTGGATGGAAAGCTGTGCTAAAGTTTAGTTTAGATCCCAAGGAGTAGTGCAGTCCTTTCCAAAAGTAGGATGTAAACCTAGGGTCTCTATCAGACACGATAGACACCGGTACGCCATGTAATTAGACTATTTCCTTCACATACAATGCAGCCAGAACATCTACAGGCCACTTATTCTTTACTAGCAAGAAGTGAGCCGACTTAGTTAAGCGGTCGAAAATAACCCAGATACCATCGAATCCACCTCTAGATCTGGGTTGTTCGAAAATAAAGTCCATCCCAATCCCTTCCCATTTCCATGCCGGGATTTCTAGGGGTTTGAGTTTACCTGCGGGTCGCAAGTGTTTCGTCTTGACCTTTTGACATGTTAAGCATCAGGCGACATATTCCGCCACCTCTCTCTTCATATTAGGCCACCAAAAGCTTCTTTTCAAATCTTGATACATTTTTGTAGTTCCAGGATGAATGGTATACCTCGTCTTGTCAGCCTCATCCATAATCGTTTTCTTTGTCTCCGCATGGTCGGGTACATAGACTCGATCCCGGAACAATAGTCTTCCATCTTCAGTTAATGAGAAATCCGGCCTCTGGTCTAGATTAGCCTTAATCTCCACAAGTACAGGGTCATTGTCTTGGAGTGTTGTGATGTCCTCCAATAGTGTAGGTTGTGCTCTAACACTAGCAACAAGGCATCCCTTCTCTTTGATGTCAGCATCAATATTTAACTTGGCAAAGTCTTCTAATAACTTCCATTCGTCCACCATTAAACTTGACAATGTGATCATTGGCTTTCTACTTAGAGGATCTGCCACAGTATTTACTTTTCCTGGATGATATTGAATCGTGAAGTCGAAGTCTTTGAGATACTTCAACCACCTCCGCTGTCTCATATTCAAGTCTTGCTGAGAAAATAGATACTTCAAACTTTTATGGTTAGAAAACACAATGAATTTCTCACCATATAGATAATGACACCATATCTTCAAGGCGAAGACTACAACAGCTAGCTCCAGATCATGTATAGGATAATTATCCTCGTGCTTCTTCAATTGTCTGGACGCGTAGCATATAACTTTCCCATTTTGCATCAGCACACAGCCTTGACCGATCCCGAATGCATCGGTGTATACTTCAAAACTACCCCCAGCAACTGGCAGTGTTAGTACGGGTGCCGAGGTAAGGTGCCCTTTCAATGCCTTGAAACTTTCTTCACATTCATCAGTCCATGCAAATGGATTCTCCTTCCTGGTAAGCCTGGTCAATGGTACAGCTATCTTTGAGAAATATTTAATGAAGTGATGATAATAACCGGCTAAACCCAGAAAGCTCCTAATCTCTGATACAGTTGTCGGCCTTTCCCAGTTTTTTACCGCCTCCACCTTAGATGGATCCACAGAGATTCCCTCCTTGGATATGATGTGACCAAGGAAAGACACTTCCTCCATCCATAATTCATACTTACTAAGTTTGGCATAGAGTTGATTATCTCTGAGCACTTGCAGAGCAACCTTCAAGTGTTCCTCATGTTCTTCTTTGGATTTGGAGTAAATAAGGATGTCATCAATGAACACCACTATAAACTGGTCCAAGTATGGCCTATAAATATTGTTCATAAGTTGCATGAAAGCCGCTGGAGCATTTGTTAAACCAAACGGCATGACCACGAACTCTTAGTGACCATATCTACTCCGGAATGTAGACTTGTGAATATCTTCTTCCTTTATTCTCAGTTGATGGTAGCCTGATCTTAGATCTATCTTGGAGAAGTATTGTGCACTAGAGATCTGGTCAAACAGCTCATCGATGCGGGGCAGTGGATACTTATTCTTTATTGTCAACTGGTTTAACTGACGGTAATCAATGCATAGCCTCATTGTCCCTTCCTTCTTCCTGACAAATAGCACTGGCACTCCCCACAGGGATGTGCTAGGCCTGATAAAACCCTGATCTAGCAATTATTGGATTTGTCTCTTCAACTCCTGCAATTCTACAGGGGACATGCGATACAGAGCTCTTGAAACAGTGGCTGCCCCAAGGAGTAACTCAAGAGTGAAGTTTACCTCTCGCTCAGGTGGTATACCAGGTAATTCCTCTGGAAATACATTAGGATAGTCCCTGGCTATTGGAATGTCTTCTAGGGATGGTTTCTTCTTTTTAGTTGCCAAAACTGAAACTAGGAAAGCATCACAACCCTGGTTGATTAGCTTAGAAGCCTTTAAGGAGGATATGAAGATAGGGTGTTTGTGATAACGGGTGCCAAGTAGTGATAGAGTTGGGAGGTTTGGTGTTTTGAAAGTGACCCTCCTATGGCGACAGTTTACATCGGCATCATATTTGATTAGCCAATCGACACCCAAAATGGCATCATAACCCTTCATATCTAAACAGATAAGGTCTGCAGGGAGATTGTGTCCTCCAATTATAGTTTCACATTTTGGCAAGTAGTGGGTAAGTTTAGATTCTTAGCCAAGTGGAGAAGCTACAGTGATCTTGGATTTTAAGGGTACAGGTTTGATAGGTAGAGTTGCAGCAAATGTAGTGGAAATAAATGAATATGTAGCTCCAGTATCAATAAGCACAAATGCAGGTTGCGAGTGTATGAAAATGCTACCTTCCCCCATACCCACTTCCTCGGGTAGGTCAGCTTCTATGACAACATTAAGGCATCCCTGACGCCGTGGTACATTCTGAGCTCTACCTGGCTGGTGCTTGAGCATAGGACAATCAGGAATACGGGGGTCATGACCTCCACATTTCAAGCATGCCCCGAGCTTCTTCCAGCATTCTTCAGCTCGGTGCCCTGGTTTATCACAGAATTTGTAGTTTTCAGCCAACTGCCTACCTTCCACTTTGACTCCCTTGTCTCCGGCAACATCTCTTCCGGTATTCGGCCTCTTGTTGTTGTTGTTGACGTTATTGTTACAAAAAGTTGGAGCAATATTGGGTGCTCCCTTCTTGACGAAGACCGACTTGGAGTTGTCCTTGCCCCTCATGTCCTCTACTTTGGCCATGGTGTCTTCTACCAGCTGAGCTCTTTGGACCATCCCAGTGTATGTTTGAAGGTTGTGTGGTCCAAGCCTTTCAATGAACATGGGCCTAAGCCCATCCATGAACTGATTTGCCTTAAGTCTTTCAGTTCCCACCAAGTGTGGGGCATACACAGCAAGACGCGCGAACTGAGCCTCATACTCAGACACGAACATTCCTTTCTATTTTAGTGCGGCAAACTCCGCTGCCTTCTTCTCCTTGACTCTCTCAGAGAAATATTTTCCCCGAAATATCTCCAGGAATCCAACCCACTCTAATTCAGCTACATTAGGCAGGTGGGCCGATGTGGCCTTCCACCATGCACGGGCATCCTTGGTAAATTGAAAGGTGGCTAGTACCGCTTTCTCCTTATTGGTGCATTGCATTACTTGGAAGATCCTTTCTATTTCTTCCTACTAATTTTCTGCTTCGTCTGGGTTAAGGGATCATGAGAAATGAGGAGGGTTTAAACTCCTAAAATTCCGGTGCAGATCACCGGCTCCATTCCTTACAGTTACAGCCTGATTTCCAGCCTGTACTACCTTTTGTAATGCTTGGGTCAGACCAGCCACAGTGTCTTGCATAGCTTGCCACTGGTTGTGGTCCATTGTAGTTGAGTGCAAGAGTTATGAGGGTTCCTGAGAAAAGGATGGAAACCAATTAATGTCTCTAGATACATTATAAGAGTCAATGGGTAAGGAGTGTCTTGTTCATCCTAACATATTCCCAGTCTCTACCCATTCTCACCAGGTACTATTTTTAAATTCCATGACCTAGGTTCCAAAGGTATCTCTTAATTCTGAGACATATATCCTATTTAGATTTCCTAGGCTCTGATACCACTAAACTGTCACGTCCCGAGAATTACGCAGTGGATATTTAATAATATTTCGGAAATAATTCGAGTCGATATTCCGAGACGTTAACAGTCGGCAAATAAGCCTCTATCTAGCACGCACTAAATGTATAACAACATACATCATCATAATAGGGCCCAAATGTCAAACTCAATATAAATTGTATTCAAATCTCAACTTATTGTATGGAAACTATTACAGGACTATGGGATAACAGGACTAGACTCAATAAAAAGGAAAAGTACATAATACTCCTCACTTTCTACTACATGTTCTAACTCTCAAAGCAAATTCTATAACTAGACTCATAGTTGGAACGCTCTTCACTCAGACGCATTCCCATCCTCGACTAGCTCCTCCTCTTGAACTTCATAGTCACCAAGATTGGGTAAAAGTAGGGAATGAGCAAACTAGCCCAGTAGGATTTATATCTCAATGTGCGGGCAATGATATAAGTGATTAGTAATTTAGAACTAGGTAAGCACGATGAATGTCATGATATGCATGTGCAAATAAAACTCATTGAAACATGATACATGAAACAAGCTAGAGAGAGTGATTATGATAGAACAAGATTTATGAACAAGATGACAAGATAGAACTAGCAATAGATCACTTGGTACAAGCACGCAAGATTTCACTTGATGTCAATAGTTTCAAGAACGCAAGATATCACTAATTGCATTAAATGCAGGATGGCCATATCACACAAGCAAGCAAGCAAGAATGCACGAGCACAATCATGTAACACTAATCAAGCACGTAGACACTAATGTACACCAAGAAGAGATCCATCAAGAATGTACACCAGGACACGTGTATGTGGTTATTGTATCTATCATTCAACACACACGCATGACTCCCAGCGCAGATGCAACTCCAGTAATCATTATACCTCATGGTTAACAGTATATTTATGACTCACCGTCATTGGGGCTACACTGGAGCCCTTGGACACACGCCGTGCCCTGTCAGCATCTCACTTAAATGTAGATACCCACAGTCAGTAATAATGGCCAATGAGAGTTTCAAGATGTAAGCATGTGTGATATCATGTTCATGATGATGATGAGAAGTAACAATAAGTAAATTGAACATGATTTCATGATAACAATGGTCAAGAGATAAATTTGGCAGCATAATGGTACGATTCATACTTTAGTTCAATCTTTACATTAATGGCTTTAGTCTATATTGTAAATCACACTCACAAGAACAAGATGAGAGAGGAAGTGCACGCTATCTCCAGGGAACTTCAATGTTACAACCAACTCGTCGGCCATGCGCGAATCCATGGTCAGAGGAGATTTACGGAGGCCTTAGAGAAAAGTTTACTAGTCTACCGATTCCGAATGACCGGTAGAGAGTTTCCAAATCCCCAAGAAAGGGCTGCCTAGATGTGCAAGTGTGTAGTGATGTACACGTCTCAATTCTCAATCCGCCGGTCTCAAACTCGTGGAAAACATTTAACATGATGGCATGCGAATGACAAGGTATTTAACTATACATGGGTTTTCAAGATTTAAAGATAATAATTATCATTTAATCAAGCTAGAATGGTAACAAGAGTCAATCGCAAGTTTCTTGAATGATCATATCATTAAGAAAGCAACTAGAATAATATTCATGTAAATAAGCCTTTTTAAATGGGTTAAACACTTTTAAGCGGTTAAATATACATCATGTAATGATCTGACCCAAGACATGCAATTTACACATTAAAATCATATTAAACAGACCTTGGGTATAGCGGTAAGATTCACAAACAAAATAATTGGGGTTTCATGCGAAATATTGAGGTCGCGACGGACCCTAGTAAGGGTCGTGACAGGGTCTGATCAGAACACGACAAGGCCTTGTAAGGATCGCGACAGGCTTGTCTGATCAGGCAGGCAGATCGCAACGGGTTCATGTAAGGAAGGCGACAGGGCTATCAGATCCGGAGGTCAAGTCGTGACGGACCCAGTAAGGGTTGCGACGGGTCAGGAACTGAACGTGACAACGAGAAGTGAAGAACACGACGGGGCAGTCAGATCAAGCAGCGAGATAGCGACAGGCTGCTCGTCGCGTTCAAAACGCGATGGGGTTGCTGTCACGACAAGACCTCAGAACGCGGCCTATCGGGCCATCACGTTCACAGGGTCTGCGCTTGACTCCGACAGAGAAAGGATAGTGCTTTGGATTGCGGACCAGACTTTCCCTATTTCGACACAGGGTTATTCTAAAATTAAGAACAAATTGTACAAGGCATGAAAAATTATGAAACAAGTTTTAAACTAACCTAGACATGCTAGGGTGCTACAGTAAATCGGAATTAGAAAACAAGGATGGTTTCGACAGGCTTTAATCACGTCAAACTCAAACGTAAAACCAAGAGCAATCTGAAAATGAAGTTTCGTGCAACACCATCTTACCATGATTATAACTATCTAACTATTGACATTTAGACAAAACATCCATCACAAGATATGACGAGGACAACTAGTAGAAAAACTTTCATGGTGCGGGTTTACTCTAATTCGGTCTTGAATCCTATGCAATAAATAAGGAACGGGAAAAGTCCTAACAGTGCGCGACTTTGGGAAAACGCTTATAGTTCAAAATCTACTCATTGGAATTCAATGAAACTAATGGGAAATGAAAGCTAACTTGATGCTCTAGACATTAGTATAGGATATGTTAAGGTTTGGCCAGATAAAACCTACCTTCTGGGTTGAAGAAGTCCCATTTTTCCATAAAACCCATGTTCAGACCAGTGTTTGAAGAATGGTTAATACTCCGTGTATACTACATGGAATTTGGGCATTCCACTTGGTTTAGAATGTAGACTTGACCCTCTTTCTAGGGGTATAAGCCTTGCAAGGTTTGGTTTAGGTTTGGCCTACCTTTGATCGACTTCAAGTGGACGGTTTGTGCAGGTCGTAGCAGAAGAATGAGGGAAGAAGATTAGATTCTTGTGGATGATCCACAGCTCCCCAGCCACCAAGAGCTCCTCCACACGACCCCAGCAAGTTCTAAACTCGTCCCTAGGGTTTGGGTGAAGATTATTTAAGCATCTATGGGTTTTAGGAGTCCTAATGCAGCAAGGAAAGAAGGGTTGCGGGATTGACTTGTGTCTTTCCATAATTTGAAGATCTCTCCCTCCATTAGAGAGTCTTGGCCATCAAGAAACCTCCATGGGTGGGTAGGCACGAATTTGGGTTGCCAAGAATGCATGATTGCATCCCAATTAAACCCTAATTACCACTTTCTAATTTCAACCTATTTATGGTTACGAATTTCCATGCATTTTCTTGCTTCATTTGATTTTTGGGTCATATGAGGTCCAATGGCCCAATTATGATAATGGGTCATCAATATATAATGTTGGATGTCTCCCCAGCATTTTTATTGAATTTATAGATGCATCGTGTTTTCGTGTTAACGGTTTTCCGACTTGTTTCCTAATTTGGATAATCGGTCACAATAAATCTTAAAGCTGGCCCAAACAATTTTTCTTGGCACTAATTTCTTTGTGGAACATTTAGTAACAATGTTTGGGGTTGATTTATAATTTTTATGGAATTTCTGATGTGTTTTAGCACATACGATAATGATACGTATGTTTAAATACTTTGGTATTATGGAAATTATTTATTTACATTTATTTTGAATTTTTATGTAATTAAAATTTCTGGGGTGCTACATCAAGTGTTCTTCATGATCTTCCTTGGTCTTTGAATATATGAGGATATTGTCGATGAAGATGACCACAAATTTGTCAAGGTATGGCCGATATATGTTGTTCATGAGTTGCATAAAGGCTGCAGGAGCATTGGTTAGACCAAAAGGCATAACAACAAATTCGTAATGTCCATACCTGCTCCTGAAAGCCGTTTTGAAGATATCTTCATCCTTGATCCTCATTTGATGATAACCAGATCGAAGGTCAATCATGGAGAAGTATTGGGCTTCAGATATCTGGTCTAATAGTTCATCGACCCAAGGCAATGGGTACTTGTTCTTGATGGTCAATTGGTTGAGTTGACGATAGTCGATGCATAGTCTCATCGACCCATCCTTCTTCTTGACGAATAGCACAGGTGCTCCCCAAGGGGAGGTACTTGGTCTGATGAACCCCTTCTCTAGCAGCTCCATCAGTTGTGCTTTTAGTTCTTTCAATTTGGCAGGCGACATCCGGTACGGTTGACGTGATACCGGGGCAGCTCCAAGAGTCAACTCAATGGCGAAGTTGACGTCACGTTCAGGGGGAACTCCGAGTAAGTCTTCAGGGAATACATCTGGGTAGTCCTGGACTATGTGGATGTCTTCTATTTTTGAACCCTTCTTTTCGACTATGACGGCCGCAAGGAAAGCAAAACATCCTTTCCATATCATGTTATGGGCTTTTAAGGCGGAGACTAGAGACATCCGCTTCTTATGTCTAATCCTAGTGAATGATAATTTAGGAAAGTCACTAAACGTCACCCTTCCTTTCTTACAATCGACGCTTGCCCCATATGTGGACAACCAGTCGGCTCCCAATATGACATCATACCCTTCTATGGACATACATACCAGGTCGGCCTTTAGGTTATGGTCTCCGATCATTACATCGGCAGATGGAAAGTATTGGTTTAGTTTCTCCTTTTCCCCCAAGGGTGTTGTGACAGATAATTCACAACCCATGGTTGTAGGTTTTGCAGTCAGGGTATCAGCAAAGTGTTGAGATATAAATGAATGAGTAGCTCCAGTATCAAATAACACAAATGCTGGCAAAGAAAAGACTTGCAGTGTACCTTCTACCACGCCACCTTCCTCGATGGTTTCTTCATTGTGCAGGGCTTGCAGCCTGCCCTGTTTCTTAGGCATAGCAATGCACTTCTCATTTTCTTTCAGCATCGGGCACTCGGGTATGCGATGCTTACGACTTCCGCAGCGCAGACACGCTCCGGCTTTCCTCCAGCACTCATTAGCGGTGTGTCCAGGTTTATCACAGTGCTTGCAGTTACCTTTTGCTGGAGTGTTGGGGATGATGACCTTGGGTTTCCTATCTTGGCTGGATCCCTCAGTTGGGTTTGAAAGGACACTTTTTGCCGTTGGTCGGCTTGGCAGATGCTGGTCCCTATGTCGTTTCTTCCTTTACGATCTTCCCCTTGATACGGTCATTGAAATCCGTAGCATCTTATAGTAGCTGGGCCTTCTTAACCATCTTGGCATAAGTTTGTATGTCGAGTGGCGCTAGTTGAGTAATGTACTGATGCTTAAGGCCATTTAGAAAGCGCTTAGCCTTCATTATCTCAGTGTTGATCAGATGTTAAGCATATTTTGCCAGTCTAGAAAACTGGGCTTCGTATTCTGCTACTGTCAGGCTTTGCTATTTAAGAGCAGCGAATTCAGCAGGCTTTTTTTCCTGTACTCGTTCAGAGAAGTACTTAGCATTATAAGCTTCCTTAAATTTGGCCCAAGTAAATTGGTCGTAAGCTTTTGTGGCTTCCACGGACTCCCACCATGCGCGGGCATCCTTCTCTAGTTGAAATGTTGCTAATAGGAGTTTGCCTCCGTCCGAACATTACATTACATGGAAGATCCTTTATGTTTCCTTTAGCCAGTGCTCCGCTTCATTTGGATCCGTAGACCCACTGAACTTAGGCGGGTTCAGACCCCTGAAATTACGATGCAGCTCACCTGCACCTGGTTGGTTCCCTCCCCGGTTACCACCGCCTTTCTGGGTGGCTTGTAGTATGGCATGAGTCAGTTCCTGGAGGGACTGTTGCATGCCTCTCATCTGGGCACGTTCCCAGTCATTGTAGTTGTTTAGTTCCTACAAAATAGTTGATAGTTATAATGCAGATTAAAAGTTTAATTTGTGCATGTGTGAGTTTATTTTAGATGATTACCCATAGTTCTACCCACATCTCTCATAGGTAGGATTACTGACTCTTAGTCGAGGCTGGTCAACCTAGATCACCCTATACTTAAGGATAACCTAATCTCTGATACCACAAAACTGTCACGCCCCGATGCGGAATATCGGAGCATGAAGGCACTTGCAAGAAAAAGGTATAGAACGAATACTAGACATCAAACCATTGCACATTGAATAATACTAAAGCAAATCTTTCTCATTAATGACTTTACAAATGTCTAGTTACAACCACTAATATTAGAGCCATTCTTTAGGGCCCAATTACATTGCAATAAAAGGAAATAACTAACTACAACTCTAAGATAACATAATGACTCGAGGGTACTCCTGGCTTCACTCTTGGTCATTCCCTTCCTCGTGAGTGTATGTGTCATCCTCGGTGTCACCTGAGAACACAACATCAAATAATGTAGGGTGAGCGATAACGCCCAGTAGGACTTAAATCTCAGGCTCAAGTAGTCTTTAAATAATTAACGCATTTAATGGCAGAGTATCTAAAGATAGAAGATACAAGAGAGTCAAAATATAGCAAGAGATAGCACAACAGGTAACAGGATAGCACAATAGCACGAGATCGAGTATAGTTTCAAAAAATAGCACAAGTATCGAGTATAGCACGAATGGCAGGATGGCCATAGCACAACTAGCACAAGTATAATAATAGCAAGATGAGTATAGCACTTGTTTGTCATTCTAGACATCGAGAGAGTATAGCACGTTTTGTGTTTTGATTGTCATATAGATAGTCGAGATAGATAGCACTTGAGTGTAATGCCAAACACTCTAATCATTTAACTCCCATGGGCACTAGCACTTTCAGGCGCACATCCCACGACCAGATCGGGCCCTTGATATATTTCCAGGCATTGGTTATATTCTATCTTTAGACAATCAGTCAATGGCCAATATAGAGTACCAAGAATAGTTAACAACACAAGATGAATAGACGAGATAGTAGAAAGAACGTGAATAGCCGAGCGAGGAGAGTATAGATGAGAGATAAGGGTACATCACGTAAAACAACGAGTAAATAGGCGATAATAACAGTTGCACAACACGCGCACGTCGTATTGGAAGTCAGGTGTGTTGAACCACTCTTTATTACCTTCATATTTGGTGCTAACAAAATTTATGATGTAACTTAAATTGAATATTTTATTTCATCTGTGTCGCATCAATCTCATAGCAAAATGCTGAGTCTCACATTGATGCAATATGGTGCACTAAAATGATAAAATCGATGTTTAATCCATATACATCGATTTCAGTTTAAGTGCCAAATTAAAAAGTGCTACAATGATTTATTTTGATCGGTTTTATAAGCGCAACATCGATTCGGTTTTATTAGAGCCATAACGATTCGTTTAGGGCTATAACCATTTGATAAGTGAAGTGCAACGATTTACCCTCACATCGATTTGTCCTTCATAATGATTCACTAAGGCTCATATTGATTTCGATCTCATAACGATTTAGTAAGAAATCGATACCACAACGATTATGTAAGTGAGCGCATCGATTAGCTCTAACAACGATTTGCTCACATCGATTTCTATGGTCTCATAACGATTTCATAAGTGATCACATCGATTTCCTTATTGATCATAACTATTTGCCTTGCATAACGATTTGCTCTCACAAACGATTTGCCTTCCATAACGATTTGCTAAGGCTCATAACGATTTGTTTATTTTGTCATAATGATTTCCATTCAGATTAACTTAGTTATGAATGATCATCGATTTGTTCATAATCCTGCAACGATTTGCTTATAAATGAACAAGGTTTTATGAGTCCTATTCACATCGACTTCTCTTGTATGCTTAAAGTGTTTTTGGCACTTAAATGAAAAGTCAAATATCTTCTGACAAAAAGCTGCATGCGTAATCTCTCTGTCCTGTCAGAAAAAGATATGACTTATCAGTTTTAGCATGTAAAGAGAAATACATTTGCATGCACAGTTTTCATGTAAATACTCTTTTATGCTAACACTTTCTTTCATGCTCACAGACCTCGAAAGACCACAAGAGTGATCAAGACAAGAGATGATCAACGGGTAGAACTCCAACGGATCTCCTCAACAGATCTATTCCTAGCCATTATAAAAGAAGAAGCATGGCTGAAGAAAATATATAGAGCCTTCCTGAATATCCTTGAAGGAGTGTACATCCAAGTGAGGAACCTCAACGCCACATACACTCAAAGGAAAAGAGAGAAAGAGCCTGAGCCAAGAAGAAGCAAGAGAAAGCGTCTCAAGCATTCAAGCTTCCTTCCTTCTCTCTTCATTTTCTCCTTGTGCTCATTGTAATCATGGGGGAGAGTCTGTGACTTTGAGCTAGAGTTCATTGTGTCCATCTTGTAATAGCTCTCAGTCTGATCTTTCTTTTCTAAGAAAGACTCCTGTCCAGCTGTAGGACTGTATACAGTATAGTTAACCTAGCTAGGGGTTTGTGTCTAGCAGAACCACACTGGGGTTTGTACCTGGAGGTTTACTTCTGAACCTGTAAAAGAAGTAGGTTTGTTTCTGAGCCTAGGAAAGAAGTGGGCTGCCTTTTTGCCGGGAAAGAGAAGAAGACCTGGTGGGGTATCCAGGGGTGTAGTGTCCTTGAGGGGGACTGTACCTTCGGTTAGTGAAATCCCAAGAGGTTGCTTGGGGACTGGACGTAGGACTCCTGTGGAGAGGAGGTCCGAACCAGGATAAATCTCCTGTGTCCTTTGCGTGATTGTTTATTTGTTTCGCACTGTTACTCTTCATCACACTAATACTAACCATCGTTCAAGTGTTAATAGTTTTCTGTGTGCTTAAGCTTCCTTTATTGCAGAAATCAGAAAAACCTATTCACCCCCCCCCCCTCTAGGTTAACTTGTTGCCACACCGAAAGGGCCAACAAGTGGTATCAGAGTGAGTCTCTGAACTTTCAAGAAGATCCAACGATCTTAGAGAAAATATCCATGGCAGCTCAAGGATATGCTAAAGGTCAATCAGACACCAGACCTCCATTCTTCGACGGAGAAGATTATCAATACTGGAAAATGAGAATGGAATGCTTCATTTGATGCACAGACTTTGATCTGTGGCAGGTAATTGAGGTAGGTGATTTTGTTATTGTTCCTACTGAAGGCACTACTACTATTACAGCAGCAGATAAGCATAAATTATCTGTAAATTTTAAAGCTAAGAACTTTTATGTTGTGCTTTATCTAAAAGAGAATTTAGTAGAGTATCTGCTTGTAAATCTGCCAAAGAAATATGGGATAAGCTGTAGATAACTTATGAAGGAACAGATAAAGTGAAACAAACTAGGATAGATATTCTTGTTTCACAATACGAACAATTTAAAATGCTTCAAAATGAAAATATTACTACTATGTATAATAGATTTTCAAACATAGTAGTAGGTTTAAATTCTCTTGTAAAAATTCTTTCTAATGAAGAAACTGTCAGAAAAATACTTAGGTCCTTAACTATTTCATGGACACCTAAAGTAACTGCTATTGAAGAGGCCCATGATTTAACGAAATTATCGATTGATAATTTAATAGGTTCTCTCATGGCACATGAAATAAATATGGAGCGATTGTCTGAAAGCTCATCTAAGATGAAATGACTAATGCTCTTAAAGCTGTGAAATGCACTGACGCTCTTAAAGCTATAGCAGCTCTCTCTACCTCTTTTTCTAGCTCTCAAAATGCAGACTCTGAAGACAACAACGTTGATGAAGTATTGTTCAAGCTTCAGAAGATTTTAAAGAAGAAGAAATGTTGATCAAGAAGAATCCAAAGGAAAGAGAAAAAAGAGAAAGAACCATTCCGCTACGAATGTAGAAAACCTGGACATCTGAGACCGGATTGTCCAAGACTCAAGAAGACTGGTCAAACTGAGAAACCCAAGAAGCAGCACAAGAAATTTAAAAGAAGAGCCATGGCGGCTGCTTAGGAAAATGATGAGGTCACAAGCTCAGAATCATCAAGCTCATCAAGCTCTGAATCAGAGAAAGAGGAGGTAAATCTAGACCTCATGGTAGGATTAGATGAGGTACACTCTGAACCTTCCATTGATTTTTGCATAAATTCAAGGTCAGAGTCCGAAGACTTAGAAGAAGTCTTTAATGAACTGTATAATAAGCATAAGGTTGTTGTAAAAGAACTAAAAATCTCAAGAGCACCATACCTGTTTAGAAACACTAATTCTGATCTTAAATCAGAAATGGAGCAACTGGAAGAACAATTAAAAAAATGTAAAGATAAAAATTATCTTTTAAATGAAAATTTGAAAAGCAAGAATAATGAGAAATTAGAGTTAGAAGAAAAGTTGAAAACTCTAGCTGATGAGAATCTATATTTAAAAGAATCAGTTAGAAAATTAACTATAGGAAAAACATCTCTTGCTTTATGTTTAATAGAGTCTAAATCCGGAAGAAGCAAGCAAGGTCTTGGTTACACACCTCCAGAAAAGGGAAAACAAGGCGTAATTCCTCAAAATATCCATTACCAAAATTTGTAAAAGAAATCAAGATGCCTCAGAAAAAGGTCCCTGTAAAAGAAAACGTTTATAAAAATCATGTTCTAAAAACTCAACAAAAAGAAAATAAGAACAGCAAAACAATTTATATTCATTGTTGTTCTCATTGCAATAAACTAGGACACACTGTAAACACATGCACAACAAAGCACTTAGTTTAGATTCCGAAAGGATATTTTTATGCATCTAACCATCAAGGACCCAAAAAGATTTGGGTACCTACATCTGAATAAGTTGATTGTAGGATAGCCTTGGAGCATCAAGAAGAAAGGATGCTCAAGGCATAAGTAGAGTCTCTCATTCAGGGGGAGCTTTCACTAAGGGGGAGTTATTCAATAAATATCTATTATTGTTGAACCCCTCAATGGTAAGAAATTTTCTCAAAGGGAAGAGAATGTATGGTAAGATCCTTCCTTTTTGGTTAGTGACAAAAAGGGGGAGAGTTTGTATGCTTCGTATATTTTTTTGTCAGAAAATTCACATAAATTTTGTCATCACCAAAAAGGGGGAGATTGTTGAACCACTCTTTATTACCTTTGTATTTTGGTGCTAACAAAATTTATGATCTAACTTAAATTGAATATTTTGTTTCATCTGTGTCGCATCAATCTCATAGGAAAATGTTGAGTCTCACATTGATGCAATATGGCACACTAAAATGATAAAATCGATGTTTAATCCATATACATCGATTTCAGTTCAAGTGCAAAATTAATAAGTGCTACAATGATTTATTTTGATCGGTTTTATAAGCGCAACATCGATTCGGTTTTATAAGAGCCATAACGATTCGTTTAGGGCTATAACCATTTGATAAGTGAAGTGCAACGATTTGCCCTCACATCGATTTTCCCTTCATAACGATTCACTAAGGCTTATATTGATTTCGATCTCATAACAATTTATTAAGAAATCGATACCACAACGATTATGTAAGTGAGCGCATCGATTTGCTCTCACAACGATTTGCTCACATCGATTTCTTTAGTCTCATAACGATTTCATAAGTGATCACATCAATTTATTTATTGATCATAACGATTTGCCTTGCATAACGATTTGCTCTCATAAACGACTTGCCTTCCATAACGATTTGCTAAGGCTCAAAATGATTTGTTTATATTGTCATAACGATTTCCATTCAGATTAACTTAGTTATGAATGATCATCGATTTGTTCATAATCCTGCAACGATTTGCATATAAATGAACAACGATTTTATGAGTCCTATTCACATCGACTTCTCTTGTATGCTTAAAGTGTTTTGGGCGCTTAAATGAAAAGTCAAATATCTTCTGACAAAAGGCTGCATGCGTAATCTCTCAGTCCTGTCAGAAAAAGATATGAGTTATCAGTTTTAGCATGTAAAGAGAAACACAGTTGCATGCACAGTTTTCATGTAAACACTCTTTTATGCTAACACTTTCTTTCATGCTCACAGACCTCGAAAGACCACAAGAGTGATCAAGACAAGAGATGAGCAACGGGTAGAACTCCAATGGATCTCCTCAACGGATCTATTCCTAGCCATTATAAAAGAAGAAGCATGGTTGCAGAAAAGATATAGAGCCTTCCTGAATATCCTTGAAGGTGTGTACATCCAAGTGAGGAAGCTCAATGCCACATACACTCAAAGGAAAAGAGAGAAAGAGCCTGAGCCAAGAAGAAGCAAGAGAAAGCGTCTCAAGCATTCAAGCCTTCAAGCTTCCTTTCTTCTCTCTTCATTTTCTCCCTGTGCTCATTGTAATCTTGAGGGAGAGTTTGTGACTGTGAGCTAGAGTTCATTGTGTCCATCTTGTAATAGCTCTCAGTCTGATCTTTCTTTTCTATGAAAGACTCCTGTCCAGCTGTAGGACTGTATACAGTATAGTTAACCCAGCTAGGGGTTTGTGTCTAGCAGAACCACACTGGGGTTTGTACCAGGAGGTTTACTTCTGAACCTGTAAAAGAAGTAGGTTTGCTTCTGAGCCTAGAAAAGAAGTGTGCTGCCTTTTTGCCTGCGAAAGAGAAGAAGACATGGTGGGGTATCTAGGGTGTTGTAGTGTCCTTGAGGGGACTGTACCTTCGGTTAGTGAAATCCCAAGAGGTTGCTTGGGGACTGGACGTAGGACTTCTGTGGAGAGGAGGTCTGAACCAGGATAAATATCCAGTGTCCTTTGTGTGATTGTTTATTTGCTTCTGCACTGCTACTCTTCATTACACTAAAACTAACCATCGTTCAAGTGTTAGTATTTTTCTGTGTACTTAAGCTTCCTTTATTGCAGAAATCAGAAAAACCTATTCACCCCCCCCTCTAGGTTAACTTGCAGCCACATCGAAAGGGCCAACAAGGTGGAATTCACGATCTTCCTATTGGCCATGTTATGCACAAGTCCAGAGGTCCAACGTGATTCAAGGTAAGAGCGAACTTCTAATAGCCGTTTGGATCATATCGATCCCTAAAGGTGTAATGGGTGTTAGGGTACAACCGGCTCGTTGACCATGGGGGAATCCATGATTAGAGGAGACTTACGGAGGCCTTGTGCAAGGGTTCACTAGTCGGCGAAAGGAATATCCGATGGACAGTTCACCACAAGCCAAGTAAAGTGTGTATATAAAAACAAGTGCTCGACATTCTAGAAGAATTCTAGAACAGTGGAGCGTCGATATTGGTATATAAACGATGCAAGATTGATTTAATTCGAGCAACATGCTCAACAAAAATTAGGGCTTTCAGGGGAAAAAGATCCCTAACAACATGAAGTGTCTACAGTAAAAATTTCGTAGCGTGGGATCAAGTGTACATGGAGATATGATTCAAACATGATTACTCAGAGTTATCATGTTTGCAGAACTTCTAAAATCAAGAACAAAAGATTGGCTCGATGAAAAATTATGAAATAAGAGGGCTTTTGTTCCTGGTGATTGGAACTACCTATAGATGGATTTGATTTAGTTTTGCTTGTGAGAATGCCTACCTTTGAATCGATTTATCTTCTAGGGTTAAAATCTGCAAGAACGAGGAAGAAGCTCCAAGAACTCCTTCTCCCCACGAGATCCTCTCCTCCTTGGCCTCTTCTCCATGTCCAACAACCCTTGGCAACGAGATAGGGTCGGCCAAGAGGGTTTAAGAGATGTATTTATGCATGTATGAGTTCCTATTCCTACTTCTATTCTAATTGCTCTTTAATTATGAGATTTCCTAAGTCCAACCTTCCTTTCTTGCTTTCCATCCTCTATTTAGGTTAGGATGAGATCTAAATTCATGCTAAACCATAAGGGGTAGGCTTAGGAATACAATTCCAACTCTTATTGCCTCTTTTAATGCTTAAAGAGTCCTTTTCTATTTAGAAGATATTAAGACTCCGAATTTAGGGTATTTTCTTTTTATTTATTATTTGTAAATTCATATTTTGACCCAATAAGTTCTAGAGGATCCATTAAGCAAAGCCCATTACTCTTTTCCATTTAATGAGTTTTATTTAATGCTCTTTTCATTGAATATCCCTTTAGCTAAGTTTTTAATTTATTATTAAAATTTTTATTTTTCTCAAAAATTCAGTTTGCTACAGTTGAATTGGCATGAAGTGGGTGAAAGGCAGGTAATGGGACTGGAATTGGTGCAGCAATGTGCTGAAATGATCAAGTTCATCTAGGAGAAGCTTCAAGCAGCACAAAGCAGGCAAACAAGTTATGCGGATACCTGGTCAAGGCCCTCACAGTTTGAAGTCAGCGACTATGTATTTTTTAGGGTTTCCCCAACCAAGGGTGTTTTGAGGTTCAGCAAGAAGGGTAAGTTGAGTCCTAGGTATGTGGTTCCATTTCAGATTTTGTAAAGGAATGGTGAGACAGCGCACAGGTTGGAGCTTCTAGCAGATTTCACGGATGCCTACGATGTGTTCTATGTTTCAATGTTAAGGAGATACATTCGGGATCCTTCTCAGATTGTCAGCCACACATGGGATGATTTAAAACCAGATATATCCATGCCATAGTATCCAGTGATGATTACAGGCCACCGAACACAAAGATTGAGGAATAAGGACATTGAGCTAGTAAAGATTAGATGGGAGAACAGGCAGGGTGGAGAAGACACTTGGGATAGTAATGTACAAGACGTATCCATACTTGTTTGAGTAAGCGTTAAATTCTTTTAGGTGATAGTCATATAAGTGTTGCATTGTTAATTGCATTTACTTCTTTAATTTCGAGGATGAAATTTCTTTTAGGTGATAGTAATGTAATAATTGGTAGGAGTGTTTTGTTTATTATAACATATTCCTAGTATCTACCCATTCTCGCTAGGTACTATGTTTAATTTCTATGACCTACGTTCCATAGGTATCTCTTATTCCTGAGACATATATCCTATTTGGTTTTCCTAGTCTTTGATACCACTAAACTATCACGTCCCGAGAATTATGCAGCGGATATTAATTCGGATAATTCAAGTCGATATTCTGAGACATGAACAGTCGGCAAATAAGCCTCTAGCTAGCACGCACTGAGTGTATAACAACATCATAATAGGCCCCAAATATTGAACTCAATGGAAATTGTATTCAAATCTCGTGTCATTGTATCGAAGTAAACTAACACAACTCTTAAACATTGGATAACAGGACTAAGACTCAATAAAATGAAAAGTACATATATTCCTTACTTCCTACTACATGTTCTAACACTCAAAATACGAACTAGGGATAGACTCTCATATTGGGACGCTCATCACTCTAATGCATTCCCATCCTCGACTTTCTCCTCCTCTTGAATTTCATAGTCACCTATAATGGTTAAAAATAGGGAATGAGCAAACTAGCCCGTAGGATTTATATCTCAATGTGTGGTCAATGATATAAGTGATTAGCAATTTAGAACTAGGTAAGCATGATAATCAAGATATGCATGTATGAATAAAACTCATTAAAACATGATTGATGAATAAGCTAGATAGAGTGATCATGATAGAGCAAGATCTAGAATTGATATAACGAGCAAGATGTTATCACTAGTGTGGCATGTAACAAGCACGCAAAATATCACTTTAAATTGCAATGAGTGCAGGATGGCCATATCACGCAAGCAAGGAAGCACGAACGAGCATGATTATGTAACACTAATCAGGCACGAAGACACTAATATACACCAAGGAAAGATCCACCTTGAAGTGCACACTAGGACACGTGTATGTGGTTATTCTATCTAGCATTCAACACGCACGACTCCCAGCGTACATGCAACGCTAGTAATCATTATACCCCATGGTTAACAGTATATTTATGACTCTCCATCAATGGGGCTAGACTGGAGCCCTTGGACACTCTCCGTGCCCGGTCAGCATCTCACTTTAATTATAAATGTAGATACCCACAGTCATTAATGGCCAATAAGAGTTTCATGATGTAATCAGGTGTAATGTCATGTTCATGATGATGATGAGAACAAGTAATAAGTAAGGTGAACATGATTTCATGATACAATGGTTAAGAGATAATTTTGGCAGCATAACGGCGCAATTTATACTTTAGTTACCTCTTTACATTACTGGCTTATGTCTAGATTATAAATCACACTTACGAGAACAAGATGAGAAAGGAAGTGCACGCTATCTCCAGGGAACTTCAATGGTACAACCAACTCGGTCTCCATGAGGGAATCTATGGCGTACGAAGAATTACAGAGATCTTAAGAGAAAGATCACTAGACTGCCGATACTGAATGACCAGCCATGAGTTTCCAATCCCCCAAGAAAGGGTTTTCTATATATGCAAGTGTGTAGTGAACACGTGTCTCGATCCACAATCCATCGGTTTCAAACCGACGAAAAACAATTAACATAATAGCGTGAGATGAACTATGCATTTAATTATACATGGTTTTGCAACATTTTAAGATAACAATTATCATTTAAGCAAGATAGAACTGTAAGAAGAGCAAATCACTAGTTGCATGAATGGTCACATCATTTAAGAACAATTAGAATAACATTCATGTAGTTGTAGCTTTTAATGGGTTGACCGCTTTTAACCCATTAAACATACCTCATGAAATGACTAGAACCATAACATGCAAATCATGAACTCTAGACTATGTCAAACAGGTCTCGAGTAGGTCTTGAAATCCACGTCGGACACAATCGACGCATTTAATAACACTGTGCACAGTCGAAACAACACTAACATGTAAAGATTGAAATCGTGACAGCCCATGTTGTCACCTTGACGATTGAATCGCGATGGTATACCCCATCGCGTTCATGAAACACATTTAAAATAGTAATATAAAAATCACGTGAAATCTTTGAGCGAGAAAATCGGCTGAATCGCAATGGGGGTACGCGTCGCGTTTTCATGCAGCGCTGAAAACCACGCAGTGCACAGTTTGAGGCGCTAGTCCCATACAATTGCACTCTAAATCGTGACATAGATCACGGTCGCGATTTACATGAATCCGTTGGACTCATGCATCACGTTCATGCAAGCCAAAATGCTACGCCTGATCCCGTCGCGTTTTAGGTTCTATCCCGAAAACGCAGAAAGCAAGTGCTCGATCCATGCAACGCTTATAACTTCTAATCTAGAGTTTTTTGGACAAACGTGTCTACAAGAAAATTGTTGGGAACATGGATTAGAATAGAAATATGGTTTTGGAATCATTAAAAACCGAGGGTCCAGAAACTTAACTAATTTTTGACTAACTTGCTTGCAGGGAGAAATGAGGGCTCGGGTCTCATAGCTTTTAGTTTTAGCCGTCTATTTGGCCTTCCCCACCTTTCAGAGAGAGAGACTAGAGGAGATAGGTTTTGGGGAAATACTTAGGATGGACAGAATGAGGCCGGACCCTACGCTCACCCAAGCCCTGCGCAGTAGGTGGGACTCAGAGGCGACAACCTTCGTGTTTCCATGAGGTCATATGATCCCCAGCCTCGAGGATGTGAGCCGGATCACAGGGCTGAGGGTATACGGGTGGCCGGTTAGCGGCTTCACCTACCCACGTTACAGTGAGCTAGCCTACAGACTCCTTGGTTTGACCGTAGTAGAGAGGTCCTCCCTCCTTTCCGGGTAGAGCTTCAGGAGAGTTTGGGGCTTTATGAAGTGGGGAAGAAGGTGGGGGAGACAGTGGATGGGCATCTACAGCAGTTGACGCGGGGGTGCCGGATAGTGTTGGCGGACGAGCCAGAGGCAGAGGTGGACCTGGACCTGCATCGTTTTCTCATCCTCTTTCTGGGTAGACTTTTGATTGCCACGAGAGGCGACGCGGTCCACTGTCGGTTTCTGCCACTCCTAGAGGAGTTGGAGAAGGTGGGTGGCTATGCTTAGAGGGCTGCATTTTTGGCGCATCAGTTCGATAGCTTGAGCGCCTCCGAGTGGCAGACGTCCACGAGTGGCGAGTGGCTTCTTCCCTTTTCTCCAGGTACCATTCTTCCCTTCTTTACCCTTTTACTCAATGTATTTGCTTTGAACTGTGATCTAACTGCCTTCTTACTCTTGCAGGTCTGGACTTACCTTCACCTCCCGACCCTGAGGAGGGGGACCCTGGCGTGACCGGGCCTCGTGCCCATAGCTCGCCGCTGGGACCCACGCCGCGACATGCGCACCTTGATTGACCAGTTGGCATCTCTTCAGGAGGCCATTGACTGCTACCCTCATCTAGATGTAAGTGTTCTAAGTTTTTTCTCTCTAGATCGATGTTTAACTTAACTGCTTGGCAACTGATATGCTTTGGTGTACAGGTGGTGTGGCAACTGTACCTAGAGGACGGAGATGAGGGACATCCCTGGTTGGTGCAGGCCCACCCCTACTTCGGTAGGTCGGTGTGGATGCATGCACTGAACCTCGTGCTACCTCTTCACCTGCACTTGTGCCAGCGATCGCTTGGGCATCGACAGAGCGCCGTGGAGTTTCCCAGCCGAGACCGGACCCCGAGGCCCGGTCGGAGTTTCCGGGGGCTGCACGACACCACAGACTGGCGAGAACGAAAAAAGGAGCAGATCCAAAACTGGGAGCGCCGGGGCAAGGGGGTCAAGTCCAGTGCCACCACGGACGATGCGTACCTTCAGGCATATGCCTTGAAGTACAGTGGAAAGGTTTATAAGAGCGCCCGACGCCAGGTAAAACACTTAAACCCCAATCTTGTGAATCATTTCTTATGAGATTAAGCTAATGGTTTGGAAAATATTTGCAGGTGGACGTGGCTGGAGAGACGGCATCGCTTCGGGCCCTGCTACACTCGGCAATGTAGGACCGAGAGGCAGCCCAGCAGGAAGCAGAGCAGCTGGTAAGTACTTACTCAGACTTCAGTACCTTACCCTAATCTAGCTAAACTAATAGACTGACGCGTGTTGCTTGTGCAGCGGAGGGAGTTAGAGAGAGTGAGGAGGGCAGCAACGGCTGGTGCTTCTTCCTTCAGAGCGACAGAGGGCCCCCAGTCGGATTTGGAGGACCGACTGTCAGCCGCGGTGAGAAGGGCCGAGGAGTCACAGGCAGATCTGGCTGAGAGGGTAAGTATGACGATGACTTAAATGTTTGAAAATGGTTTAATTTGGCACTGACTTGATTGCTTGTCTGCAACAGATAGCGCTGTGGGCCGCCACTGACCGAGCTACCGAGCTACAGGGGCAGGTAGACTCGGTGACAGGAGAGAAGGATCAGCTGCGCATCCGAGCGGAGGCAGTTGAGGCACGAGTGGCTGATGCGACAAGGGAGCTGGCGACACTGCGGGTGCAGGGGTCATTAGTGGACCAGGAGGAGCTCGTTCGACTGTGCACTAACCTGCAGGCACAACAGACCCTCGCGCGGGGACTTCAGGAGGTGATGATGACCATAGGCCGCTCACAGAGCAGGAGCAAGAGGGGAGTGAGCGGCGCTAGCGGACCGATTGGCGCCTTTGTTAGGCAGTACCTGGTAGGTTTCTCCAATCGCCGGAGGAACGAGGAGGAGGAGAGACGCCACCGAGGTGAGGCGAGTGCACAGAGCGATAGGGGTGGTGGCGAAATGCCACCCCCACCAGATAGACAGGAGGGATCTGGGGAGAGTGGTGGTGGACAGGGAGGAGATTGTGAGCCACCTCCCCCTCTTATCTTTGTACATATGGTTTATCTCCTAGTGGATCTTTTCATTTTATGTCAATGTTTACGAATGAGTGACTTTGTAATTGACACGAGTGTGAGATGAGATCCGAATGAGAGAGAGAGATAGGGAGTACTTTGAGCATATCACCATGAGTGACATCAAAATTACCTGTCCCTGCACACTTGAGAAAACAGGTTAGTTCTGCTCTTTGGCTCAGCCCCTTGCGCTGAGTAAATTGATTTCAACTTTGTAATTGTCAAGGGGCTGAGCCTTATTGAATAGGCAAAAAAAAAAAGGAAATGAAGCAATACATGCTAGAGGAAAGCAGTATGTACACACATTTTTTTAGGTTTTGGGGAATTTAAAAAAAAAAAACTGATTTTGGGATTTTCTATTTTTTTTTGGATTTTGAGATTTTCTGATTTTGTTTTTGGATTTTCTGATTTTTTTTGGGATTTTGGGATTTTCTGATTTTTTTGGATTTTGAGATTTTCTGATTTTTTTGGATTTTGAGATTTTCTGATTATCACACGCTTGCATTTGAGTGATTTGACCATGGGTCTCACTTCTGTTCTTAGGTTTGTCAAATATCTTCTAAGCGCAGTGTGATTTGTGCTTGGCTTCTCTAAGGCTGCTTGCCCCTAGTTATTAATGTTCCAGCATAGACCATGCGTATGGGTTCTCTGGTCATTGGTGGAGATAGGAAGACTTGTAATGAGAAAAGACATTGATCTTGGGGCTGAGGACACTGGCTCGTATGACTCGCAAAGGGTATGTCACATGTGGAATTTGTCTATTGTCCAGAGACTTTATGGCCATTGTTCTCTTTTAATTGGGGCATGCGTACGACCGGGCTCAAGGGCATCCTGCGGGGAACTATACTGCCACTCTTTGACATGCCTCTATTCTCATCATTTTATTTCTGTTGTTCATTATTTCGTTCTTCTATTTTTTTTTTTTTAAATTGGTCGTCTCTCTTTGAGACTTCATATACATGATCTATACCTCGGTTTGTCTACAAGCTAGTACCCTCTTGCCCCTAGACCTTGTCCGAGCTAGAAGAGCATTGACCTTCGTTCCCGTACACTAGGGCTAAGCAAGAACACCACTAACAGAGGGGAATTGACCTTGGGTCACCGTGTCGTGTGTGTGACTGAACCTAGAAGTTATTTGACAACAACTGAAAGGGAATAAGACACACGGTTGTGGACAGTTTTTTCTTTTGCAAAACAATGTCATTATTGAAAACCTTTTATTAGGGGTAGAATCTTTTAAGGTACAACCCATTCCACGGGTGAGAAAGTTCTTCACCATCGGCATTAACTAGCCTATACGCATTCCCACGGTACACTTCCTTAACGATGTACGGCCCTTCCCAGTTTGCTTGCAATTTGGACCTTGGACCTCCAGGTTTTATGAAAATTCGCTTCAAGACCATGTCTCCTTCTTGAAATTTGCGCTCAGTCACTTTCTTTTGAAAAGATCATGAGAGTCTATTTTGATATGAAAGAACATGATCGGCCGCGGCTAAACATCGTTCGTCTAGGAGTTCTAGCTGTGTAAGCAGCGCCTCTCGACATTCATCTGGATTATGTTCTTTGTCAAGCTGAACTCTTAGCGTAGGAATGATGATCTCATATGGACATACCGCTTCCATCCCATAAGTAAGTGAGAAAGGAGTTTGCCTAGTGGGTGTGCGGACGGAGGTGCTGTAGGCCCACAGAGCTTCGACCAATTTCTCTGGCCAATCAGCAAATTTATGAGACTCACAAGTTTTCTTTAAAATTTTCAAAAGAGTTTTATTTGTGGCTTCAGCTTGGTCGTTTCCCTGTGGGTAATATGGAGACGAATGATGCAAGGAAATGCTGAATTTCTTACATAGGTCCTGAAGCTCTTGTGATATGAATTGGGGCCCATTGTTGGTGACGAAGCCGCTTGGCACTCCAAACCGTGAGATGATGTTCTTCATGATGAACTTGCATATGGTCGAGCCTTTGATTTCTGCAAACGCCTCAGCTTCAGCCCATTTGGTGAAGTACTCAGTGGCAGTAAGGATGAATGATTTTTGTTTTACTTAAGCATTTGGATCTCCAAGAGGCCCGATGATATCAAAAGCCCACATAGACAAAGGCCAAGGGGAAGATAGCGGATGCAAAGAGGAAGACAGAGCATGGATTTTATCAACATGGACTTGGCACTTGACATATCTACGAACGTAGATGGCACAATCTTCTTCTAGAGTTGGCTAGTAGTAGCCCTGCCTAAGAATCTTCTTAGCTAACATTTGACTATTCACATGCCCACCGCATTCACTGGAATGAGATCCTTCCACTACCTTCCAAGCTTCTTCATCCGACGAACACGTGAGGAGCATTCCGTTTAGAGCGTGTCTGTACAACACTTCTCCGACGATGGTATACCTTAACGCCACTCTATAGATGGCTCACCTATCTTCAGCTTCAGCTTCTTCTGGGAAGGTGTCATCCTTGCAGTATTGCGCGATCTCGTGATACCATGGCCTTTCTTCTTCCATCATTTCTCCTAGTTCCATGAGCATTATCTCCTTCGCTTCATTTCTCTCTGCCTTCAACACCAATGAGCTCCTAAGGTTAATGAATCAAGGATCCTGAGTGGAGGGCGCTTCTAACCTTTGGACAGTGATTGTCTCAGTGTTGCGGCTCAGAGGGAAGGAGAGAGAGGAGGCCAGGGATGCTAGGGCATCGGCCAGGATATTCTGAGAACGAGGGGTATGAATGTAGATGAGCTTGCGGAACTGCTTGGCTAGGAGCATGACCAGATCTTGATAAGGCATGAGCTTGAGGTCACGGGTACAGTAGCTAGAAAGGACCTGCCGAAGAACAAGTTGGGAATCTCTTTAATCTTGAGATGGCGTGCACCTAATAGATAGGCAAGCTTGAGACCAGTTAGGAGAGCCTCATACTCGGACATATTTTTGGTGGCATGGAACTGGAGTTGGTAGGCTAGTGGAATGGTGATCCCTTCTGGGGTGAGCAAGATAGCACCTATGCCCCGTCCCCTAGAATTGAGAGCTCCATCAAAGTGGAGCGACCAGAAGAGATTGCGAGAGATGAGTGATAGGTTTTCATCGGAAAAGTCCTCTTGAACCGTGTCACTGTGGGGAAGAGGGAGGTGAGCAAGGTGCTCAGCAATGGCATATCCTTTTACAGCCTTCTGGACTACAATGGTGATATCGAATTGAGATAGGAAGCTCTGCCAGCGCGCCAATCAGTCGACAAGGACCAACTTCTCTAGGAGATACCTAATAGGATCCATTCTAGAAATCAAAGTCACCTTATGGGCTAAGAAGTAGTGTTTCAATTTCTGCACTACCCATACTAGCACATCACATGTTTTCTCCATTGTTGTGAGTTTGCGCTCGGAGGGATTGAAGAGCCTAGATAGGTAATAGACTGCCCTTTCTTTGCCAGAGTCATCATGTTGTGCAAGGACAGCTCCTAGGGAGTCCTCAATAGTCGACAGATATAGGATTAAGGGTTTCCTTGGGACAGGTGCCTGCAGCACATGCGGATTCATTAAATAACTCTTGAGTTCATCAAAGGCTTCTTGGCACTTAGCATTCCACTCAAATTTGGCCCCTCCTTTTAACAGTTCATAGAAAGGGCGATATCTTTGAGAGTGCTGAGATATGAATCTCCTTATGAACTGTAGCCGACCAATCAAACCTCGAAGCTCATATATGTTCTTAGGAGGAGGCATCTCTTTATTGCCTTGGCCTTGTGCGGGTCTATTTGAATCCCCCATTTGCTCACTATGAAACCTAGCAATTTGCCTGAAGAAACCCCAAACATGCACTTCTTTGGATTCATCTTCAATTGGTATTCTTCTGCGCAGCGGAACTTTGGCAAGCACGGAGGACTGTTCTCTTCGAGTCCGAGACTTCACCACAATATCATCCACGTATACCTCAACATCAATATGAATCATATAGTGGAAGATAGCTAACATTGCCCTTTGATAAGTGCCGCCGGCATTTTTCAATCCAAAAGGCATGACCACGTAGCAATAAGTTCCCAGGGTGTGGTGAAGGAGGTTTTCTTTGATCCTCTGGGGCTAGATGAATTTGATTATAGCGTGAGTACCCATCCATTAACGATAGAGTCTCATACCCAGCGATATTATCAATCAGTACATCAAAATGAGGTTAAGGAAAATCATCCTTTGGACCTGCCCTATTCAGGTCCCGGAAGTCTATGCAAATTCACACTCCTCCGTCTTTTTTCATTACCGGGACTATGTTGGCCACCAACAAATGATAGAGGACTACACAGATGAACTTAGCTTTGTGTAGCTTGTCAAATCCTCTTTCATCTTCAAAGCAATGTAGGGGAGGTATCGTCTCAATTTTGCTAACAGCAACTGCCCCTGGCTTCAAGATCTTCCTACGTTCCACTAACTCGGGGTCAATGCCGGGCATGTCATCATACGACCAAGTGAAAGAATCTTTGAACTCCCTTACATCCCTATGAGCGCTTTTCTTCCTCAGGAGGGAGACTGGAAGCTATGGTTAGAGCCTAGGGTTTTCTTCTGTTCCAACATTTACCTCTTTGGTGGGTTCATCTACTGCCAAGGTGGGCTCATCAAATCTTCTCATGCCACTCGCATACATCTTGGCAGCGTCCTCTATTTCACAATTCTCTTCATCCACTGGGTCATTCTCAGCTAAAATCTCATAAATACCAAATCCATCGTCTAGCCCTTCCACCTCATCCTGAGCTTCTATGTCAGGGTTACAGCTTCCTTGACGAACTCTTCAACGGCTAGAAGAGTGCCACACCTTTGCACCAGATCTAACAAATACCTACGGGGTATGCCACTACCCTTCTTTTCTTAGATAGGGACGGGGACTTGCTAGATCCTACCCCTGAATCTAAACTAGGTTTGATATTTACAGAAGGCTCTAGAAAAGTGTCCAGAGGTTTATTGGAATGGAAAGAAACAGGTGCGGCGAGGCCGCAGGAATCCTCCGGTGTGTATAGAGGTAGAGGCGGGCCACCAGAGCTCAGAGTGCCGGCAGTAGAGTGGGGGTTCAGGGGAATAGAAAGCCCCATACCCAAATCGCCCAGAGTGACCATGGCGGTCAGCGGGCGAAGATCGTAGCTCCGGTAGAAGGAGAAAGGCGGGGATCACCATCGAGGGAGGAAGAAATCCGGGGTGACGGGGATCGCCGTCGAGAGTAGGAAGGCGAGTGGACGGGGATCGCCGTCCGAAATCAAGAGGTGGCGGGGATGCGCCGTCGAGAGCAGGAAGGCGAGGGGACGGGGATCGTCGTCCGAGGATGGGGATTGCAGAGGAAGATTGATGTTTGAAAGGAGAAGGACGGGTGTGTTGCCATCCGATGAAAGAGAAAGGGGAAAGGCGGGGATCGCCGCCTGATGAGAGGGCAGGGGAAGATGGGAAATGGGGAGGAGAGGAGGCAATTTTTTGTTGATTTTTTTTTATTTAAACGCAACATATTAAACTAAGAAAGGAATCTAATCATCCTAAGAGCGAAGGCATCGGGGAGAAGGATAGAACCGAGCCATTAAAAGAAACGGTGAAAGAGGATGTAGAGGAGGTTAACGCTTCGAGAGAGTTGAGAGAGAGCTAGAGAATGATGGGAGGGGAAAAAGGGATGGAGGAGAATTTATAAACAAAGATGGAAGACACAAAATGATGAAAGGATGGGAATACCTTGGCCAGAGCTCCGTTGTTAGGTTGATGAGGTTCATGGTTCAAACTTTTCACCAAGTGCAAGCAATTGTCGCTTGGTGGTGATTGCTGATGCTGATTCTATCACTACTGGCGACTGTGCCACACTATCCTCGACGAACAAACGACTAACTGATCAATCAAGGTCTTCAAGGCCCTGCTCTTCTGCTTCTGCTTCTAAGGGCGGAGTGTTGTTGTCCTCCTTGAATAGGAAAATCACTGCAGGGAATAAATCTTCAATATCTGAATCCACTGCCTTGTCTCTGGCTTCCTTTTCTTGCTTGGCCGACGAGCCTCTAGGATTTGATATGTTGACATCAGTGCCTCTTTCACTGTGATGTTATACTCGGGTTCTATGGGCCCTCTGACAAAGTGGTCATATAATGTCCAAGTGAGAGGTCTGGAGCCTGACTGTGAAGCAGATGAGAATGTGGCCCATTATACGTATCCTAGACCATGCTTTGTGAATTTCTTTGTGTCAGTGATGGCCTTTGTTCGCCCTTGGAGATGGGTTCCCAAACCTTTTCCTGTCTGATAGTCGATCCTGAACAAGATATCCCAGCCTTTGGTATTTGCTGACGTATGTTTTCTAATGGCTGCCAGTGATGGAGACACAATCGGGCGATTGGAGGAGAAAGTGTAAGCCCATGGGTAATTTACATTGATCACCGAGATGACAGGCTTATTAGATGGCCAGACTGACGGCATGATCTTCTCTGTAGCCTCCACAGTGTGAGTAGTTGCTGCACTTTGACTTTGACTATACGCACTTGAAATGGGAATTTCAAAACACTGATGAGCTGTGGACGGGACTACTCCTAACGCCTCAATCCAAGGTCGGCCTAAGATTGCCATGAAAGTAGGATCAATATCCAGCATATAAAAGTCCACGATCATGAGCAGCAGGCCTAGCTCGGTTTGTAGAGAGATGACTCCATGGCAAGCTCACCGGGAATTGTCATACGCAGCTATGGTTGTAGGAGTAGGCTGCATGTCACGCCCCAACGCGGAATATCGGAGTGCGAAGGCAGTTGCAAGAAAAGGTATAGAGCAAGTACTAGACATCAAACCATTGCACATTGAATAATGCTAAAGTAAATCTTTCTCATTAATAACTTTTCTGTGTCTAGTTACAACCACTAATATCAGAGCCATTCTACAGGGCCCAATTACATTGCAATAAAAGAAAATAACTAACTAGAACTCTAAGATAACATAATGACTCAAGGGTACTCCTGGCTTCACTCTTGGTCATTCCCTTCCTCGTGAGTGTATGTGTCATCCTCGGTCTCAGCTGAGAACACAACATTAAATAACGTAGGGTGAGCGATAACGCCCAGTAGGACTTAAATCTCAGGCTCAAGCAGGCTTTAAATAATTAATGCATTTAATGGCAGAGTATCTAAAGATAGCAGGTACAAGAGAGTCAAATATAGCAAGAGATAGAACAATAGCACGAGAGCGAGTATAGTTTCCAAAATAGCACAAGTATCGAGTATAGCACGAATAGCAGAATGGCCATAGCACAACTAGCACAAGTATAGTAATAGCACGACGAGTATAGCACTTGTTTGTCATTCTAGACATCGAGAGAGTATAGCACGTTTTGTGTTTTTGATTGTCATATAGATAGTCGAGATAGATAGCACTTGAGTGTAATGCCAAACACTCTGATCATTTAACTCCCATGGGCACTAGCACTTTCGGGCGCACATCCCAGGACCAGATCGGGCCCTTTATATATTGCCAAGCATTGGTTATATTGTTTATCTTTAGACAATCAGTCAATGGCCAATATAGAGTACCAAGAAGTAGATGAGAGCACTAGATGAATAGAAGAGAAAGCAGAGTGAACGTGAATAGACGAGCGAGTAGAGTACAGATGAGAGCTAGTGGTCTTTGTACGTAATGCGTCGAGTAAACAGGCGATAGTAACAGTTGCACGACACGCGCACGTCGTGTTGGCAGTCAGGTGGAACTCACGATCCTACCACTGGCCTTGTTATGCACAGGTCCAGAGGTCCGGCGTGATTTAAGACGAGAGTGAATCTCTAATAGCCGTTTGGATCATATAGATCCCTAAAGGGTATCGTAGGTATTAGGGTACAACCGGCTCGTCGACCATGTGGGAATCCATGATCAGAGGAGACTTATGGAGGCCTTGTGCAAGAGTTCACTAGTCCGGCGAAAGGAATATCCGACGGAGAGTTCACCACAAGCCAAGTAAAGTGTGTATATAAAACATGTGCTCGACGTTCTAGAGGAATTCTAGAACAGTGGAGCGTCGATATCGGTATATAAACAACGCAAGAAACGAATACAAGTCCTTTAAAATAGGGCAATTACTATACCTTACTTCGGTAATTTACCAGATACATTATGAGATATTTTCTGCAAGATTTCAGCCATAAATGGATGGTTCAAGTGTGTGCAAGTGCAAGAGAAATCATAGATAGAAATAAGTCGTGAACATGTATTTTAAATCATTCAATATAGCACCATTTTTAAGTAGGGTTTTTACTGGGGGTATAACGGTAAGAAAGTGACAAAAATATTTTCATGGGTTTTCAGGCAAAACTCTGAGAAGGCGACATATGCCTGTATAGAAGGCGACAAGAGCAGAGCAGATCGCGACAGGGGGTTACACAGAAGGCGACAGAGCTGTCTTGCTCAGGCGGCCAGAACGCGACGTGTGTCCTGTCGCGTTGAGAACGCGACAAGAAGGGCGTCGCGATGGGCTTGAGAAGGCGACGTGTCGGGCAGTCGCTTTCTCAGGTCCGTGGCCTGGGTCTGACAGAGTTCTGCTCTGTCTTGGATTGCGGTCCAGAAACTTGCCTTTTTGACATAGGGTAGTTCAAAAAATCATAACTAAATGTATACATGATGAAAAATCATGAAATCAGGGGCAAATGAAACTAGACATGTGAGAGTACTTCCAGTAAATAGGAATTCGAGAGAGAGCATGGTTTGAACATGGTTTGAGGACGAACAAGAACAAGTAACATAGAACATGCTACAGGGAATAAGATCGATTTAATTCGAGTAACATGCTCAACGAAATTTAGGCCTTTTAGGGGCAAAAGATGTCTATATGCATCAGTATCTCCCATAAAAATATGGAGGCATGAGATAGAGTATGCAAGGAGATATGAATTAAGCATGAAGGTTCGGGGTCATAAGAGTTACAGAACATGAAAAATCAAGAACTAAAGATATACTCGATGGAAAATTATGAAACTTGAGGGTTTCGTTCCTGATAGATGATACATCCTACAGAAAAGTTTCATGGTTTATGCTTGTGAGAATGCCTACCTTGACTCGTTTTCCTCTTCTAGGGCTAGAACTTGAAGAACGGGGTTGAGAGCTTGAAAGGTTCTTCTTCCCACGAAATCTCCTCCTCCTAGGCCTCTCCTCCTGGTCCAGGAATCCCTTGGCACGAGCTTGGGTCGGCCAAGAGGGTTTAAGAGGTGTATTTAAGTAAACACAAGTTCCTATTCCTATTACTACTCAAATTCCATTAATTCCGAGATTTCCTAACTCCACCTTTCCTCTCTTGCTTTCAACCTCTATTTAGACTTGGAAAAGATCCAAATTCGTGCTAACCCATATGGGGTAGGTTTAGGAATCCTATATAACTCAACTAGCTATTTAATGCATAAATACCCCTTTTCTATTTAGGTAATAATTTAGTTACGAATTTAGGATATTTTCTTATTATTCTCCCTTTGTAAATTCATATTTTTAACCCAATAAATTCTAGAAGATCCATTAAGCAAATCCCATTACTCTTTTCCATCTAATGAGTTTTATTTAATGCTCTATTTAAATATCCATTTAGCTAGGTTTTAAATTCTTTATTAAATTTTTATTTTTCGTAAAAATTCAGGTTGCTACACTGCAATTGGCATTCGGGAACGTTGCCAGGCTCTTAAAGTGCTCTGCGGACACACATTAATGGAAGCCCTTGTATCTACCAAAGCGGCATCAATGGACACTTTATTTATAGTTAGGGTTACCCACATAAAGGCATTTTCTAGCCTCAGGAGGAGCTAGTTCGCCTTCTGTGAAAGTGATTGTAGGCCCTTTATCACAATGGATAAGACCGAAGGTAGATTATCCAGGTTCATATCTTCATTCACCATGACCCTTTGCAGAAAGACCCTCAGTGCATCTTGGTGAGTCTGAGACTCTTGATCAGCTCTAGGATTGATATTTTTACTAGAGTCTGATCCAAATGCTTCAATATATCATATTGGGTTCTTGGGACTGGATTTATCTCCTCGGTGTCTTTTTGCTGGTGCTGACAGTGGGAGGGTTGGGTCTGTTGACCTGGCATAGATACGAATGCATTTGGGTGCATCTGTTGGAACATACGCCCACTCCGTAACGTAAGGTTGTGGTGGAGTGGAGGTGTCGTGGTGTTGAGGATGGAAGGGTTGGCTATTATGGGTGCTGGTGCAGGGGAGAAAGGATTGTTAAGGGGAGCTAGAGTAATGGGCGATATGATGGGTGTGCTGTAGAGTGGGGAGGTGATAGTGGCGACGGTGGGTGTATCGGGAGTAGGCGTAGTGGAGTTAGGTGTGATGGAGGTAGGTGTTCTGGAGGCAGGGTTGGTATGGGAGATAGCCAAAAGCTGGCCTACTTCGTGCTCATCGTTTTAGGCCCACGCGTCTGCTGGTGGTTGGTGGTGAATGGCTAGGTTAACATGAGCGGGTGGAGGAGGTAGTGGAGCAGGTTAGGGGTTCGGAGGGGCTGATGTTGAGGCATGGGATTACGAATTATGCCAAGGTCATTTGCCGGTTGTTGGGGTTGCTGCTATTGTTGCTGGAACTGTTGCTAGAAAGGTTGCTGGAATTGTTGTTGTTGTTGCTGGAATTGTTGTTGTGGCTGCTGTCGCCTCTGCTGCTGTTGCTGCTGTCTTTGACCCTGCTGGTCCCTCAGTGTTTGGATCAACCTCTTCATTTCTGCCGAATCGATCTGATTTTGTTCATGAAGATCATATATAATGTCCCAGAATTGGAAGCAGTCTGACACATTATGGCCTGGATGGCGATGGTACACATAATACTTTGTCTGATCTGCTGCCATGTTCCAATTTGGTTTTTCTGGAGGGAGTCTGAGGGCATTGAGAGACATAAGGGCTGTAAAGATGTCAGCCAAGGTCTCTGGAAGAGGAGGATATTGAGCTCTCTTGGGCCCATTGGACTTTCTGGGAGCAAAACCATTTTGGGGTAGAGGGACTTGATTATACTGGCACTGGTTTTGCTGGGAGTTCTGGCCCTGAGAAGGCGGCTGCCTATTGTTGTTCCAGGGTTGCTGAGGCTTCTGAGTATAGGGAGACCTACCTACTGGGACTTGGGGGTTATTCACTCCACTTACTTGTTCATTAGTTTGGACTCCCTCGGTAACTGGGCCCTAAGACTTCTTAGGGTAACGAGATTTGGGGGTCTCGAACATGGAATGGATAGGCGAGTCTTTAAGTTGTGCCTAGATAAAGTGGGCTCGACTATACAACTGGTGCATAGTAGTGATGTCGTTCATGGCCAGGATAGCTCGGCAAGTAGGGGTGGCATTTGAGATCAGCAGTTTAACCTTCTCCTCCTCGGGCATTGGGCAGCAGACTTTTGCAGTGAGGGAATGCCATCTGTCGGTGTAGACTGAGAACTCCTCATCAGGTTTCATCTTTTCGGCCACTAAATCAACAAATGAATATTCGGATCCAACGCGATCTTGAAATTGCTGTAAGAACCTCTCTTGGACAACTTGGAAGTCTTCTGCCTCCTCGGGTGACAAGGAGTAAAACCATTCCAGAGCCGGACCATCTAGGGACTTTCTGAACAAATACGCCATAAGGTGGCGGTCGTATTTATGTGGAGCAAACTCATACACAAAATCTTTTAGGTGCACAAAAGGATCGCGTACCCTGAGTATCACCTATAGACCGGTAGTTCTGACTGGGGTGGAACTCAGAGATGCTGGAAGAAAGGGAGAGGGATGTCGGTGACCTTCCGGGGGTCTAATTGTCTCCTTAAATCATGAAGCTCCCTCTTCATGGTTGTTGACTCCGCAAGAAAGTCGGAGGGGGACGTGGCGTGGTGAGAAGGAACAAGGGAGCGGGATTGCTCCAACGAAGAGGACCTCCCACGGGGAAAGGGAGCATGTTCGGCCTGATAGAAAGAAGGCATCGAAGGAGATTTGGGCCGAACCTCCCGCGCCGAAAGATAGCTGGGCTCAGAAAAGTGGATAGCCCGAGGGCGTAGGGGTGTAGGATCTACAACTGTGGAGGGTACATGTGGCGTTGAAACAACAAGAGCAAAAGAGGCTGCCTGTTGGGCAGAACCATGAGAGGAAGGAGATAGAGGGTGCTCGCCTTTGGTAGCGGCTAGGAACTCAAGGACTTGGTCTGGAGTTAGGTGAGGGAGGAGTTGACTAAATTTGGAATGGGGATCATCTACCCTTGAAGGGGAAGGGGGACAAAATCAGTGCCCAACGACGAAAGGGGGGTGGATATGACTAGAGAGGACGGCCGCAGAGGTTTGGGCCACATCCTCAAGAAGTCCAATGGGCAAGACATCATCGGCAAGGACCCAGAATTGGTCCATACTGAACAAAGGATTATGATATAATACAATGGTTGGAGGGGACTGACTCAATCTACCTAGACAATGACGCATGCACCAACCCTAAGCAATTAGGGGAGATGACATTCACCCTCTAAACCTAGACTCTATCACAACAAGAGGAACTGTGAGATGAGAAGGGAAACGCCCAATAACCACTCAAGTTATCATGATAATCATGCAAAATTTTAAAGTATGCACTTAACTATTAGTTGGATTGATTAAGGGAATGTCACTCGGTTAAGTGGAACCCCAGTAGGTATGGACTCAAGTCCTCCGGTGTAACTAAGGCTGGCACACGCTCACACGCGGGGAATAGCTCAAACTAGGGGTACAACAGGTACAACTGGCCCGGTGAACCGCAACGTGCATATGGTCACGAGGACTTATGGAGGTCCTCGGAGGGCGGCCCGAATCAACCCACGAGTGCTCGCAGGTGAGAGGGCTCACTCAACCTAGGGGGGCAAACCTACACAATGGGAAGAGTAGTGTATTCACGGGCCTAAGCACCCAAAAATGTATGCAACGTCTAATTAATGACAAAACAGGCTGACTAACAGGTCTCGGGCAAAGTCGTGGTGGCCAGATACGCCGCGACCCTATCGCTACAGATAGTCCTGCCGTGATAGTAACAGGGTCCTGAGAATCGTGATCAGTCGCAAACGCAGGACACACACACTAACCTACCACATAACACAGGCATGGGACAACCAACTTAGCCTACTAGAGATCATAGATCAGACAGAAACTGACACATGGATCAAAGCATTAACAAACAAGCACATACCTGTAGTCACGACGTCTACCCACTGCGGGATCTCTTCGCGTCCCCACGATCCGCCACGACAGAGCCCGAAAAATTACAATGGAAGGAAAAGGAAAAACTCAAACCCTAGCAGAATTCTAACACCCAGAAACACGAGAATACATGACATAGAAGTATAGAGCAGGTATACATGAACTTATAGTAGCTGAATAAAGCAGACAGAAGAGGTGAAGCACTGTCCTGATGTCGCGTCCCCACGACACTCCGCGACTTCAACTGAGAACAGAAACGGAGAAGAGCAAAACAACAACAACCTAACAGGGTTCTAAGAAGACATTTAAACAAAGGAACATGGCAAGCAAACAGACTAGACTCACGAGGGTAGCATTGAAGGTCCCACTGTGATCCCAAAAGGTGTAATCACGGGGATTGTGCGCCCCCAATACACGCAAACATGTATTCAATATAAGAGCATGTAAAAGAGGATGTGATCGCCACCTAGATAGTTGCCTAAGAATAGAAATAAGACGGGCTAACTAATCTAGGATAGGGGAAGAGAACACCATACTGACCTGAGGTCGCGACGGGGAACCTCTTCGCGATGAAGCTGGTTTCGCGACGCCCTACAGGGGCACATTTTTGGTGTCTCGTCGCCTTCCTCGGTCGCGTTCTCTGCAGTGCGGGAGAAGTGTGGAAGGACCTTCTTCCTGCCCTCTAGCCGGCTAGAGGACAAGAGCTCCTCTTGACAACTAGCTTGAGTACCTGCCAAAACAACGAAAATAAGGAAAGGAACCATGTTAGAACATATTAAGTCTAGTATCCATCCAAAAATGAAAAGAAGAAATGAAGCATGGTGGGAATGGACCTGGGGGTGGTTTTAAACCCCATGGGTGTATGGAAAACGTAGGAAAGGAAAATGAAATGGATTGCTATCTAATAAAGTGATAAAAATGCATGAGGAAGGAAGTAGAAGAGGAAGAGGAAGAAAGAGCCCCGTATAGGGCAACTCCCTGGTGCCAAATGATGTCTTCCCTTGGTCCAGAAGCTCCAAGGGTCACCTCCTCAAGCTCCAAGGGTTGAAGTGAAGAATGAGGGGAATGCGAGGGCTGCGAGACTAAGGGTCTATTTGGTTGTACTTAAAACATTTTCATAAGAAAAAGGTTTTCTTCGGAATAACTTTTCCATGGAAGTTAAAAACACCATCGGTCATTTGGATGCATGTAAAATATGTTTCAAAGAGAAACTTGCCGGAGGCGGGGATGCCCAGTGGGCTGCTGCCCAGGAGGAGGACGACATGGCCCTTGGAAACACCGTGCTGGGCGGCGAGGCCGGAAACAGAGCGGAAGTTACACCATTTGCTCAGGCTGGCCTTGCCCAGGATGACCGCCCCCGCCGCCCTCAGCCGTGCCACCACCCCGGCGTCCCGTCTCACCACCGACCCCAGCAGAGTCGGCAACCCTGCCGTGGTGTTGAGCCGGTCCCTCGTCCCCAGGTTGTCCTTGAGCAGCACCGGTATCCCGTGCAGCGGCCCGCGGCGCCTCAGCCGGGCCCGCTGTCTGTCGGCCCTGCGGGCCTGCCATGGCGCGTCGGGGTTCACCTCGATCACGGCGTGCAGTAGAGGGTTGAGTGCCCAGATCCACTCCAGGTAGTTGGTGGTGAAGACGATGAGGTGCTCCCTGCCGCAGGCCGACCACAGCCCGTCGATGAAGTTGAGCAGCCCCGACAGCGTCACCTTGATGTCTTCTTTGTCCATGTTCGCCATCGCCTCCTTCACCTTCTCTTCCTCTTTTGCGTCCGAATTCTTGTCGTCTCCCCGGTAGGTTTCCGCTTGCCGGTGAGGTCGAAGCAGCAGTCGATGTCCTCGATCACGATGATGGACTTGCTGGTCGTCTCAATCATTAACTTCCTCAGCATGGAGTTGTTCTTCACGGCCGTCAGTTCGAGGTCATAGACGTCGTAGTCCAGGAAGTTGGCCATGGCCGCGATCATGGTGGACTTGCCGGTGCCCGGGGGGCCGTAGAGGAGGTACCCGCGCTTCCATGGCTTGCCGATCTTGGCGTAATAATCCTAGCTCTCCCTGAAGGTGGTGAGGTCCTGGATGATGTCCTGCTTCTTGTCCGGGTCCATGGCGAGTGTGCCGAAGCTCGCCGGATGTTGAAGGCGACGTGGCTCCACATGCCCTTGCGATACGAGTACCAGTCGGTGTCCAGGGCCAGAGGTCGGAGGCGAGGACGAGATCGGGGAAAACGGCATCCGGGATTTTACCACGGATGCCAAAATCCAAGATTTTCACGAAAACGGTTTCATGGATCACCTTTTCAGTGCAACCAAATGACCAGTTTATAAACATTTTCGGGAAAATCTTTTCTGGTAGGATATTTTACGGGGAAACAAACAGACCCTAAGTGTTGATCCAAAAAAATTTTGGCAGCCCTTCGGGGTGAAAATGGGGCTCCCCTGGCTATGAAGAAAAGGCCTTGCTTTTATAGACTAAGAGAGAGAAATATCCCATTTTTACTTGATAAATACCCTATTGAAAGGATAATGCTCATTAATCTTGTGGGTGAGAGTCCTAAGGAGGTTTTAAAGAGTGCCCCATCCCCTAGATGCGTCCAGGTGGGTTGGGAGGTTGCATAGGATTAAGATAAAGGCCAAGAGAGGATAATGTGGAGGTGGTTGCGGAGGTTGTTGCCGCAGCTGAAGTCGTGACGCATCATAGGGACGTGACCGCAATGAACGCGATGGCCTTAGTTGTCGCGACTATGAAGCCACATTCATGGATATGCATGGGCTGTCGCGACGGCCAAAGGAGGCGCGAAAAGGATGAACGCGGCGCCACGATATGTCGCGTCAATGGAATCGATTATCTTCAAAATATTGATCAACCACATGGGAGAATAATAGGCATTTAAGGCACATGGACTCTTTTAAAAGACAATGGATGGGATATTCATGAAAATTGGGCTATTAATGGGATCAAAGCAAGGCTAACGATGGGCTCAAGGTGTGTGACCAACCAGGGCTCACTAAGTTAACAAGAAATGTAGTTTGACTTATAAGCCAGAATCGAGTGTATACACCACCCACCACCTTGCAACCATCATCCAACCCACCTATCCTCTGCACACCACCAACCGCACCCATCACCACCCCTAACCCGCAATCTCCTTTCTTACGCAGTCCCATTTCACCCACGACTGTGGCAAGTATTCAACTGCTGCACTAGATGTTCAACCCTCAACCCTCCAACATGTAGCACCCTTGATTTTTAAAACCCAAATAAAAATAAAATTTCTATTTTTATAAATAAGGAAAATAGAAATTATTAAACAAAAAGGGAAATAAATATAATTAGAATGATTTAAATCAAAGCGCATTAGGCTAAATTAGTAATGGGATGTACTAATGGTCCTAACATGGTTTGTTAGGCCCAAATAGAGATAGCCCATTATGAGAGGAGAAGTAATTAAGAGAAATTCGTATCTAATTAATTAATAAATGGAAAAAGGTCAAATTAACTATTAAAACAAGTCATATCTATCCTAAAAAGAGTCCTACACTTATCCTAAATCTTTACCCACGAAATTGGATCTCTTCCCAACTCTATTAGGTGGATAAATAAGAGAAAGTGGGAGATAAAGAAGGAAATTCGGAGTTTAATGGAAGGGAGGACTCTTAGAATGGCTAGGACTCAAATTAGCAATCAAAACACCCTAAAACTCATCCCTATCAACCCTAAACCGCAGTAGAGGCTTTGGAGGACGAGGGGAGAGGCTGGAGATCGTGGGAGCTTGGACAAAGGAGTTTTCATCCCGTTTTCGTCTCCAACTTAGGGTTCTTCTTGGATTCAACAAAACGTAGGCAATCTCTCAAGCTAAAATCATGTAAAAATTACCCTAGGTAGCCTTCATGAACCTCTTCAAAAGCTCTTCATCTTGTTGTATTTCGTTCATCCATTTGGGTAAATTAATTGCTTGAATCCCTACTGTTACCATGACAATGAAATCTCTTGTTTTCTCTAATCCCTTGCATGTACTTGTTCCCATGCCATGAGAAACTTCTCATTGATACTACATTGTATTAGCTTTAAAACGCATCTCGTTTTGTACAATTCTGGTCTCCCATGAGGGAGAATTAATTCTTTGAATGTCTGTCAGATGCATACACCCGACCCGTCATGTTTGCTTGTGAACCTCGTTTATACTTTACTTCATACCATGATAAAATTATCATAAATACTACATCTTGTTAGCGTTTGAACGCCCCTAGTTTTGGAATTTTCATCATGTATTCATCTCTAAATAATTCATTGAACCTTGACTGCGTCTGTTTAGATCATTGGAATGTAACCTGTTCAAAGCATGCCTAAATCTTGTCTAGTTTCAAATTAATCATGCATGCTGATAGATCTATGTGTCTACTTTTATTTTAAACTGGATTCATGATTTTTTTTGGGTCATTATATGTTTTTTTATTGAATTTAGAAGAGCCCTGTGTCAAATCTGATCAACCCAGAAAAAAGGAAAAAATGTCGAACCGTCTTGATATCGCGACGGTGCGACCCGCCTCGATACCAGTCAGGTCGCGTCCTGCTGGCGTGTCACGTTAAGAACGCGGCGGCCTAAGGCGCCACGGTTTCCTTCCGGTTCGAGCCCGGCCGGCCGTTCTGCGGATCGCGCCCGAGCCGCCCGTCGCGACTTGAATCGTGACGGGTAGGTCCGCCGCGATTTGGAGACTTCGGCCAGAAGATGAAATTGCTCTCATGCCCTTGTCAATTAAGCTACATGACTCAAGTTTAACCCTAATCATGCACTATTTTAAATAGTAACAATTTGATTATTTCTATTTGTTAATAATCGCATGAAATACATTTTTTAAAAGTCAATTTGCTCGACCTATCATATTCTCAAGATTTCTTTACACATGCACACACATAATATTATTAATTGTCATTTGACCTTATTCAATTACGCAATAATGTATTCGGTAATTTAGTGAAATAAATTACTAAATTCCCTAATTTATTAAATACAATTGTTTTCGTTTTACTCGCGCATTTTATCTACCGTTACCGTTTTCTCTCGGCCTTCGAGCACTCGAGGCACTACGAACCTGTTCTACACACTTTCTCTTGACTTGGACCACCTCTCCATCGGGAATACTCTCGACTGGACCAGGGACTCCTTGTCAATACCTCCGTAAGTCTTCTTGGCTTTGGCACACATCCTTAGTGAACGAGCTGGTTGTACCCCAAAACCCGATACACATTAGGGATCAGTACGATCCATGGCCTTAGTGTGTTCTTTCCTTATCTTTTGATCACGCCGAACCATTTAGCCTTTGTACAAAGCACGGCTAGTGGGCGGTGGTGACTTCTACCAGAATGCCGACCCGCAGTGGTGTGTCGTGCAACCGTTACTATCATGTGTTTACGTTATTTTATGGAATGTCCCTATCTCATCTACTATCTATATTCTCTCACCTGCTCACGTTCTCTCTACACTCTCATCTATCTCGTCTAGTACTCTCTTATCTCTTCTAGGTACTCTATTGGCCATTCTTGTGATTGTCTAAGATAAAGAAATGACTAATGGCAGCGCAATAGGGCCCGATCAGGTCCTGGGAGGAGCGCCCGAAAAGTGCCAGTGCCCATGGGAGTTAAAATGATCAAGGATGTGTTACGGCATGCATTCAGCGCCAGTTTACTATCTACATTAATCTATGAGAATCAAAGTACTATCTCTACAAGTGCAAGCGTGATCGTTACTAGTGCTCCGTTGTGCAATTTACATGATATAACGTTACATGGCCATTCTAGTGTCGTTCTCGTTGTACTATTTTCCCTGTGCCAGTTGCTATTGTTCTCTTGCTATCATGACATGCTCTATATGACTTTACTCTCTAGTTAGCCTGCCATTAAAACATTAACTATTTAAAGCATGCTTGTGTTCATGATATATTAAGTCCTACTGTGCGTTATTCGCTCATCCTGCGTATTTATTTAATGTGTTTCAGGTGAGTCGGATCATGACCACACTCACGAGGATGGGACCGATGAGGAGGCTCAAGAGTGACCATTCAACAACCAATACTATCTAGTAGTAGTCTGTTAGCGTAGTTATGAGTTAGTGAGTCAGTTAGTCGTTATGTAATAGTTTGATTTTGAATAAAGTACTCTGGGCCCTAGTTTTGGGTCTGATACGTTGATGTATCAGTTAGTTATGAATATGATGAGTTATTAGTGAATGTAATGGAGATTGTTGGATTATTAATTAAATTAGAGTTTATTTGGTGTTATCCAATTGTGCAATGGTATTGTTATTTATTTTCTCGCTCTATACTATTTAATAACTGTAAACCCGCTCTGATATTTTGCATCGGGGCATTACAGTTTTGTGGTATCAGAGCCTAGCTTATTCTTAAGTATAGGATGATCTAAGTTTGACTTGACTTGACTTGGAGTCTAACTCCATACCTATGTGAGATGGGTAGAACCTTGGCTAATAAGATAAAATGGATACACACATGCACAAACTTAGTACAAACTCAACGACATACATTTAAATTCTCTTTTGAAGGAACTTAAACAATGGCAGCAGAGCGTGCTCAACTCCGTGACATGCAACACACAATTCAGCAGCTCACTCAAGCCTTACTTCTGTCTGCTGGAGCCAACAACAATAATAACAACAACCAAGGAGCTGGTGATTTACATAGAAATTTCCGCAACCTGAATCTGCCTCGATTCAGTGGTACCACAGACCCTGATGAGGACGAGAACTGGCTCAAGGAGATTGAGCGTATCTTCCGCGTCATGCAATGCGCAGATGGGGACAAGATACTGCTAGCTATGTTCCAGTTAGAACGGGATGCCCGTGCGTGGTGGGAGTCCGTTGAGGCAACCAGAGAGGATGCACAATTTATCTGGGAGGAGTTCAGGGAGCATTTCAACTCCATGTACTTCTCAGAGACGCTCCAAGAGAGGAAAGCATCTGAATTTGCCGCTCTGAAGCAAAGGAACCTGACTGTTGCTGAGTATGAGGCTCAGTTCTCCCGATTGGTGCGCTATGCCAATCATCTGGTGAGTACAGAGAAGATGAAGGCGAAAAGGTTTCTTAATGGGCTCAGGCCTGCATATATCACACAGCTGGCACCTATGGACATTCAGACCTACCCAGAGATGGTTAGGAAAGCACAACTACTCGAGGATTCAACCGATCTCACTGATCGCATCAAGGGTAGAATGGTAAAGAAGGAACTGACTGCTGGAGCACCAAGAAAGCCTGCCTCCAGCAAGAAAAACCGTTAAGTATCACTGATGGGCTAAGCCAGGAGAGAAAGCCCAAAGTCCCCACTACTACTGTCCCAAACAACAAGCCCAGATGCAAACACTGTGACAAGTTGGGTGAAAACCACACAATTTTTCGTGTTAAATTTCATACATATAGTAATTTTAGACATCTTTTGCCGTAGATATTGTGCAGTTTAACTTTAATTTTCATTTTATCCATAAATAGATTTTGAACACTTTAGTTAAATCATTGGGTTAGAAAACACATGATTAGATTTTTCATTCAATAAGTCATAGATTGACTAATTAGGTTCACTTTGGAAAATAAAAGATATTTTGTAAATAAATTTTGTTAAAATACTATTTTTGTAAATATTCTTTTAAATAGATTTTGGTTTGTTAATAAATAAAATTTTATAAATATCTCACTCAATCCCATTAAATAAACATTTTTACCCTACCACCACCATTATGCCACATACCCCCCCTAAAATTCATTTTACCATTTCTCTCATCTCACCGGATCATGACACATACCCCTCCCAATTTCAATATTTTAATAATGACCTTTTACCCTACCAAACCCCATCTAATCCGGTTAAAATTTTTATTATTCTTCCCTAGCAGAAGCTGCTGGAAGACCTCTGGCGATGGAGCTCCGGAGGCGGCTGGGTGTGAAGGCGGCCAGATCTGGCTGAGGCGCGGCGCTGGCTGGTGCGATGGCACGGCGGTGTGCTGATCAGATCCGGTGCGGAGCAGTGGAGGCGGGGCGCTGCAGCGGTACAGACCAGGCAAGGGAGGTGGTGCAGGGCTGGCGCTGTGCACGGCGCCCAGGTGTGCGCAGCAGGTCGGAAGAGGTCGTGCGATGCTGGAGTTGGCGGGAAGAGAGGGCTGGCCGTACGATGGCATGGCAGTTTGCTGAGGTGGCGGCCAGCGCCCAGGTGAACCAGCTGGGGCGGATGGGCTCTGGCGGGCGTGTGGACCTGCTGCGCTGCCGAGCAGGGTGCTGGTGCTGTGAGGCCGCCTGGACCAGGTGCGATCCTGGCTGGGTTCGTGCGCAGCAAGGGAGGCGGCTGTGTGCAGAGCCATGCGAGGCAGACGGCCCTGGCTGAGGTGGGCCGCGATGGAGCTTGTGCAAGCTAAGTTGGCGATCCAGGGCACAGATGAGGTGGCAATCCTGGTGTGCTGAAGCCGGCGATCCTGGTGGAAGGCGGGAAGAAGAAGGCCGTGAGGCCTATAAAAGGACCCGAGGTCCTCTTCTGCGGGGCTAGCTGGTTAGAATTTGGTAGGATTTTTTTGTTTTATTTCCTATATTTTCTTTTGAGCAGAGCTGTGAGAGATTGCTCTTCCTTTCTTCAGTACATGGGGTTGGACGAGTTGATTAGTTCAGATGTTTTTAAGTTTTCTTAGTTTTTTTTCTTGTTCTTCCAGAAATTAGAGGGGCTTAGCCAGGGAGATGTTTTGATAATTGTTCTTTTGCCATTTCTTTCTCTGTACTCTTCCTTTCAGCAGATCAGGGAAGGTAGACGGGTTGTGATGTTTGGGGTTTTCTGAGTTTTATTGTTCCATTTTCATCTGTGAGGAATTTGAGCATTTGAAGGTTCGATCCAGTGGAGCTTGTTCTGTCTGTTTCTTCTGCATTTAATTTCTATTTTCTACTGTGTTTAAACTTTGATCCAGTGCATTTGTTCAGTTCATCTGTTCTTGGTTTAATATTTGAGCAGTGATGGATAGTTCGACATTTGAGGGAGTCAGGCAGTGGAGTGTTCTGCTGCTGTGAGGGTTTTGTTTCTATTTTTTTTTTGGGTTTTAAGTTCCATTTTCTTCTGTGTTTAGAGGAATCCGATCCAGTGTGTTGCAATTTTCAATTCTTATATGTTCAGGAGAGCTCGATTCAGTGCATCTATTCATTTCTACTTCTTCTATGTTTCAGGGGAGAACGATCCAATGCAATTGTTCATTTCTTAGTTTAATGTTTGGCAGTGAAAGATTGTTCGGCATTTGTGAGTTCTGCTACTGTGAGATCTGTGAGAGCGAGGAGAGTTGTTCCTACTGTGAGGAGTCTTCTCTGGTTCAGTATTTGCATTAATTTGATATTGTGTTGATTTTTCCATTTCTACTGTTCTTCTGTACCGCTGTGAGGAGGATTTAGCAGTTTCCCATTTCTTTATGTTCTGGAGTTGATCTAGTGCAATTGTTAATTTGAGTTTTCTATTTCATTAGTGTTATGCTTTGGACAGATTGGGAGCATGATGTGCAGTTTAAATTTTCTTTAATATTTTCTTTATTGAAGTGTTCTCCATCCCTCGAGTTGAGAGGGTACAGTGATCTTAATTGTTTATAGCTCATTTTGTTCTCAGTAGGAAGGATGTTAATTTGATCTATCATCAAGAGTTGTAGTTTAGTTTAATGCATTGAGAATTTCAGTCTTGAGGGTGCTTATTTGAGTAGTACCGTAGATTTATGTTCTTATTTTCTGTCTGATCCCCTGAGCTGTAGGGGTACATTGGGTTAATAATGTTCTTTGAGAATTCGTGTTCTGTCATCTATCCGAATCATTTCAGATTTAGAGGTGCATCCGTATGTGCCTAGTTTACATCTCTCTCGATTTGTTTGATCCCTCAATGGAGAGGGTATAGTGATACCAACTCTTTGGTTTTCAATTCTACATGTTCTTTCATTAAGTCTGATATGTCGAGAGTGTGTGGGATTAGATCAGCGTCATTTACATATTCACTTTTAATGCATTGTCGAATGGTGTCAAGTCAAAGTAGTTTAATTCAAGCTCTATTCAGCCTCTCCGTGGATATGACCTGTTCTCACCACCATGCTAGTTCATCTTTGTTGTTTTAATTTTGTGAGACAGTTTAGAGGAAGTGAGCATATTGATCTGTGCAATGAACTTTGAACAACGAAAGTGCACAGTCAACAATGTCGCGTGTTCATCTTGGCGCCGTTGCCGGGGAGGCATTAGAGTTTGATTTAGATCTATTTTGATTTGATTTCATTTCTATTGGTTTTACATTGACTTGTTATTGGGCTTTCATTTCGGATTTGCACAAGGAGAGAAACATGGAGATTGGGCTTGATCTTTGAAGCCCATTGGAGGAGCTTGCTGATTTCTTTTCCCATTTGTTTTTAATTCAGTCTTTTAGATAGGGGAGTGTGAGAGAAGCTTGTAGTGAGGTTTTGATGTACTATCTGTGCATGTACAGAGATTTCTTTTCAGTTGGCATATAATAATTGGACTTTTGTGGTTTGTGTGGTTTGAGAACTAGCTTATAGTAGCACATTATATTTTCGTAGTTTCATTTCATTTAATTCAAAAACCAAATAAAAATTAAAAAAAAATCTAAAATCTAAAAAAATAATAATTCAAATCGCTCTTTCATGTTAGCCGTTTGTTTGTAAATAAAAATTTCATTTCTCAAGATTAGAATCTCATGTTTTAGGACATTCATCATCTTAATTGTCATCTCTTTTCTTGCATTGAAGAGTGCGGGGAAAAGGTAAGATTTCTCTCTCTCATTTCATGCATTAGATTTATCATTAGAAAACCTCTTGTTTGAACTTGATTGTTGCACTTCACATTTGAAAATGGGACTGCTTAAGGGCTTCACCCATTAGAATAAAAAGATAAGGTGAGGGATTTCATCACCCTTTCCTTTGCCCAAAAATCACAAAAAATTTCCACATTCTTGCATTTGCCTAAACTTTCAATAAAAACCAGTAGACGTGGCCTAGGGTTCATAATTAGATTTTTTCTTTCTTAATTTTAAGACTTCTCTTTAAGTCTAGTGTCTAGGATTAGAGGTTAAAAAGCTTACGCTTAAGTGAGTTAGAGGTTACTTAATTGGGTCCTTGTGAAAGCAAGGGGGGCCTCCCTCTACTCCACCTCTTACCTGGCCGGTACAAGAAGCATTAGGATTGAACTTAAGCAAGCATAAATCTGATTTTGAGAAAAATAACATAAGTCTAAGGAACACTTAGTGTCTAGGTTAATTTGTTTTGAATGTGTTTGTTTGTTTGTGTTTGTTTAAAAATTCATCAAAAAATCAATAAAAATCTTAAAAATTCAAAAATCATAAATAGAGGGCTTTTCCACTGTGTATGCTTGGTAGACGCTCCCAGAACATAGAATTGGCTCAACCTATAGACAAGATTGAGAGATTCTTCCATATGATGGCCAACCAAGAACAAGTCCAAGCTGTCCAAGGTTTCTACAAACCCTCTCATGATCCATATTCTAACAATCCTGGTTGGAGAAACCACCCAAACTTTTCTTGGAGAAATCAATATGAAGAAGTGTCTCAAACTTCTTTCAAGCAATCCATGTACGGTCAATCCTATCCCAATCAGAATTCAGGATTTGACCAATCTTTTTATTCCAGACCTCCACAATTCAATGAAAATCAAAACTTCAATCAATTTGTTCATACCAATTTTCAGCAACCTTCATACAATCAACCACCATCTTCTCAACCCAATTGGGAAGATAAAATGAATCAACTTCAAAACATGATGGCGACTCTATGCCAAACTGTGCAACAAAATCAAAATCAAAACCAAAATATTTAACAAAATTTGGATAGGATAGAGTCTTAGATTGCTCATGTGTGTAGGAGGGAATTGAGTCAGTTACCAAGTCAAACTATAGAAAACCCAAGGAACAACTCTTCTAGATTTTATCAGAACCAGCAAAACCATCAAGTCCAGGGGTACATACCACATGTTAGACAAAATGGCCCTCTACCACAAAACCCACAACAAACTTTTGTCCAAAACATTCCAGCACCACAAATTCAAAATCAACCTATACAACAAGACCATCATTTTGCCCAAGCTAGGGGCCCCCAAGTGGAAAATATGAAAACAATGTCTACTTTAAGAAGTGGAAACATCATAACAAATCCTCACCCATAAATGTCAATATTGAATGAGGACAAAGAAAAGGAAATTGAATGAGAAATTGAAGATGAGAGTGAAGAGAATGTTGAAAAATCCAAGGGAAAAGAGAAAATCATTGAAAAGCCTCTAGACACAATCAAAATAAATGAAGACCCAAGTCATTACATTCCAAGAGTCCCTTTTCCTGAAGCTTTAAAGCCAAAATCTAAAAACAACCAACTGATAATGAAGAACTCTTGGAAGAATCTTGTGAGGAAAAAGCAGTAGACCAACCCTGTGCTCTAGGGTTTGAGGGAGAGGAAGGACAATTTAGTCCCATGTTTCAGAATAATGATCCATCATTTCCATTAGAATGTCCTCCTAAGGTTGAGCTAAAACCACTCCCTGCTAATTTAAAATACATCTTTCTAGGAAAGGACGAAACTTGGCCCATCATAATTGCTAGTGATCTTGAAGAAGGGCAGGAGAAGAAATTGATTGAAGTCTTAAAAATTCATAGAAAATTTTTTCAAGTGCATGATAAGGTTTGGTTGTTTAATTCCAGGCTTAGTGTGTTTTCGGGAAAATTGAAGTCTCGATGGGATGGTCCTTACATTGTTGTCAGATCTTACGACAATGGTGGTGTCATTATTCTCGATCCTAAAACTAGACAATCATTCAATGTCAATGGGCGAAGGTTAAAACATTCCTTTGAAAGCCCACTTTTCTTAAAAACGGATTCTACCAAGCTAGCTGAGCCAAACGAAGCCTAATTACGTCCGGCTGAAGATGAAATAAACTTAGCGCTTCTTGGGAGGCAACCCAAGTGTACAGGTTTCTTTTATCAGGTAATTTTCTGTCTTACTTTCTTTTCCTGTAAATAAGTAGGGGGGAGAGATAGAATAAAGCATGCATTCATAGTCTTCACCCTAATCAGTGTTTCATTTTCTATTGAGCTTGTACATATGCAAATAAAAATTTCACAATGTTCCATCTTTGAATAAAAATGCGTGGCTTTGCGCATCTCATACTAGGTGTATGATCTTTAACCATTAAAATTTTGTTGTTGTCACACTCCTTTGCAATCATCAATGTCAAATAGCCTCTAATAAAGGATTACATGTATTACCTGTCTACCTTATATGAGGATTTATGGCAAGAAGTTTCATACACACTACACAGCCACTGAGACTAGCTGAACCCGAATGTAGCAAATTTGTTAAGGCTAGTAGGAGAGAGGTGATTGGTTTTCTCCCCTCCCCCTAAGTGAATTGCGAAGGAAGTGAAGGCATGTGATCAAGGAACCTGACTATCCATCCTTCCTTTAAGAGGAAAAGAAAAGACAAGTAAAGCAAAAGCAAAAGAAAAATATATCCATGAAAAATGCCCCGGATCTGAGTAAAGTTGGACTCGCTACTCTTAATAAGTGATGGGTTGTGCAGCATTGTGGATGAAAAAGAAATAAAGAAATTCTGAGTGCACAAAGTGCAAATAAAGAGGCAAAGTCCTCAACTCAGAACAAAATAATCCTCAAGGATGTTGGGCAGAATGGAACTGAGAGAAACAACCCAATCTGACTGAACAAGGATCTTACTCCACAATTCTTTTCTTCTCCCTCGAATTGATCTAATCTCAAGTACTAGCTGAGATAGAGGAGCTTCAGAAGTGCTGATGTGAACTCTTAAGTGTCCTACCACTCGTGCACTAATTTCTTGTCATAAGCCTTATAAATAGGAAAGACATATCTCTACATTAATCTTTTGCACGATGGTTGTTTAATATGAGAGATTGTATCTTCTAGTCCTACATTTGGAATAATTTTCATTGCCAAGGGACTAGCAATGTTCAAGTAGGGGAGAGTGATAACCACACAATTTTTCGTGTTAAATTTCATACATATAGTAATTTTAGACATCTTTTGCCTGTAGATATTGTGCAGTTTAACTTTAATTTTCATTTTATCCATAAATAGATTTTGAACACTTTAGTTAAATCATTGGGTTAGAAAACACATGATTAGATTTTTCATTCAATAAGTCATAGATTGACTAATTAGGTTCACTTTGGAAAATAAAAGATATTTTGTAAATAAATTTTGTTAAAATACTATTTTTGTAAATATTCTTTTAAATAGATTTTGGTTTGTTAATAAATAAAATTTTATAAATATCTCACTCAATCCCATTAAATAAACATTTTTACCCTACCACCACCATTATGCCACATACCCCCCCTAAAATTCATTTTACCATTTCTCTCATCTCACCGGATCATGACACATACCCCTCCCAATTTCAATATTTTAATAATGACCTTTTACCCTACCAAACCCCATCTAATCCGGTTAAAATTTTTATTATTCTTCCCTAGCAGAAGCTGCTGGAAGACCTCTGGCGATGGAGCTCCGGAGGCGGCTGGGTGTGAAGGCGGCCAGATCTGGCTGAGGCGCGGCGCTGGCTGGTGCGATGGCACGGCGGTGTGCTGATCAAATCCGGTGCGGAGCAGTGGAGGCGGGGCGCTGCAGTGGTACAGACCAGGCAAGGGAGGCGGGCTGGCGCTGTGCACGACGCCCAGGTGTGCGCAGCAGGTCGGAAGAGGTCGTGCGATGCTAGAGTTGGCGGGAAGAGAGGGCTGGCCGTACGATGGCATGGTGGTTTGCTAAGGTGGCGGTCAACGCCCAGGTTAACCAGCTGGGGCGGATGGGCACTGGCGGGCGTGTGGACCTGCTGCGCTGCCGAGCAGGGTGCTGGTGCTGTGAGGCCGGCTGGACCAGGTGCGATCCTGGCTGGGTTCGTGCGCAGCAAGGGAGATGGCTGTGTGCGGAGCTATGCGAAGCAGATGGCCCTGGCTGAGGTGCGCCGCGATGGAGCTTGTGCAAGCTGAGGCGGCGATCCAGGGCACAGATGAGGTGGCGATCCTGGTGTGCTGAAGCCGGCGATCCTGGTGGAAGGCGGGAAGAAGAAGGCCATGAGGCCTGTAAAAGGACCCGAGGTCCTCTTCTCCAGGGCTAGCTAGTTAGAATTTGGTTGGATTTTTTTGTTTTATTTCCTGTATTTTCTTTTGAGCAGAGCTATGAGAGATTGCTCTTCCTTTCTTCAGTACAGGGGGTTGGACGAGTTGATTAGTTCAGATGTTTTTAAGTTTTCTTAGTTTTTTTTCTTGTTCTTCAAGAAATTAGAGGGGCTTAGCTAGGGAGATATTTTGATAATTGTTCTTTTACCATTTCTTTCTCTGTACTCTTCCTTTCAGCAGATCAGGGAAGGTAGACGGGTTGTGATGTTTGGGGTTTTCTGAGTTTTATTGTTCCATTTTCATCTGTGAGGAATTTGAGCATTTGAAGGTTCGATCCAGTGGAGCTTGTTCTGTCTGTTTCTTCTGCATTTAATTTCTATTTTCTACTGTGTTTAAACTTTGAGCCAGTGCATTTGTTCAGTTCATCTGTTCTTGGTTTAATATTTGAGCAGTGATGGATAGTTCGACATTTGAGGGAGTCAGGCAGTGGAGTGTTCTGCTGCTGTGAGGATTTTGTTTCTATTTTTTTGGGGTTTTAAGTTCCATTTTCTTCTGTGTTTAGAGGAATCCGATCCAGTGTGTTGCAATTTTCAATTCTTATATGTTCAGGAGAGCTCGATTTAGTGCATCTATTGATTTCTACTTCTTCTATGTTTCAGGGCAGAACGATCCAATGCAATTGTTCATTTCTTAGTTTAATGTTTGGCAGTGAAAGATTGTTCGACATTTGTGAGTTCTGCTACTGTGAGATCTATGAGAGCTAGGAGAGTTTCTCTCGTTGTTCAAAGTTCATTGCACAGATCAATAATGTCGCGCATTCACTGGGCCATACTGCAGAAGAGTGCTGGAGGAAGGCAGGTGCATGCCTTCGCTGTGGGAGTCATGATCACCGCATCCAGGAGTGCCCTCTGTTAAAATAAAATGAAAAGTATCCTATGGGACAGAAGAAGCCCGGCCGATTGCAGGCATTACAACAAGTGGACACCACCGAGGAAGGTGGAGTGGTGGAAGGTACACTGCCAGTCTTTTCTCAATCAGCATTTGTTTTGTTTGATACTGGCGCAACACATTCGTTCATATGACAAGCATTTGCTGATAAATTAAATGAAAAACCTGCATCTATGCAATTTGAATTGCCTGTTACTACACCACTAGGAGAAAGGGCTCAATTGAATAAATATTATCCATTGGCTGATGTTAAGATTAGTGAACTCAATCTAAGAGCTGACTTGATCTGTATGCCCATGGAGGGCTACGATGTCATTCTGGGAGCCGATTGGCTATCCACATATGGGGCTATCGTGGATTGTAGAAGAGGTAAAATTTCCTTTAGTGAATTCTTTAAACTGATCTTCACAGGACGTAGGCACAAGAGACACTTGTCCCTCGTCTCTGCTATAAAGGCACAAAACATGATAAGGAAAGGGAGTATGGTGTTTCTTGCCGCCATCGTAGTTGAAAAGAAAGCAGTAAAGATATCAGACATCCACATAGTGCAAGAATACCCTGATGTGTTTCCCGATGAGGTACCAGGCATTCCACCTTAGAGAGATGTGAATTTCTCAATTGATCTCGTACCTGGAGCTACACCAGTTTCACGCCAACCCTACAGGATGTTCCTTTCCGAATTGAAAGAGTTGAAAGAGCAACTTATGGAACTTCTAGAAAAGGGTTTCATTAGGCTGAGTACTTCTCCTTGGGGAGCACCAGTGTTGTTCGTCAAGAAGAAGGATGGATCCATGAGATTATGCATCGATTACAGGCAGTTGAACAATCTCACTATCAAGAACAAGTACCCTCTGCCGCGTGTCGATGAATTATTTGATCAGATATCAGGAGCTAAATATTTTTCTAAGGCTGACCTTAGATCGGGATATCATCAGATGAGGATTCAAGATTCAGGATTCAGTATGGTCATTACGAATTTGTAGTCATGCCTTTTGGACTAACCAATGCTCCTGCAGCTTTTATGCAACTAATGAACAGCATCTACCGTCCCTACCTCGACAAGTTTATCGTGGTATTCATTGATGATATTCTCATATACTCTAAGACCAAGGAAGACCATGAGGAGCATCTGAGGATCGCTCTGCAGATCTTACAGGACAATCAACTCTACGCCAAATTGAGCAAGTGTGAATTCTGGCTCGAGGAGGTGTCATTTATGGGTCATGTTATTTCCAAGGACGGTATCACTGTCGATCCTTCCAAGGTAGAAGCTGTGCTGAACTAGGAAAGGCCGACAAATGTCATAGAGATGAGAATCTTTCTTGGACTGGATGGATACTACATACGGTTCATAAAAGACTTCTCCAAGATAGCTGTACCTCTTACACGTCTCACGCGGAAAGAGAACCCATATGTTTGGAGCAAGGAGTGCAAAAAGAACTTCCAGACCCTGAAGCAGTTGTTGACTTCTGCACCTGTCCTTGCATTACCAGTCGAAGGCGTAGGATTCTCAGTCTACACTGATGCATCTGGAATCGGTCTTGGCTGTGTATTAATGCAGAACGAAAAGGTGATAGCTTATTCTTCAAGGCAGTTGAAGCCACATGAAGTCAACTATCCTGTCCATGACTTAGAGCTAGTTGATGTGGTATTTGCACTCAAAATCTGGAGGCATTACCTATACGGGTAGCAATTTATTGTCTACTCCGACCACAAGAGTTTGAAATACTTATTTTCTCAGAAGGAGCTCAATATGCGACAACGGAGATGGCTGGAGTACTTGAAAGACTTTGATTTCAATATTAATACCACCCAGGTAAAGGTAATGCAGTAGCCGATGCACTTAGCGGAAAGCCAGTAGCTTCTTTATCTTGTCTAGTCATGGGCGAGATGCAACTGTTGGAACAATTTGCTACTTTGGACCTGAACATTGAAAAGATGAGTGATAAGATGATCGTGGCTAATCTTAGAGCTCAACCCGACATTTTTGTCGAGATCAGAGAGCAGCAGGCTAATCATCCATTCCTAGTCAGAGGCAGAGAGACCATAGCCGATAAGCCAGACTTCTGCATCGCTGAAGATGGAAGAATATTATTCCAAGCTAGGACATGTGTGCCTGACAATGAAGTGATGAAAAGGAAAATGATGGATGAAGCCCACAAGACCAAGTACACAATACATCCAGGTGCAACCAAGATGTACCAAGACATAAAAAGGTCATTTTGGTGGCCAAACATGAAGCGTGAGGTGGCTGAGCATGCCACGCACTGCCTCACTTGTCAACAGGTGAAAGCCGAGCACCGTCGTCCTGCGAGTGTACATAGACCCCTAGACATACCTGAATGGAAGTGGGAAAGCATCGGCATGGATTTCATCATGGGTTTACCCCGAACTCGTGGTGGACTTGATGCTATCTGGGTTATTGTGGACCGTTTAACCAAGTCCGCACACTTCCTTGCCATTAAGAGCACCTGGAGTGTGGATGTGTTGGCAGCATTGTATGTAAAGGAGATAGTAAGACTACATGGAGTTCCAGTATCCATTGTCTCAGATTGTGACCCCAGATTCAAATCTAGATTCTGGAAGGGACTTCAGACAGCGTTGGGTACTAAACTCAACTTTAGCACAACTTTCCACCCTCAGACGGATGGACAGACAAAGAGGACAAATCAGATTTTGGAAGACATGTTGCGTGCCTGCACTATAGATTTTGAGGGATATTGGAATGAACAGTTGTCACTAATTGAATTCACGTACAACAATAGTTATCAGGCCAGCATGAAGATGGCACCATTTGAAGCACTGTATGGAAGAACTTGTAGATCGCCAGTATGCTGGAATGAAGTAGGTGAGCAGCAATGGCTAGGACTAGATATGGTGCAGAACACTAGCAGGGACATACAGATTATCATAGACAGAATTAGGATAGCTCAATCCAGGCAGAAGAGCTATGCTGATAAAAGGAGAAGGGATTTAGAATTTCAGACTGGAGATCATGTAATGCTGAAGGTATCCCCGACCAGAGGATTTCAAAGGTTTGGGATGAGAGGCAAGCTGAGACCAAGATTCATAGGTCCGTTTGAAGTGTTAGATAGAGTGGGCGAGGTAGCGTACCGACTAGCACTACCTCCCCAGTTCGCAACAATACATAATGTGTTCCATGTGTCCATGCTAAGGAAATACGTGTATGATCCGTCACACCTAATAAGCTATGATGACATTACTCTGAACAAGGACATGACCTATGAAGAAAGGCCAGTGAAGATCATGGACAAGAAGAGGCAACAACTTCGGAATCGATCTATACCCGTGGTTAAAATACTCTGGAGAAACCATGAAGTCGAAGAGGCCACGTGGGAGTCCGAAGCATTTATGCGACGGAATTATCCGGAGTTATTCAGTAAGTCATTCTTCCTCTTACGATTCTATGAATTTGGGGACCAAATTCTTTTTAAGAGGGGGGGATGTAGCACCCTTGATTTTTAAAACCCAAATAAAAATAAAATTTCTATTTTTATAAATAAGAAAATTAGAAATTATTGAACAAAAAGGGAAATAAATATAATTAGAATGATTTAAATCAAAGCCCATTATGCTAAATTAGTAATGGGATGTACTAATGGTCCTAACATGGTTTGTTGGGCACAAATAGGAATAGCCCATTATGAGAGGAGAAGTAATTAAGAGAAATTCGTATCTAATTAATTAATAAATGGAAAAAGGTCAAATTAACTATTAAAACAAGTCATATCTATCCTAAAAAGAGTCCTACACTTACCCTAAACCTTTACCCATGAAATTGGATCCCTTCCCAACTCTATTAGGTTGATAAATAAGAGAAAGTGGGAGATAAAGAAGAAAATTCAGAGTTTAATGGAAGGGAGGACTCTTAGAATGGCTAGGACTCTAATTAGCAATCAAAACACCCTAAAACTCGTCCCTAGCAACCCTAAACCGCAGTAGAGGCTTTGGAGGATGAGGGGAGAGGCTGGAGATCGTGGGAGCTTGGAGAAGGGAGCTTGGACAAAGGAGTTTTCATCTCCAACTTAGGGTTCTTCTTGGATTCGACAAAAGGTAGGCAATCTCTCAAGCTAAAATCATGTAAAAATTACACTAGGTAGCCTTCATGAACCTCTTCAAAATCCCTCTCATCTCGTTGTATTTCGTTCATCCATTTGGGCGAATTAATTGCTTGAATCCATGTTGTTACCATGAACCCGAAATCTCTTGTTTTCTCTAATCTCTTGCATGTACTTGTTCCCATGCCATGAGAAAATTCTCATTGATGCTGCATTGTATTAGCTATAAAATGCCCCTGTTTCATTCTATTTTGATCTCCCATGATGGAGAATTAATTCTTTGAATCATTGTCAGATCCATGCACCCGACCCGTCATGTTTGCTTGTTAATCTCGTTTATACTTGACTTCATACCATGATAAAATTATCATAAATAATACATCTTGTTAGATTTTGAACGCCTTTGGCTTCAGTATTTTTAATCATGTATTCATCTCTAAATAATTCATTGAACCATGACTGCGCATGTTTAGGTCATCGGAATGTAACCTGTTCAAAACATGCCTAAATCTTGTCTAGTTTCAAATTAATCATGCATGCTGATAGGTTTATGTGTCTACTTTCATTTGAAACTAGATTCGTGATTTTTGGGTCATTATATAATTTTGTATTGAATTTAGAAGAGCCCTGTGTCAAATCTGATCAAACCTAAAAAAAGGAAAAAATGTCGGACCGTCCTGATATCGCGACGGCGCGACTTGCCGCGATACCAGTCAGGTCGCGTCCTGCAGGCGCGTCGCGTTTAGAACGCGGCGGCCTAAGGCGCCGCAGTTTCCTTCTGGTTCGAGCCAGGCCGACCGGTCTGTGGATCGCGCCCGAGCCGCCCGTCGCGACTTGAATCGCGACGGGTAGGTCCGCCGTGATTTGGAGACTTCGGTCAGAACATAAAATTGCTCTCATGCCCTTGTCAATTAAGCTATATGACTCAAGTTTAACCCTAATCATGCAGTGTTTTAAACAGTAACAATTTGATTATTTCTATTTGTTAATAATCGCATGAAATACATTATTTAAAAGTCAATTGCACGACCTATCATATTCTCAAGATTTCATTACACTTGCACACACATAACATTATTAATTGTCATTTGACCTTATTAAATTACGCAATAATGTATTCAGTAATTTAGTGAAATAATTACTAAATTCCCTATTTTATTAAATACAATTGTTTTCGTTTTACTCACGCATTTTATCTACCGTTACCGTTTTCCCTCGGCCTTCGAGCACTCGAGGCACAACAGACTTGTTCTACACACTTCCTCTTGACATCGACCACCTCTCCATCGGGAATACTCTCGAATGGACCAGGAACTCCTTGTCAAGACCTCCGTAAGTCTTCTTGACTTTGGCGCACGTCCTTACTTATCGAGCTGCTTGTACCCCAAAACCCGATACACATTACGGATCAGTACGATCCATGGCCTTAGTGTGTTCTTTCCTTATCTTTTGATCATGCCGGACCATCTAGCCTGTGTACACAGCACGACTAGTGGGCGGTGGTGACTTCTACCAGAATGCCGGCCCGCAGTGGTGTGCCGTGCAACCGTTACTATCGTGTGTTTACATTGTTTTATGGAATGTCCCTATCTCATCTACTATCTATATTCTCTCACCTATTCACGTTCTCTCTACACTCTCATCTATCTCGTCTAGTACTCTCTTATCTCTTCTTGGTACTGTATTGGCCATTCTTGTGATTGTCTAAGATAAAGAAATGACTAATGCCAGCGCAATAGGGCCCGATCAGGTCCTGGGAGGAGCGCCCGAAAAGTGCCAGTGCCCATGGGAGTTAAAATGATCCAGGATGTGTTATGGCATGCATCAAGCGCCAGTTTACTATCTAGATTAATCTATGATAATCAAAGTACTATCTCTACAAGTGCAAGCGTGATCGTTACTAGTGCACCGTTGTACAATTTACATGATATAACGTTACATGGCCATTCTATTGTCGTTCTCATTGCACTATTTTCCCTGTGCCAGTTGCTATTGTTCTCTAGCTATCATGACATGCTCTATATGACTTTACTCTCTAGTTAGCCTGCCATTAAAACATTAACTATTTAAAGCATGCTTGTGTTCATGAGATATTAAGTCCTACTGGGCGTTATTCGCTCATCCTACGTATTTATTTAATGTGTTTCAGGTGAGTCGGATCATGACCACACTCACGAGGATGGGACCGATGAGGAGGCTCAAGAGTGACCATTCAGCAACCAGTGCTATCTAGTAGTAGTCTGTTAGCGTAGTTATGAGTTAGTGAGTCAGTTAGTCGTTGTGTAATAGTTTGATTTTGAATAAAGTACTATGGGCCCTAGTTTTGGCTCTGATATGTTGATGTATTAGTTAGTTATAAAGATGATGAGTTATTAGTGAATGTAATGGAGATTGTTGGATTATTAATGAAATTGGAGTTTATTTGGTGTTATCCAGTTGCGCAATGGTATTGTTATTTATTTTCTCGCTCTGTACTATCTAATAACTGTAATCCCACTCCGATATTCCGCTCGGGGCGTTACAACAACACCCATTCATCTTCCACTCTGCCAACTACGACACCTACGGTGGGAGATGAAACTGAGGAAACAATGGTGCTCTGGAGTGGGCGCATGTTCAACCGAATATTCCCTCAACAGTAAGACCAAGCACCCCTGCCCTCGGAAGAAGAAGCCCCAGTTGAGGAGTCCATCCCAGGGACTCAATACGATTTCCTTAAACACTTGAACAAGACACCGGCCAGAATATCTATCTTAGAACTGATCAAGAGATCGCCAGTACACCATGAAGCCCTCATGCACTACTTATAGAATGTCATGGTGAATGATGATCTATCAGTGAAGCAGATCAGTGTGGTGTTAACTCCCACAAGGAAGCACCCAACAATAGAATTCCACGAAGATGAGCTAGCACCCGTTGAATATCAAAGATATACCTTGTGCTTGCCTATGAAAATCAATGGTATCAGCATGCCCCAATGCCTTATAGACAGTGGTCCATTAATCAATGTCATGTCTTTGGACACCTTAAACTTTTCCGGGGTCACTCTACAGTCAGTCTGACCCTCTATCACCATCACGACCTACGACAATACTAGTAGGCCTCCCAAAGGAGTGGTCACATTGAAGGTTGGGATGGGTCCATCTGTCACTGAGATGGATTTCCACATTCTGGACATGGGCCTGAGTTTTCGTATGATCCGGGGCCGGCCATTTGTTCTAGCACTTGGGGCTGTCATATCAACTGTGCATTAGTGTCTGAAGGTTCCGTATAAGGGACGGGTTGTCATAGTTGCCAGCAAACCAACCATCTTGGAAGTGGATGCTATGACTGACAATTCAGTCCCATCTATATGGCCAAGCAATCAGCCGCTTATGTCTGTGCTAGACACGTACGACATGCATCGAAGCCCATCAAATTAATCACCTGTCAGTGCAGTGAAAATAAGCAAGATTATCACCGAGAAAGGGTGGCATATTATGCTGAGAATGGGATACCAGCCAGGCAAAGGGTTGGGGGCACATTTACAGAAAAGGACAGAAGCTGTAAAGGACAGCAAGACATAACCCAAGGCAGGACTGGGATACAAGCCAGGCGGGGCAGAGGATAAGCAGAGGCAACCACTCACATGGTCCCTGTACCAACACTTCAAGAAGGGGCCGCTACAGCTAGGGAGTGAACATACATCTACCATCACTACTGAACCTGTTCATAGTCCACCCCTGGCCACATATAAAGCTGTTGTAAATCTCAAGCCCCAGAAGCAAATGAAAAAGGATGAGTCTGAATCAGAATGCAACTGGTGGTTTGACATGAGCGATATTGCTGACTCCTTAAGTCAACTCTTCACATCGAAAGATACCGAGCAACTGGCAGCGGTCGAATGCGAGGAGTAGCCGAAGAATGAGCGAATAGATGAAGCAGAACTGAGCATCCCTCGCGCACAGGCTCCTACAACAACTAAGATCGGGGTGGGCCTTTTCTCTCTAGGCATCGCACCCAATCTCCTCTCGGTCACCACGTGGCCATTTTTCATTTCTTTAAGCATTCCTCGGGCACCAACGCCCCATTTCACAATCTCTCTCCACTATTCTGAGCAGACGCTCACCCTCCAATTCCCTCTTTCCAGTGATCTCCCTCCACTCGAGCACATGCTCGTTTCCCTTCTCTCTAGATTGGTGATCTCACCTCGCCCTCTCTCCCTTTTCATGATAAATAAAAACCATAAAAATTCGAATAACCCTGAAAATCCCCCAAAAAAATGCCAATTTTCAAATGGCTGATTCCATCGTCTCCATCGAGGAGACCTCCTATCTCTTTTCCAAGTGTGCCCCAACCTACAGGCCACTCCTCCCCGGTCCTATGACCGATTTGCTTTTTACCTCCTCGCAGGGATCTCCTTCCCCCTCCACGCAGGGGACTTTTACTACTTTTCCTCCACCTCCACCTTCCCCCATGTAGGGAAGTTCTTTTACTACTTTTACTCCTCCTCCATCTTGTACCCCACACAGGGATCTTATTTTACTGCTTTTCCTACTGCTCGATCAAGAGAATGATCAATCATTGTGCTTAATTGATGATGGGTTCAGAGTGCATGAGATAATGGATGATGACGACCCAATTGAGGAAGGTGACAAAGAGTTTGAGGATGAGGCTGACGCATTCGCAAGTGGAGTTAGAAGATTCGATGAACCATCAACTTTCGTAGAAGAAACTACAAAGGAAATCAACTTGGGAACTGAGGAAAACCCTAGGACCATCCTCATAAGTAGTAATTTATCAGCAGCTGAAGAGGAGGCGATCATTGATGTTCTCAGAGAATGCAATGACACGTTCACATGGAGCTACGAGGATATGCCAGGCTTGGATACCGTGCTTGTTGAACATCACCGTACACTTAAGTTGGGGTCCATTGCCATTAAGCAGCGGTTGAGGCGTTTCCACCCACATATGGCTTTGAAAATGAAAGATGAGGTCGACAAGCTCCACGAAGCCAAATTTATTAGAGTGGTACTTTATCAATTGTGTGGCAAACATTGTCCTGATCATGAAGAATTACAGAAGAGTCAGAATCTATATCGACTTCTGGGACCTAAACCACGCATGTCCTAAAGATGATTTCCCATTGCCTCACCTCGATGTGCTCATAGATAACACGACCGGGTATGAAACCCTCTCTTTCATGGATGGCTTCTCAGGGTACAACCAGATCAAGTTAGTTGAGGGAGACTAGGAGAAGACTCCGTTCACTCTACCATGGGGAACTTATTGCTATGTGGTCATGCCATTTGGACTCAATAATGCTGAAGATACTTATCAAAGAGCTATGATGGCCATCTTTCATGATATGATTCACATTTATATAGAGGTGTATGTGGATGACCTGGTAGTGAAATCAAGAATAATGGCTTAGCACCCTGGGGTTCTAACAAAGGTCTTGCATCGATCAAGAGAATACCAATTGAAAATGAACCCCAATAAGTGTGTGTTTGGTGTATCATCGTGTAAGCTTCTAGGTTTCATTGTGAGCAAGAGGGGTATAGAGATTGATCCCAATAAGGCAAAAGTGATAAGAGAGATGCCCCCTCCCAAGAATTTGAAGAAAGTTCAAGGTTTAATCGGGAGGTTAAAGTTTATTCACCGGTTCATCACCAACATTCCAAGAGGTGTAGACCCTTCTATGACCGCATCAAGCCGGGAGTCGGATTCCATTGGGACGAGAAGTGTTATCTGGCTTTTAACAGACCAAAGGAGTATTTGGCTAATTCCTCTGTCCTGAGGCCGCAGACTCCAGGCAAACCACTCATTCTTTATGTATCAGTTCTGGAATACTTTGTAGGAGTTGTCCTTGCACAAGTGGATGAAGAAGGCAAGGAGAGGGCAGCATACTACTTGTGTAAGCTTCTCAACCCCTGCGAGCAAAGGTACACAGAAATGGAGAAGACATGTGTCGCTCTTGTATGGGTAGTGCAGAAATTGAAGCACTACTTTCTTGCTCATGAGGTTCACCTAATCGCCCGCATGAATCCTATTAAATTCCTCCTTGAAAAATCTGTTCTCACTGATAGGCTAGCACATTTGCAAAGCTTTCTCTCCCAGTTTGACATCATTTACATTCAGCACAAATCTATCAAAGGCCATGCCATAGCAGAACATCTTGCTCATCACCCTATTCCACAATTTGATCTGGTCCGTTCAGAGTTTCCAGAAGAGGAATTAATGTCCCTTAGCAAATCTGATCCTATGTGGACGTTGTATTTCGATGGAGCTCCAAACTCTCATGGAAAGGGTATCAAGATTGCTCTACTATCACCTGAGGGTGTCACCATTCTAGAGGCTTATCAATTGGCATTCCCTGCCACCAACAATATAGCTGAATATGAAGCCTTGCTGGCCGGCCTTGAGCTCGCCCACTTCTATGGTGTCACCCATCTGCGAATTGTAGGTGATAGTCAACTGGTTCTACGCCAAGTGCTCACCAAATACCACACTCGGGATCCTACGCTCAAGCCATAACAAGAACTTGAATCAGCCTATGCCAAGCTATTCTCCAAACTTATCTTTGTCCATGTGCTTCGTTACTAGAATCTTCTAGCAGATGCCCTCACTACCATCGCTTCAACTCTTAAAATGACTTACCCTGGGGATTTTGACAGCATCCCGATTGCACGTTGTCATACCCCAGCTGTTTAAGACCACGTTTTTCTATGGATCAACGAAGAAGTGTTGATGAAGGAAGAGAGGAAGAGCAAAATAGAAATCATTTGATGGAGTTGGAAGATGAGGAGAAACCATGGTACTATGAGATAGCGAGGTATTGCAGAAATAAAACATACCCTGAGGAAGCCACGAGTGATGGAAAGAAGGTAATAAGGAGACTGTCCTAGAAGTATACATTGGTTGGAAATACTCTCTATAGAAGGGGACTCACTGGAGTTTTGCTTAGATGCCTGGATGATGATGTTCTGAAGGTTGTTGAGGAGGCTCATTCAGGTGTGTGTGGTGGTCACGTGAATAGCCAAATGCTTGCCAAAAAGATCCTTAGGCAAGAATTTTACTGGCCTAGCATATGCGGAGGTTAAGGCAACAACTGTGTGCAAATTCATCATGAAGAACATCATCGCCATGATACACAACATCAGAAGAGCCCCAGGCATCAAGGCGGGGCATGTAGACCTGCTAACATTTCATAACAGCTAGGTAGGCCGAACGCACAGCACGACAGTTCTCAACATGGATTCGGACGGGGAATATGAGGACTTCTCGGACTGATGTACCTTGTACTTTGGTTCCCCCCCCCCTGTGTACTCTTGACCCCTCTATGTAGGGAGTCTTAGATTATGTTTCGTTATCCATGTACCCCCCCCCCCTCCATCCCTTGTCTTTGTACTTCTTACTTTCAGCTATATATAAAATCTAAAAACCCGATATCGACATTGGAGTTCGCTCCTTTGTCATATCCATTCAAAAAAAAAAAAAGAACATCATCACCAGGTTCGACATCCCAAGTACCATCATCACCAACAATGGACATTAATTCATCTCTCTAGAGCTCTGTGACCTCTACAACTTGTATAAAATTGCATTACATCATTCATTGCCACACCATCCGCAAGGCAATGGCCAAGCAGAGGCCACGAACAAAACCTTAATTAAAATCATAAAGAAAACTTGTGAGGCTAATAAGTTCTCGGATTGGCCAGAAAATCTTGTAGAAGCTCTATGGGTCTTCCGCACTTTAATCCATACTCCTGCGGGGCAGACACCGTTCGCCCTCACTTATGGAATGGAGGTTGTAGTACCATATAAGATTCTTATTCCCTCACAAAGGGTCCAGCTTGACATGGACTTGTCAATCGATGAGCGACGTGAATAACTCCTAGCACAACTGGAACTCTTAGAAGAGAAGCGTCTGGTCGCCGCAGAACACACAAGATCATTTCAGAATAGGCTCACTTGTTTTTATAAAAAGAAGGTAATTAAGAGAAAGTTTAAAATCGGTGAAATGGTAATCAAAAGAATCTTTGTAAAACCCGGTGGTCCCCGATCCAAACTCCAACTAAACTGGGAAGGGTCGTACGTAGTTAAAGAAGCATATCCAAGCAACGCGTACATGCTAGTGAATGTGGAGGGTGAGGAGCTCTCTCACCCTTGGAATAGGTTTTACCTCAAGAAATATTACCCCACCATAGGTGTTTGGGCTGACATGGCAGACAGACCATAAAATGAAAAGTTGTCATTTCTAATTAAGTTATTATTCTTGGTGGGTTAGCCCAAGGTATCGACGCCCACACACTTACACGACCACCCTCGGAAGCCAGAAGCACGAAATCTAAGGGAGGTCAATGCCTAACCAAGAGTCTAGGACATCACTTGTGTCTTTCCACTTGGTCAGCCAAAAGAAAGGGGAACCTGAGGGATCGACCTTTGAAACTATCCAAAGCTTAAATGGGTATAGGTCAAGGCCCAATAAGGGGAAAAGAAAAGAAAGAAAACAATGCAAATCAAAGCAAAAGAGCCAAAACAAGGCAAACCAAATATAAAAGCACGTCAAGAGCGGCAAAGTCCGCGCAGCGATCCAAATAGACCTGGTCATAAGTGTGCCAAAACCCCATAAGCCAAAAGACTGAACCCCATTGAGTGTAGGGCAGAGGAATAAGCGTCTCCTTGGTTACCCAAATTATTGGCAAAGTTCCTAAATATTGTCTTCCCTTCTCCCCTATGGGTACATCCTAGGTTCAAGACAAGGCAACAATCAACTAAAGAGGACGTCATCGGAAGCCACCTTAGGTGAAGGCACCACTTAAGCACATCTAACCTCTGTTTAACACACCTAAGAATTACTAATGAACTCCTAATGATGGCCGAGTGATTAAAGGGTCCAAGTACCACATCTTTCCAATTAGAGTGGATTACATTCATTCCGTGCGTCTTTTTTAGAAGGGACCATGCCAGGTTGTGGCGCATATTTTCGAATCCCCAAAAAATTGAATATTTTCAAAATCCAAAAAAATTGAATAATTTCAAAATCCAAAAAAATTGAATATTTTCAAAACAAAAAAATTGAATATTTTCAACACCCAAAAATTTGAATATTTTTAAAATCCAAAAAAATTGAATATTTCAGAACCAAAAAAAAATCAAACATGTCAAAATCCAAAAAAAATTAAAATAAAAACAGACATTTAGCTTGTTTGTTTAAGTGCTTTTTAGGCAACACAGAAAGGGAGAAGGCAAAGAACACATGCTATATATACCATGGCCAAAAGGGGGCCAACCCCAAAAGTACATCATGAAGTACCGCACCGGGTACACATCATCATGAAAAAAAAAAAATTACATATCATGTGGGTGGCCTAGCTCCCGCCACCACTCTTTGTCAGTCGAGGGTGTCTGCTGCTCTCTGCGTCGCCAGGATCTGCAATCGAGCGAGGAGGAGGTGGCCTCATGGAGACGCAGGAGTCGGTGGGCCGCTAGGCACCTCGTCCCTCCTGGACGTTCCTCTGGTACTCAGAGGACGACACCAAATAACTCGCGGACTAGGCGCTGGCTCGCCCATCCCTCATGGTGCGCTCGCGGACACGCCGGTACCGGTGCTCCGCCTAACACAGTAGGCACTCGAAGACACCCAAGTTAGTGTGTGCATCGAGGACCTGCTGGAAGAGACGCTCCCGCTCCTCGGCCCACTAGCTGCACTTCCACTCCCACCGGTCGCGCTCCCGCTCCCACTCCCTCCGCTCGACGGTCAACGTGACCCCCAACTCCGCAGGCTCACGAGGTTGGTCTACGTCGTACTGAGAGGCCTGAGTGCGCTGTGGAGCTCGGTGTACTACACATGAGCAAACACATGTAAGTATAAAGTAATTCATTTCTTATATATACCTAATTTATTTACTTACCCATGTAGTAAGGTCGCCCTCAGCTGTCTCTGCTGGAGCTACCGCCGATGCCAACTGCTCCCGGAGAGGGGCTACCTCCGGGTCGGGTGCACTCCTACTCGTGGAGGCACCCGCAGCATCGGTGCGCTTCACGATCATCTGCGCCGCACGCTGCACATGGAAAGTCAGGTCAGCACATGGTAAGAAGGATAAAGCAAAGGTATGATCTGTTGAACTTACCAGAGTCGCCAAGGCCTCACGAGCCTCCGCCAGCTAAGCCTCCATACCTGCTAGCTGGGCATGGAGGGTGTCGATCAGACCATCACGAGAATTTTGCACATACACACATTTGTTAGACTATCATGCATCTCACAATGAACAAGTCAAGTTTAGAAGTGCATACCTTGGCAGGCCTCATGAAGTCGCGCTCCTCGTAGACCTCCTGGTAGCACTGGAGGTAAGCAAAACTATCCGCTGCGTCGGACTCCATCGGGTACCCTCCACACGTCCAGTCCGCATACTGGTCGAGGAGGCGTAGGTGCCAGTCCACCTTCTTCGCCTTCCCCCTCGTCCTCCTACCAATGCCCCTCGGCTCCACCTCGTCAGACCACACCTGATGCAGCCCTAGTTTCCGCATGGCGAGCCAGAGGTGGAGTGGCTCGATCTCATTTAGGTAATGGACCCACAGGTCCCGCCCAAAATGAGGTCGACCGCTCTCCACCCACGGCTGGCCATCTTCGGTCATGCTCGCATAGGGCTGCCAGACCACCTGCACCCATACATGTGTCAATCACATATCACATATCATATTGAATGCATAGAATATGAGGTAAAGTACGTACTAGGATGGCCTGGAAGCCTCGGATATCGTGGCAGAGGCTGTCGAGCTGCAGACTGAAAGATGTCGTCATCACCACTGGAAACCACCTCCGTGCTACGGGCAGTTCGTCGGGCCGCACCTCCGTGGCCCTCCCCAGGGGAATGTAATAGTAACTACAAACCCGCATGCATGAATATATTGATTAGTTTGACTAATAATTTTGAATGAAGGAAAATTGAGAAAGCAAAAAAGAGCGTATTTGGAGGAGAGGGCGAACCCGCCCTCGGTAGTCTCACGGCCCGTGCCGTTGGACAGGTTGGCAAACATGTGGGCCAGGATGGCCTCACCCCATGCATACTGCCCGACTTGCTCCAAGTCATCCAGAATCACCAAAAATTGACAGTGGATGCCGTCACCCTTAGTCCCCACGAGCATCTTCACCAGGAAAAGGACAAGAAACCTTCTCAGGTCCCTGTCCACCCGCTCTGTGTCCTCGGGGTCTTGGCAATACACCTCTCGCCAGCCTCACTGTACGCTACACAAACTCGTGCAGTGACTCCTCCCTGATCTTCCTCACACCCCACAGACCCAGACACGCTGTAAGTGCCACTCGGGTCTGCCATCCTCTGGTCGTCGAGCTCATCCTCACCCATCGGCTCCATCCCCAAAAGGTCGCGGGTATGCTCTATGTAATCACTGTAGGTAGCCCCCGTCACCGCCTCTCCATCTACCTGCAGCCCCATGATCTGTGCCACGTCCTCCAGGGACAGCACCATGTGCCCCCAGGGCATCAGGAATGCCTTGCTCACCCAAACCCATCTCTCCCGTAGAGCCTGTACCAGGGGACTATCTACATTGAACTGCTCGATCTCCAAGATTGGCCCAAATCCAATCACACAAACTCTCTCTCTCTGAATGTTAGGGAGTCCCTGGTATGCCGCTATCACTAGTGGCCATTGAATCCTCGGCCTCATAACTCCCTGCACATAAAAAAGGCACACATAAGTCAGCACAAGTTTAAACACACTTTAAAAAAAAAAAAAAAACTGAGCACAAAATAGGCCCACAATCTGTCCTCGGGGGACCCTTTGAATCACGACCAACACAGTGGTCGAGCTTCTGTACAAATCACGACCACTGTGCCAGTCGCGGTTTCTATTGAAACATGACAACTTAAGCCATCGTGATTCAAGCCCTTGAACCGTGACGGGTGGTGTCGTAGCGATTCCCCTTTCACTGTCCCCGGTGCCGACAGGCACCCCTTCTTCCACAAATCACAAAAAAAGGAGAGAGGGTAAGAGGCTTACTAAATCAACGCGTGGTGGCACTTCCCGCCCTCTTCTTCCTCACTGGAAGGTCCTCGCCAGCACCTCTTCCTCTTCCTCTAGTGCTTCCTCCTCCATGGTCGTCGCCGGTGCCGCCTCTTCCACTGTCGCCAGAGCTTCCTCCTTCTCGATCACTATCGCCAGCTCACCAGGGACGGCCAATAGCTCGTCCGCCATCGCCCAGGCGGCCGTGCCCGGCATTTCGACCATCCCCTCCACCACCTCCATCGCCGGTGACGAGGATCCCTCCAGAGAACTGTCGTTTTACCGGCATTTGGATGCCATTGCCTTCTTCATCATCGAACTGTTAGAGAGAGAAGAGAGAATTGAGAGATGAGGGAAATCGGAGATGAGGGAGATGAGATGAGAGAGAGCTTCGAAGTGAGAATTGCAAAAGAGTGAGCAGTCGGCGCCCTCGGGACAAGTTTAAATCGCATCGTATAAAGATGTTGCGAATTTGAGATGTTCATTTAAAATGCGTCAGAGGCCATCGTCGCGATTCAGAAAGTCATCATTGCTCCGTTGCTGAGTTTAAGGCACTAAATTTTGAATTTTGAAGTACGAATTGAAATGCAACGGGCTATGTGGTCGCGATTTAGAGATAAGCGCGGAGGTCTCGTTGGACGCGGATCAAGAGTATAAGCGCGACGCTTGTGTCTATCGCGACTCAAAAGGCTCACCCGAGGGCCAATTTTGAGGAGAAATTCTAAGCTGTTTGGATGATACAATCATGTAAAATAATGCAATTTGGCTGTGTAAAGGTGCAATATAATTCTTATTAATGATTCATTTTTGTCGTTTACTTCCTCCACATGTGGGACCAGCCGCCTGAAAGAGCAGAATTTCCACAGTGCTTTGATGGTGTCCGCCTCTTCTCCGTCATTGTTGGTACCAATCTCGCATCTCTTGATCGGCGGAAAATGAGACACCCCCTCGAAGTTGCGTTGTGGGAGTCCGAGTTGAGAGAGGCAGCGGTGTGGGTTGTAGAGCACGAATTCAGTAGCGCATATTAGTCGCAGCTCTACACCGGGTGCTAGCCACGCCCGTAGATCCCTGGCTAGAAAAGGCGTCAGAGTACAAGTGAACGTGTTTCTGGGCATGCTTGGGAGGTGGTCACGCCAATTTGCCCGCGTCTTGAGTTGTGGCACCCGGTTAGCCACACGCCCTTCTAAGCCAACTAAGTTGTCCATGTGATGAAGCAGACTCTTGGAGAAGATGCGGGATGAGCTAGGGACTTCATTATTCACATCAAACTTGAAGTGCAGGTCAGTCCAACAAGTGAATAATAACATGGAACCATAAGGAGGCCTACCCAAGCTCACTGTCGTGAGTCAGTTGTAGAGGAAGGCTAGCACCGCTGGTCCCAGTCTCTCTCCCTCCCATATACCGCACACCACGCTTAGTTGCTCCTCCTCAAGAGTGTTGTCTATTGATGGAATGAGGAGTGCACCAGCTAGGCATATGGCGAATCCCCTCATAACTTTCTCCAGTCTTTCATCATCTCTCACCTTTGTTATTTCTTTCAATGTCCAAACCGCCAGTTATTGAGGATTGATACCTTTTCCAGTTTGGACACTTCGAGCCGCTCTTGCATCCATGAAGCTTTCAAGTATCTCCTTGATCGAAATACTCCTTGGCATGATCGCCATATCATCCTCATCACCTCTTTTCATCTGCTTCAAGCCTAACAAAGTTTCAATTTCATCCAATAGGATAGTGGCTTCGAAGGTTTTGAAGAGGAAGGTGTGGGTTTGATGATGCCATAGTTCTACCAATGCCCCCATAGCCGCCCAATCAAGATGAATATCATTGTATCTTTTGGCATGGATGGCTAGATTTTGGATTCCCCACCAAGAGAGGATGGTAGTCATGTCAAGACTAATGGAGGAGGTGAGTTTCTAGAGCCAGGGAAGATGCATATATCGCCTATTGCCTGGGAAAAGGCGATAGTCCTGTGAGTTGATGGCCAAGGATGGTGTGTGCATGCATGGAGATGGGTGACATAGGATGGGTGGTAAGAGATTGGCGCATGGGAGTTTGGGTCATGGCATGCCACATGGAGGTGTCATCATGAGCATGGGTATAGTAATGAGATGGCATGGGTAGGAGATGGGCCATGGGTTAGGATGGTTCAGCCATGGCAGGTTTTAGAAGAAGAGGAAAACAAAAATAAAAAAGAATAGAAGAAGAACAACAAAGAATAAGATGAACATGTAAGAACATAGTAGGAACACATTGAATTCAATGCAAGAAATCATCTAAACTCACCAATTTTGCCTGAATTAGCTTGCAAATGTGTCCATCAATCTTGCATAGCCTTTGAAATCCTTCAACCCTTTGCTTCTTCGATGAGGGGGCTCCATGATGCTCCATGGCTTCCTCTCCTTCTCTTCTTCTTCTCCTTGCCAATTGCTTGATTCTTACACTTTGGAGAGGTTGAAAATATGAATATTGCATGATTTGGGGTGTTTTTAAACGCCTATGGCCGCACAAGCCCGGAGGCCAGCACAAAAGAGAGCAAGGAGTGCAAAATAGGCAAGAAAATCCAGCCTCGGGTGGAAGTTAAAAATCGCGTCCGACACATACGTAGCGATTCAAGTGCCTCACTCCAACTTCCATTGTGACTGGTAAAGGTAAATCACGACCACTTGAGTCTTCGTGATTCAAGTAAGTGAAGCGCGTCCATATACCCTGTCGCGATTTCAAGCAACATTATTTTGATATTTTGCTCCATTATTTGTTGCTTGTCAATGCTAATGAGTCTTTGAGAGTAGGTTTTGGATACGCATCTCTTGCCGTACACTCCATGATCATCTTCGGCGATCTCCAACCCGATATTGTATCATTGTAACCTACTATTTTCTATACTCTATTAGAGCATATTAACGACCTCGAGACTCTGAGGAATCTTAAATTTGAGTTCCCCTCCACTGCCAAAAATAGTGATGATTTTAGAGGATTCTTACGACTTGAGGATAAGCTGTTACGCTTTGCAAGAAGGATGACAGATTCCATCTGGTATCATAACTTTTGCATCGTAGCAATATTATCCTTGATTATTTTGTATTTTCTTTTGGTTTAATCTTTTTCTTTTAGCCCAGCTTGCATCATATAGGATCTTGAGTTCATTTCCGGAAAGTTACTCTCGTGCTTAACTGAAGAGAACCATTCATTCTAAAATTCCAACTAGCATGAAATATTTCATTCCGAGTCAAGCATTCAATTCACTTTGTTGATGCTTGGAGATCGTCTTTTAAGAAACTCCTTGTTTTGGATTCCTTTATCAATTCATCTATTTTCACTATAGATCCACCTTGGCTGCAGCATGTCCACAAGCTAGTAAACGCTCCCAAAATGGTGAAACCTATCAGATTATGTCTGTAGGTACTTCCCCAACGCTGGAATTTGATCCTTCTCCCCTTCGTGCCTATGTGCACATCCTTTCCTTTCGTCCAAACATTGGGTTTTCTCTTGAGGTTTTTTTACAAGCTGCTTCATGGTGAATTGAAGAACAACTCTTGTCATATGTTGTTGAGGCGTGTCTCATCACACCTTGGCGTCTATTTTTTAGTCACTCCACTTCTTTCCACTCAATCCACTTCATTCCATTACTTTCATTTCGTGTCATTCCGCTCAATTTCCTTGCAAAGCAGACGCCAAGGAGAGATAGCTGTAGACATGTCATTTTGACCACATATCGAGTAAATTTCATGTTATACCACAATACATCAAGGTGGCTCTCTTCAATTAACCTCTTGAATGATTTTCCTATTTTTCTAGATTTTTCTAAGCTTTTTAGGAATTTTTCTAGGGTCTTTGAAGGGGTCTATTATGCACCATTTATTCACGTCTGACACAGTGGTTGCGGTTTAGGATGTTTGATCCGAGACGGGTAGAGCCGATGCATATCACACTTCCTTTTCTGGTGCTTACCACATTTGAAATCGTGTCCAACAAGGTCACCGCATTTAAGGTTTTCCAATTTAGTATTATGGAAAATCCCAAAAGTGTTTTTGGAAAGATTTTATTGCTAATTAGAATCACATCTGCATGGTCCGTCGCGTTTCTGACCATCCATCATATGAAGATCGACCCTCTTCAGAAGATCGATTCTGTTCAAATACACAACCACTTATGTCGTCGCGATTCAATATTTCCATTTATGATATTTGGAAAGAATCAATTAGTATTGGAAGTGTTTGAAATGTGGCAGCTTATGTCGTCACGATTCTAAAACCGGCTATAATCGATGATTGGAAAGGCTTAATCGGAGCAAGTCAAGCATTATGAACATGGCGCTTTGGTCAGTTGTGATTCACATCAAAAAGCATCCACTGTGTCTGACGCGATTCTTGAATTTCTCCCCTATAAAAAGACCCCAGAGGCCACTGTTTTGAATAGAACCCAAGCATTATGGCAAAGCCCTACCGCACTGGAGACTCACATTCTGAAGCTAAGGAGAAAGGCTGCCACCTCAAGCTACTCCGAGCATCCGTCCATTGGAGTCCGAAGCCTTCATCTCTCTTCATTGCTTTGGAGCTAGGGGAATTCTTCTTCCTCTTGGACATTCCTACTGCAGGCTCATTTCACCACCCCCTTTTCTCCTCATCATTCTCTTTTGTTTCATTTCATTCGCTTTTAGTTTTCATTCACCACATCATACTCACAGACACACATCATTTCATTTCCATCACACCTAATTCTTAGGGGTTCAACACCACTCCCACGAGGTGTGTTTAAGCCCATGCCGTTGAGTTTTATCTCATTTCCTTTGATTCTGGTACTTCACAACATAGTCTAATCTCTCTTCATTTGTTTGCTTGTTTCATGTTTTTTGCTAGGTAAACATCGAGCTAAAGTCTTCTTCGCTGGCCGGCCGTCCGGTTGAAGGAGAAGAGGTCAACCCACAACCACAACTCCCGCGATCTTTGGGTGAAGGTAAGTATTCGTCTACGCCTTTTTACCCATCTCCTTCGACACCCACACGTGTCTGGTGATCAGATTTCCATCATCGTGCACACACGCACCCCTTTTATTTTCCTTTTGTCCTTCTTCCATCTGCTTTTTATTTTATAAAATTTTCTTTTTTTAATTAATATTGTGGAGTGTTTGAGACGAAAAGCACGTTCACAATTTCTTACATTTTAGTTGCAGTTACCTTCTACTTAGGCACCCATGTGCACCCCTCCTTCGACACCCACGTGTGTCCCTTCCTTCGTACCCCACGCGGTACAACTCCCCTCCCCTCGTACCCCACACAGTACTCCTTTGAGATCCCCCCCATCATTACCAATTTGTGTTAGTGTCATCTTTTCTTTCTCTCCATAAAGTTTAATTAAAAAAAAAATCATCATCCTCCTCCCCTCCCCATTTACTTACTTTCACCTAAAGAAAACATCCTGTTTTGACTTCTACTTGACTGTTTGAATAGCATGTTTGGTTGATTTCCTGCTTTTATAAACTCTCAGTTGCTTCTTGAATCACGACATGTTCAGACGTCATGTTTTTGTCTTTTGTGCAACGGTTTACCTCGTCGTGATTTGTGACAGACGTTGGAGGGAGTTGTCGCGGCTCTTACAGCTTTTGAAAGCTGTCAGATCCGCGACCAACTAAATGGTCGTGATTTATCTTGAAGCGTGACGACTGAACTCGTCGCATTTCTGTCTGTTCATAAAAAGCAGGGGTTGTTGTCATTTTTCTTTCTTTTGCATTTGCAGGGCATACTTCGGCTGGGGGACCTCCTTCCCTCCTTACACTAGGATTCAAACACCTCTCTCGGTGAGGGCTATCTGTAAGGTCTCGGGTCTTTAATGGATCCTTATTGGGTCTGTAGAGGTCCTGTGTAGTTGACGGCCAGGGCTTGCCGTTAAGTCTGAGTCAGCGTCCAGTGATGTGGACGTCTGAGATTGAACTCAGCGACAAGCTATGTGGACGTTAATCTGTAGGCGGTTCAGTTGGCGGCCATTGATGTTGACGTCGACTAACCAGTCCTGTTGAAATAGGGCAGCCCGAGAGCAGAGTTCCTTCTTCTCCTTTTCTCTCCTTCCTTCCACCTTAGCCTTTCTTGATTTCTGTAGCTTCTGTTGAGTAATTTGAGCTCGTGGGAAGCCCCTGGATCGTGTGGCGTTGCTAGATCGGGCGGGAATCGCAAGGTTTTGGTGTGATTTGCGCGGAGTCTTTGGGGAGATCCGGCGCGATTGGTGGCTGTTTGGGGATTCTTAAGGCGTTCTGAGGTAGGGACTTAACCCCTATAACCCTCCCCAGCAAACCAGCATGTCCAATTAAGCAAATTGGTGTGTAATTTATGGTTTAGGGTTTGGGTTGTATCATGCCGGGATTTGGGTAAATTAGACAATCTAAGTGTTAGAATGTTTAGTTTAGATGTTCTGGTAGTGTAAACTGATGTGAGGATGTGTTTCCTTCCATCAGTCAGAATGTTATTTAGTATTTCTGCCCTTTTGGGACTGATTCGGGTCAGTTCTGGGTATGGGGAGCTGAAGATATCAACGTCCACATCTATTGACGTTGAGATCTTCAGGGGTGAATTAAACGACAAGGTCGATTGCCGTTTAGTTCTTATTAACGACATGAGGGTTGCCGTTTACCCCATGTTGGCGGCAATCGATGTGGCCGTTTATATCCTGTCTCCCAGCAGACTTAAGCTGTGTGATTAGAGGCGAATGACATGTGATGTCCGCCCTAATAACACATATGGGCCAGGCTTAGAGTGTGACTCCGCCTGTGCATAGTAGTAGTTGTTTGTGGCACGAGGTGTTTACTACTGTACGGGGTTTCAGACGTTGAGTGTGTTCCGTCTGTTGTACGCGTGTTGCGTTACCATGTACCCGTTTCTGTTGTGTTACCTAGGCGTGGGTGCGACTCCGTCTAGACGACTAGTGTGTGGTTGTCCTCCGCTAGTGAGCCGGGACATCGAGTGCGACTCTGTCCTGTGCGTACTCCTTTTGGTGGTTTTGAGCCGGTCTCCGTGGAGCCCCTTCTCTACCGCTAGGGTCAAGCGTAGGGGAAAAACCGGTCGTGGACCAGACGCGAGAGAGAGCGTCTGTAGTGTGCACACGTGGCTGGGGTTGAGAGCCTCTGTGGTGACGGGACGCCGAGCCACAGACCCTAGCTGAGTCCTACTTGCTGTGTGTGTGAGTGTGTGTTACTGAGCCGTGTGGTTTACAGTTTTGTGTGGTGCGACGTGTACTTACTTTCTGTTTTTACTTTCCGCACTTTAGACTGTTACTGGTGGGGTTACTTTTCCCTACTGGGTCTCTTTCTTGAGACTCACTCCCTTCCCTTTCAGGTGGGTCTTCGTCGACTCCCGTTCCAGGCGAGTCTAGCCACTCCGGTGTTGGTGCTCCCTAGCTGCAGTGAGTTGTACCTTTTTGTTGTACTTCTGTACTCTGTACTTTGTCTCAGACTCTGAGGTTGTATATGATATGTTCATATAGTGGAATTTTACTGCTTTGCATGGTGTGTATCTTCTTACATATAGTCTCCTCGGACTCTAAATTCCTACCCTTCCGAGCTTGTCTCGTGGGTTAGCGGGTCAGAATTCGGGTTACTGGTTGTTACTGGTAATGCGGATTCTGGGTCGTTACAGTTTGGTATCAGAGCCTGGTCTGATGAGATATATATAAGAAATGCCTACCATGTTAACTCAGAGTCTAAAGAGTACAGCTGCACTGTAGTTAGTTATGTAGCCGGAGTTAGTTAGTGTATTTATGTGTGTATTTTTGTTCTGTGTATAGTTCTATGGCGCCTAGGCGACGTCCTAGAGAGGGAGTAGCTGAGCAGGCGACTCGTCCGGAGGTTGGAGATGCTCCGCCACCTCAGCAGACGCAGCCTTTGCCACAGGATGCGCATAGTGGTATTGTTCCGCCGCCGCCACCTCCACCCAGGTAGCTCAGGGATTGGACATGACTCATTTTCTTGAGGGGATGGCTCAGTTTGTTGCTCAGCACCGTGACGCGCCGGTACCCCAGGGTGGTACTGGGAGGGTGTTGAGGGAGTTCTTGCAGTTTCAGCCTCCTCAGTTTTTGGGCCAGCCTGATCCAGATGTAGCGCGAGCTTGGCTAGATGCAGTGGAGCGGACTTTTCGTTCCATGGAGTGTGTTCCAGAGGAGCGAGTGCTGCTAGCCAGTTACCAGTTGCAGGCGCAGGCGTTGACTTGGTGGTCCGCTGAGTGGGAGACTACTTTTCAGTCTCGCCCACTTAGACAGATTCCGTGGCAGGAGTTTGTTGTTTCCTTTGAGAGAGCCTTCTGTCCTACTTACGTCCGGACGGAGAGGTTGTACCAGTTTCTGGACTTGCAGCAGAGGGACTCTACTGTGGTGCAGTACAGGGCCAGATTTGTGGAGTTAGGGCGTTATGCTCCGCAGATTATGGGAGATGAGGGTTTGAGGACTCAGCAGTTCGTGAGAGGCTTGAGGCCAGAGCTCAGGCAGGCGCTGATAGTTGCTCGTGTCACAGACTTGGATGCGGCCTATCAGACAGCGGCAGCGTTGAGGCAGACACCTTGCGGACTCGTGCTCGGAGTGCAGAGGTTCAGACGCAGGTAGTTCCTTCCAGCCTCGCCAGCAGCAGGTACTGTGCAGACGACCCCGAGGACTACGACTTCTTACGCGTCCACTTCTACTGGGACGTCGGCGAAGTCAGGATCTCGGAGGAAGTTTCGGCGTGATAGGAGGCAGGCAGAGCAGAGGCAGCAGTCGGTTGGGAGTGTGCAGCAGCCGACAGGTCAGCCTTCGCAGCAGGTACAGCGTACTTTTGCTGGGCAGTGTTACCGGTGTGACCAGATGGGTCATATGGCACGAGATTGTCCTTTGCTACCTCGTGTACCGCAGCAGCAGACTCAGACTCAGCCCCGAGTGCAGCAGCAGCAGCAGCAGGCACCAGTGCAGCAGCGTCAGCAGACTGGAGGTTCTGGTGGGTCCAGAGGTAGAGGTCGTGTTACCCACTTGACTCGTGCAGACGCGGAGGCAGCTCACCTGGTGGAAGGTACTGTTTCAGTTTTTGGTTGTGCAGCTAGAGTTTTGTTTGATTCCGGTGCCTCTCACTCTTTTGTGTCTGAGGACTTTTTAGACTCCCTTGGAGAGTTGAGTTCGGGAGAGTCTGTTGAGTTGGCAGTAGAGTTGCCGACGGGGGACTTTGTCCTTACGTCCTACTGTCTCGAGGAGGTACCTGTGCAGTTGCAGGATCAGTTGTTGTCAGCCCGTTTGTTTGCCTTGCAGTTGCATGATTATGATGTGATTTTGGGTATGGATTGGTTGGAGCGGTATGGTGCAGTGATGGATTGCCAGAAGAAGAGGGTGCACTTGCGGATACCTGGAGCAGCGGCGTTCTACTTCCAGGGTATCGTACCTCTTACTTCTCGCTTTTTAGTTTCTGCTTTGAGGGCAGGGAGGTTACTTGCTTCTGGTTGTCAGGGTTTCCTAGTTTCTGCAGTGACTCTTGACCAGATTGCCTCGGGAGTGGGAGACATTCCTGTAGTGTGTGAGTTTCCGGATGTCTTTCCGGAAGAGTTGCCTGGTCTTCCACCAGAGAGAGAGATTGAGTTTACTGTAGAGTTGGTTCCTGGCACTTTACCTTTTGCGCAGGCACCGTACCGTATGGCACCAGCGGAGTTGAGGGAGTTGAAGAGGCAGCTTGAGGAGTTGTTGGAGAAGGGCTATATCCGTCCTAGCTTTTCTCCGTGGGGGTCACCTGTTTTGTTTGTCCGGAAGAAGGATGGTAGCCTGAGGTTGTGTATCGATTATAGGAAGCTAAATCAAGTGACCATCAAGAATAGGTATCCTTTGCCTAGGATTGATGATCTCTTTGATCAGCTTCAGTCTGCTCGTGTCTTCTCGAAGATTGACTTGAGGTCGGGCTACTATCAGTTGCGGATTAGAGACTCGGACATTGAGAGGACTGCTTTTCGGACCAGATATGGACACTTTGAGTTTTTGGTGATGCCGTTTGGGCTCACCAATGCTCCAGCAGCCTTCATGGATCTGATGCACCGGGTGTTCCACCAGTTCTTGGACCGGTTTGTCGTAGTGTTTGTTGACGACATTCTGGTGTACTCCGCTTCGGAGGAGGAGCACGCCGAGCACCTGAGGATCGTGTTGCAGACTTTGCGAGAGCACCAGTTGTATGCCAAGCTTAGCAAGTGTGAGTTTTGGCTACAACAGGTTCACTTCTTGGGGCACGTGATCTCAGGTGAGGGAGTTTCAGTAGATCCAGCGAAGGTTGAGGCAGTTTTGCAGTGGGAGAGTCCCAGATCTGTGTCTGAGATTCGTAGCTTTCTGGGTTTGGCAGGTTACTACCGCAGGTTTGTTCGAGACTTTTCTCAGGTTGCTGCACCCTTGACTCGGTTGACGAGAAAGGGAGTTCCGTTTGAGTGGTCGGATCAGTGTGAGCAGAGTTTCATAGAGTTGAAACGACTGCTTACGTCGGCGCCAGTTCTTGCCTTACCTTCAGGTGAGGAGGGTTTTGAGGTTTGCACAGATGCTTCAGGTGTTGGTTTGGGTGCGGTTCTGATGCAGCAAGGCCGAGTGGTGGCTTATGCGTCTCGCCAGCTTAAGCCCCACGAGGAGAGTTACCCGACCCACGACCTAGAGCTTGCAGCTGTGGTGTTTGCTTTGCGGATTTGGCGTCTTTACCTGTACGGAGTGAGCTTTGTAGTCCGTACCGACCACCAGAGTTTGAGATGTGTTTTCTCAGAGGGATCTGAATATGAGGCAGCGTCGATGGATGGAATATCTGAAGGACTATGATTTCAGCATTGAGTATAAGCCTGGAAAGGCGAATGTAGTTGCAGATGCCTTGAGTAGGAAAGCACAGATGAGTCATCTGATGCTTAGAGAGTGGCAGTTGTGGCAGTCTGCAGCAGAGGGGTCTTTCAGTGTTTCGTCCAGTCGTTTGTGTGTGTTGGGCAGTTTGTTAGCAGCTCCCGCGTTGTGAGACAGGTTGCTGAGGCTCAGCAGGCAGATCCCGAGTTGTGCAGTGTGTTGCTTCTCCCAGAGGTTGAGCTTTGTGAGGACGGGACTGTTAGGTTCCGAGGTAGACTCTATGTTCCTGTTGAGGAGTCTATCAGGAGAGTCGTGTTGCAGGAGGCACATGGTTCCAGGTACTCTATTCATCCAGGGGCGACCAAGATGTACCACAGGTTGAGACGTCAGTTTTGGTGGCCTGGGATGAAGAGAGACATAGCGGCTTTTGTTGCGAGGTGTTTGGTCTGTCAGCAGGTGAAGGCCGAACATCAGCGTCCGGGAGGACTTGTGCAGCCGTTAGAGATTCCGATGTGGAAGTGGGACCATGTTACGACTGACTTTGTTTGTGGTTTGCCGAGGACAGCTGGAGGTTTTGATAGCATTTGGGTTCTTGTGGACAGATTGACGAAGACTGCCAGATTTTGCCTGTCAGGACTAGTTGGGGTGTGAGTAGGTTGGCCGCGTTGTACGTAGAGCGGATTGTTCCTTTGCATGGAGTGCCGATCTCTATCGTGTCAGACAGGGATCCTCGCTTCACTTCTGGGTTCTGGCGCAGTTTCCAGAGAGCTTTGGGGACAGAGTTGGCTTTTAGTTCCGCCTACCACCCTCAGTCAGACGGTCAGTCAGAGCGGACTATCCAGACTTTGGAGGACATGCTTAGAGCTTGTTGCCTGGAGTGGCAGGGGTCGTGGACAGTTCACTTGCCGTTGGTCGAGTTTGCATATAATAATAGTTATCACTCCAGTATCGGTTTGGCACCATATGAGGCTTTGTACGGACGACCGTGTCGCACTCCTCTTGACTGGTTCGAGGTTGGCGAACGAGTTGTCACGGGGCCGGAGTTGGTTCAGCAGTCAGTTGAGGTAGTTCAGCTTGTGAGACAGAGGCTTCAGTCAGCTCAGAGTCGGCAGAAGAGTTATGCAGATCAGCGCAGACGACCGCTCGAGTTTCAGGTAGGAGACCAGGTGTTTGTTCGTGTGTCTCCTATGAAGGGAGTGGTGAGGTTCGGTAAGCGTGGGAAGTTGAGTCCTCGCTTTATTGGGCCTTTTACCATTTCTGAGCGTGTCGGGAGTTTGGCGTACAGACTTGAGCTTCCGTCAGAGTTGGCAGCAGTGCACGACGTGTTTCACGTGTCGATGCTTCGGAGGTACCTTTCTGACGAGTCTCACGTTCTGCAGAGTGCAGAGTGGTCTGAGGTGACTCCAGTGTTGACTGTACCCGAGTTTCCGTTGCACATTGAGGATCGCCGAGTTCAGAGGTTGAGGAACAAGGCTATCCCTTTAGTTCGTGTTGCGTGGCAGCGACACTCCGGTGGTGAGTTGACATGGGAGCGGGAGGACGAAATGCGCGAGCATTTTCCGTACCTCTTTGGTGAGTTTTCTTTCCTGTTGTTGTTTGAATTTTGAGGGCAAAATTCCTTAAGGGGGGAGAGCTGTAAGGTCTCGGGTCTTTAATGGATCCTTATTGGGTCTGTAGAGGTCCTGTGTAGTTGACGGCCAGGGCTTGCCGTTAGTCTGAGTCAGCGTCCAGTGATGTGGACGTCTGAGATTGAACTCAGCGACAAGCTATGTGGACGTTAATCTGTAGGCGGTTCAGTTGGCGGCCATTGATGTTGACGTCGACTAACCAGTCCTGTTGAAATAGGGCAGCCCGAGAGCAGAGTTCCTTCTTCTCCTTTTCTCTCCTTCCTTCCACCTTAGCCTTTCTTGATTTCTGTAGCTTCTGTTGAGTGATTTGAGCTCGTGGGAAGCCCCTGGATCGTGTGGCGTTGCTAGATCGGGCGGGAATCGCAAGGTTTTGGCGTGATTCGCGCGGAGTCTTCGGGGAGATCCGGCGCGATTGGTGGCTGTTTGGGGATTCTTAAGGCGTTCTGAGGTAGGGACTTAACCCCTATAACCCTCCCCAGCAAACCAGCATGTCCAATTAAGCAAATTGGTGTGTAATTTATGGTTTAGGGTTTGGGTTGTATCATGCCGGGATTTGGGTGAATCAGATAATCTAAGTGTTAGAATGTTTAGTTTAGATGTTCTGGTAGTGTAAACTGATGTGAGGATGTGTTTCCTCCATCAGTCAGAATGTTATTTAGTATTTCTGCCCTTTTGGGACTGATTCGGGTCAGTTCTGGGTATGGGGAGCTGAAGATATCAACGTCCACATCTGTTGACGTTGAGATCTTCAGGGGTGAATTAAACGACAAGGTCGATTGCCGTTTAGTTCTTATTAACGACATGAGGGTTGCCGTTTACCCCATGTTGGCGGCAATCGATGTGGCCGTTTATATCCTGTCTCCCAGCAGACTTAAGCTGTGTGATTAGAGGCGATTGACATGTGATGTCCGCCCTAATAACACATATGGGCCAGGCTTAGAGTGTGACTCCGCCTGTGCATAGTAGTAGTTGTTTGTGGCACGAGGTGTTTACTACTGTACGGGGTTTCAGACGTTGAGTGTGTTCCGTCTGTTGTACGCGCGTTGCGTTACCGTGTACCCGTTTCTGTTGTGTTACCTAGGCGTGGGTGCGACTCCGTCTAGACGACTAGTGTGTGGTTGTCCTCCGCTAGTGAGCCGGGACATCGAGTGCGACTCTGTCCTGTGCGTACTCCTTTTGGTGGTTTTGAGCCGGTCTCCGTGGAGCCCCTTCTCTACCGCTAGGGTCAAGCGTAGGGGAAAAACCGGTCGTGGACCAGACGCGAGAGAGAGCGTCTGTAGTGTGCACACGTGGCTGGGGTTGAGAGCCTCTGTGGTGACGGGACGCCGAGCCACAGACCCTAGCTGAGTCCTACTTGCTGTGTGTGTGAGTGTGTGTTACTGAGCCGTGTGGTTTACAGTTTTGTGTGGTGCGACGTGTACTTACTTTCTGTTTTTACTTTCCGCACTTTAGACTGTTACGGTGGGGTTACTTTTCCCTACTGGGTCTCTTTCTTGAGACTCACTCCCTTCCCTTTCAGGTGGGTCTTCGTCGACTCCCGTTCCAGGCGAGTCTAGCCACTCCGGTGTTGGTGCTCCCTAGCTGCAGTGAGTTGTACCTTTTTGCTGTACTTCTGTACTCTGTACTTTGTCTCAGACTCTGAGGTTGTATATGATATGTTCATATAGTGGAATTTTACTGCTTTGCATGGTGTGTATCTTCTTACATATAGTCTCCTCGGACTCTAAATTCCTACCCTTCCGAGCTTGTCTCGTGGGTTAGCGGGTCAGAATTCGGGTTACCGGTTGTTACTGGTAATGCGGGTTCTGGGTCGTTACACTATCTCTCCATTAGGCATTCCATCTCATTGGACTAGAGAATCCTCACCAGGATCTCCGTAAGTCTCCGTACCCTGTAGATTCCCTCACGGTGGACCGAGCAGGTTGTACCATTCTAGAGACTCGTGCTAGCATATCCTACATTGAGAGGGAGTGTATTTAGTGAGCCCGAAGTTCTCATCTTACCCATCTACGCCCATACCCACTTTGGAGTGCAATATTTCAATAAAAATCTACATTGAATCATATTGAAACAATCAATTAGACTTGAGCATCCCTAAGTGTGTGATTAAAAGCCATTAACTTCTTCTCTCAAACTTGTTTGAGTAGTTGTTTGTAAGTTGTTCGTTAATCCACTTGTGTGTTTAAATCTCATGTTGCTTCGTTCAGGCAAAAATCTTGGAATGGTTGAGTTTGAGAACATGGGTTATCAAAAAGATGTTTATGATGAGGTGTATGATTCCATGGAACCACTCTCATGACTCCCCAATGAACCTCATGCTGGTCCATCCACTTCACATGTTAATGTGGTGGATTCACAGTCCCCTAACCTTTCCCCGAGGCATGTCACTGGAAATGCCTCTACTTCTATTGATCTATCCCAACTTGTGGACCTCCTCCAGAACCTCCAACCCTCTCAACCTCAGGAGGTTTAGGCTGCCTTGTAGGGGAAATCCATCCCCGAACCTATCCAATCTCTCCACCCAAACACACATGTATTCTATGAACCCACTCGCGACCCGATAGTCTGAGCATCTCCTGCCCCCTCGCGGGCTAATTCTATTGCTAACTCTCACCCCCACAGTCTTGTTGGGAGGCCTTCTCTTGTCTGACCAAGCCCCATCGCGGCAAGGCCCACTTACCCCCCTCGAGCTCCGGCCCACACTTCCACGCCCACTAGCACACCTCCCCGCTACCATTCTATTCAGGTGTGTGCACCCCAACCTCATTCTTCTAGGGTGCCTCCAAATCATCCTTTGATCAACTCACCGAAGCCGTCCTGGGGATGTTGAGTTGGTTGGAACAAGATCTGAAAAGGGTGTCCACACCCAAAGATTCCTTTGAGCTCGCTCTTCCTTCTTTGCCAGTTTTCATCTCCCCCTTCTGAACTGTCTGTTACCGCCATTACAACGACACCGGCAATTGATTCGTACATATCAAGGAATTTATGTACGAGTCATCCTTTTGTCAGAATGATAATCACGCCCTCGCCTTTCTGTTCCGCCGATCTCTAGATCGACCTGCCCTCGAGTGGTTCTATTCTCTAGAGCATGCAGATGCCAAGGACTTTGAAGTAGTGCAGAGGAAATTCTTGCAGTTGTACAGGGACCGAGTTGGTCCTTCATTGTCAATCACCGACTTAATGGCTAAGAGGATGAAGGCGGATGAGATTTCATGCACTACGCTGATCGATGGTGAGCATTAGCTGAGAGGCTGAGGGATCCTTTGTCCGAGTCTGAGCAGGTGAAGATGATCACTGCGAATGCCACGCCACAGTTTAGGCATATCTTGGCAATGAATAAGCTGACAGCCATGGAGGAGTTATATGAGAGGGCTCGTTATATCCAAACTCAATTGAAGGACTCTCCTATCACGACTGTGTTTGAGCCGAAGGCTAGGATGTTCAAGAAGAGCAATGGTACCCCCCCTACTAGTTGTCCCATGACTGAAGGGGTTATGCAGGATGAGCAGGTGAGTGCTATGGGCAACCCAAGCTCCTCCACTTATCGCCTAAACACTAACCCTTGGCCTCAACAACCACAACCACCAACCTTAAGGCCAAACAATCCTCTAAGGGCACCACCCCAACAGCCTCAATAACCTCAGCAACACCAACAGCCCCAATATCAGCAAGATCCTCCTCCGAACAAATACCGCCAAGATCCTCCCCCTCCTCAATATCATCAAGCCCCACAGCCTTAGTATCGCCAACCTCCTCCTCCGCAATACCAGAAACAGCAACCAGCACCTCCCCAACAACCTCCACAGTACAACCAAGTCCCTCCTCCAGGCACCTACGATCCCCAGCAGCCCAGATGTCAGCCTGTCCCAAGAAGAGCCCACTACCATCCCCTGCTGGGGACTTTACCTGACATTTTCAATGCTCTTATGGTCGCCAATGTGCTCACCTTGCCGAGTGAATGGCTACAATGGCCTCCCAATGTCGATACCTCGCGGTATTATGTCTTCCACCGGAAACTGGGCCACACTCTGGAGACCTGTTTTCACTTCAAAGATTATATTTATGATTTGAATGATAATGGAGGGATAGACTGGGAGGCGATGAGGAAGTATATGTCCGAGATGAAGGCAAGGAGGCGGCCAAGGCAAGATCAGCAACAACAACAACAGCAGTAGCAACCCCAGGAACCCCTACAGCAGCCCAATATGGGCATAGTCCAAAATCCACTCCTGGAGCACCAGGCTCCGAATCAGCAAGTCAATGCCCTCAAGGAATCTCCCCGCACTGAAAGTACACCTGGTAGGCCAATGGAAGTATCCTCCACCTCTACCTCTACCCCCCAATCCTCTTTTACTCTACCCCTATTCATTCGTATGCCCACTCCCTCTAATCCACTACCTTCCTATCTACGCATCCCCACAACCACCACATACCGTCCGACACCCTCTAGCCAACCACACAACCCGCCCCTCTTCCGTCACCCACCTGTAGCTCCCACAACACAGTCATCCCATCCTCAAGCCCCCTTTCTATGCAACACTACCGCCATACCACCTCAACCCAACCGTCCAGTCATACGCAAACCACCCACCACCTTGCAACCATCATCCAACCCACCTCTCCTCCGCACACCACCAACCGCACCCATTACCACCCCTAACCCCGAAGCTCCTTTCTTACGCACTCCCATTCCACCCCGAGTGCAGCAAGTATTCAACTACGGCACCAGATGTTCAACCCTCAACCCTCCAACACCCATTCATCTTCCACTCTACCAACCACGGCACCTAATGCGGGAGACGAAACTGAGGAAAAAATGGTGCTCAGGACTGGGCGCATGTTCAATTGAATATTCCCCCAACAGCAAGACCAGACACCCCTGCCCCAGGAAGAAGAAGCCCAAGTTGAGGAGTCCATCCCAGGGACTCAATATGATTTGCTTAAACACTTGGACAAGACACCAACTAGGATATCTATCTTAGAACTGATGAAGAGATCAATGATAAACCAAGAAGCCCTCATGAACTACTTACAGAATGTCATGGTGAATGAAGATCTACCGATGAACCAGATCAGTGTGGTGTTAACTCCCACAAGGCAGCAATCGGCAATAGAATTTCATGCAGATGAGCTAACACCCATAGAATATCAAAGATATGCCTTATGCTTGACTGTGAAAATCAATGGTATCAACGTGCCCCAATGCCTGGTAGACACCGTTGTGTCAATCAATATCGTGTCGTTGGACATGTTAAACTTTTATGGGGTCACTCTACAGTCAGTCCGACCCTGCTCTATCACTGTCACGGCCTACGACAACACTAGCAGGCCGCCCAAAGGAGTGGTCACGTTGAAGGTTGGGCTAGGTCCGTCCGTCATTGAAATGGATTTCCACATTCTGGACATGGACCCAAGTTTCTGTATGATCCTGGGCTGGCCATTTATTCAAGCACTTGGCACCATCATATCAACTATACATCAGTGTCTGAGGTTTTCATATAAGGGATGGGTCGTCAAAGTTTCCAACACACCAACCATCTTGGAAGTGGACGCTATGACTGACAATTCAGTCCCTTCCATATGGCCAAGCAATCAGCCGATTATGTCTGTGCTAGACACGTACGACATGCATTGAAGCCTAACCAATTCATCACCTGTCAGTGGAACGTAAAGAAGCAAGATCATCACCGAGAAGGGGTGACATATTATGATGAGAATGGGGCACCAGCCAGGCAAAGGGCTGGGGGCACATTTAAAGGGAAGGACAGAAGTTGTAAAGGATAATAAGACAAGACCCAGGGCAGAACTGGGATACAAGCCGGCCAGGGCAGAGGATAAGCAAGGACAACCACTCACATGGTCCCTGTACCAACACTTCAAGAAGGGGCCGCTGCAGCCAGGGAGTGAACAGACATCTACCATCACTACTAAACCTATTCATCATCCACCCCTGGCCACATATAAAGTTGTTGCAAATCTCAAGCCCCAAAAGCAAATGAAAAAGGGTGAGTCTGAATCAGAATGGAACCGGTGGTTTGACATGAGAAATTTGATGTATAGCCTTTAGATATCCTTCTTACTTTTAAACTATTAATTCATGTATAGCCTCCTATTGAGCGTTTGCTCACACAGTTGCTATGTCTATTCTAAGTGATGAAAAATTCGATGAGATGCATGGGGACGGGCTAGAGTGAACGAGTGTCCCATCTATCCATGTATGGGATAATCATCTAGTTGGACTCAAGATATCTAGTTCTATGTTAGTGTTTGATTTTCCTTCAACAATGTGTTAGGTCTTAATAGGCCCTATGCATTGGTCAAATTGGTAATGTAATAGATTTCAAGTTGTAAAATTAATGAAATAAAGATTGTTATTTGCTTTATTATGCTCAAACCATGGTGGATGTCTTGTTGATCATGTGCGTTCATACCGCTATCAAATGCTCATCTTGATATTTTGCATCGCATGACAACCTTAGTGCATTTAAGTGTTCAAAGTTGTATACTTGTAGCATGTTCAAATAACCTTTAAAATGTTTGAAGTATTCACTACCCACATAAATGAAGGCAAGGACATTTTTCCATTTTGAATTCCTGACGTACATGGACTAGAAAATAAATCACAAATAAGTAGAGACTTAAATATCCAAGAAATTTTGACGAAGACCCCTAAAAAAATAAGGCCAAACTCCTTCTGTGGACAATTAATTAGAATATCATTCCTTGGTGTAGTATTGTACTACACCATATTATAAAAATAAACATTTAACTCTAATGAAAACAATGTTTCTTCTAATTATTTTTAGGGTTGTATGTTGAATGACTAAATAAATGCTAGTGAACTCATTTTGTTTAAAAGATTAGTATCAAATAAGAAGGTGCACTTAAAATGTGAACATTAAATGTCATCTATAACACCAAACGCCACGAGTTGCATCATTTTGACCCTTTAGATGGACCACCGAACATGGATCCCTATCATTGTGTGAGCTCATACCCCCACATTGTTTGTCTTATGATTGAAATTCTCTCTTCTAAATTTTTTATCATTAGAATGCTATGTTTTGTATAAACTCTCGTTACAAGTTTTGTTGAGAGTGCAGATGCCAATCTTCTTCATCTTTCATGTCTTTCTACTCAGGTAAGATCCAATGTGTCTATGTGATGGCTCATCTTTATGTAGACCAGTGAGCCAAGGCGATGGCTCATTTTTATTTAATCCAACAAGCATGGGTGATGGCTCATCTTTTGTAAAATGTGAATGAGAAGTGGATGTGGATGTTAATGTGTTTTTTGCAGAATGTGTGAATGTGTTTTTCGTGGGATGTGTGAATGTGTTTCTTGCAGGATGTGGGAATGCATTATAGTACAGGATGCGCCCACATAGATCTGAGAATGAGTAAACCTTTTTTTACTTTTTTGCCCATTCAAGACTTTTGCTACAACAAATGTTTTTATCATCTTTTGATATTAATGGCATATATCGAGCATAAAGTCTTGAATTGTTCAAGTTGGAAAGTATGTGGATATTTAATTATCTGATTCCATTATTATATATGCTTCATGGTTGTCTTAAAATTTCAACAACATCACTCCACTCTTCTCCAATATACCTACTAATTTTCACTACTCATCTTGACACTTGTATTTTACACAAGTGATTTTTTTTTAGCAAAGTTAAAATTAGTGAATAATGGTGGTAGATCAGTGAAGTGTTGGGAGATGCTACCAAAATTTAAGAAAATTGTGAAGAATATATAATAAAGAACATTAGATGATCAAATATTCATAGATGGGCAAGATTCGATGTAGGTACCCCCATTTCGTTTCAAATAAGTGTGAATATAGAAAGTTATTGAAATGTTGATTTGCTCCGAGTATAGAGGAGGTGCTGTCAAATTTTTATTGAATTATATGTTTAATGTTGGGTTTTCATTCTAATATTTTTAACAACATGTTTTTGATGATGAATAAGTTTAATTGAGGTTTGATACATGACAAAGAACTTGATACAATACTTGGTTATCTATGTATTCATTATACTTGACAATACATGTTTTATCATGTAGGTACAAATGCATAAAGCCATGCTCTCACAAAACAAGTGAAAAAGATCACAAAAGCAAGGAACTAGGTCACCTGTCGACAGACCCCAATGTACCTGTCGACAGATTGCACAAGTGTGATCAGCTAGAAGACAGAAAGCTCAGAAAACATCCATCTGTCGACAGATGCCAAGTCGACTATCGACAGATCCCACAGACCTGAACTTCTAGACATCTATCTTTTGCACAATTGCAGCTATCTATCGACAGACACCCATCGGCTGTCAACAGATTGCACAGAATCAAAGTTCCAGATTTCTGTTTGTTGCAAACTTGATGTCGCCTGTTGACAGATGGTCAAGGCCTGTCGACAGATACGGAGAATCTTCAAATACGAAAACCTTCCAAGTTATCCAAGATGGTGTTTCCAAGTCTCACGTCTCTCCATGTGAGAACACCTATTTGGAAGAAATCTCGTACAGAAGTAGCCACAACTAAAAACCCTAGAGCAAGTCCAAGATTCAAAGAAGTTGTTGCTGCTCTGCTTCAGACTGCTATTCAGAGACTGAGAGATCCTTCGATCCAGCAGTTCCTGAAAATAGAACGTCCAGGAGTTCCCAGAAGAGTTCTACATCAGGATTCATTCTTTCACTCTGAACTCTTCCTGTTTTTCATACTTTCACCATCCATGTGTGTGTTGTGGTCATTCAAGCGACCCTTGTGCTTGAAATCACGTGTGTGTGTTGTTTTGATCGTGGGTGCACATCAGAAAACACGTGTGTGTGAGTTGTAGTCACCGAACTCGATCGTAAGCAGTTTTCTCTGCGTGTGTGTGTGTGCCGTGGACGTAGGATACACGATTTGTGTACTCCAAACCACGTAAATCATCGTGTCTCATGGTTTGATCATTTTCACGTTAGATGTTTGATAGGCACGTTGCATCTACACGCCCTATATAGACTACTATTTGATCCACACATCACCAAGTTTGATTCTACTGCAAATTCAGAAAGACTTTGTTGTGATTAAAAAAGGTTGTATTAAACTTTTAATTGACAGTAATCTATTCAACCCCCCTTCTAGATTACCATATTGGGAATTCTTCAAACCTTTCATTTATATATAGCCAAGTGGTTGCATGATAATACTTATGTATATGATGTAACTTAATTCATGTCTGATGATTCTTTTCTTTTACTTGTCAATTCTAAATTATCTTGAAATGGTTGTGCTCGATAAGAGTTGGATGGAACTTAAGGACCATTTGGATTCTAGATTAAAGAAAGGAGTCGACGAATTGTTGGACTTTGCTTTTCATGAAGATAGAAGGAATTTCAGACATGGAGGTAAATGACAGTTGATACAATGTACATGTGAAAATTGTCGAAATATTTTTTTACCACAACATATGAGTTATATTATTTAAGTTTGACTGGTGTCATGTTTATTGTGTAGATGGAGGAAATATGTTTACAAATATTTGATCATCATTCTCGACATCAGTAAGAAATTATGGAAAATTAAATCATTTGCACTTGCCCAACAATTAGAACAGGTGTTTCATGTGGACAATGATACAAGAACATGTTCCTATGAAAACACAACCTCGAGACTATTATAACATGTAGGATGAAGTGCTCAAGGATGAAATTGTTGGGGCTTATTGAGAAAAATTGCTTGATGTTCCTATAACCGGAGAAATATTTGATGTGGATTTATTGAAGGAATTAATTGAAAGTTGGAGAATATATGTGAACTTAAGTGGGGTTGTAATTCTATTACATTTATCTCTTGTAATATTCAAATTTTTTAGCGACTTTGGTCATGTTAATCTATATGCTTTTGTAGATCTAGACCTTTTTTTTTTTTCCAGGATGTGAATGTGAATATATCTTTGCAGGATGTGTACACATGTGGATATGGAATTACAACTTTTTGCAAGATGTGAATGTGTGGATGTAAATGTTTTTATCTTTTTTACAGGATGTGAATGCGCATATATGAATGTCTTTTTGCAAGATGTGTACACATTTGCATATGCTCCCAGTGTAAGGGAGATGATGTCGAATTTTTTTGAATTATATGTTGTGTATTAACATAATTTTTTTAAAGATGAGTTCACATAGTTGATCACAGATTCAGAGATCATGAACTGTGGATGGTGTGGGAGGTCATTCATCTCATGACTGTATTGTTGGACATCATCATGTTCCTCCTTAGGCCCTTGTTCCTACCTCTTAGGGGGGCATCTTCTACTGCAAGTACATCTTCTTTTATAGCAAATATATTTTGACATTTAGTTGCATTTTAATTTACATTTAATTTTTTCATAAAATATAATATATTTCTTTATGTATATATGTTTACACATAGACACCATCGCGGGGTTAACCGACTGATCGTCCAGGTCCTTTTAGAGGTGCCACAGAGAGGAGGTTAAATCCCGAGCAGGGGTGGAATTTGATAGTGATCAATGGATACGACATAGGTGAACAATGGCTAATGTTTGTGAGCCGTATGGGCAATGTCAGTAGACTGCATTGCAAAATTTGGCAGAAGAAATTTTGAAAAATTCTTGAAGAGATGAAGAATGTAATATTTAGAGATATTGAGGTAACAAAATAAATATTCAAAGTGGACATTGTGTATTTATGAATTATTTAAATTATATTGACAATTTATGTGCAGATGATCTATCGATGGGACCAAACTACTTAGATAGATAAGAAGATGTTACAACATATGATGGCCATGCACAAAGGTTAGCGTGAGGTGCTGAAGTCGAAAGTAATTTTTTTTTTTAAGTAATATTTGATTAAAACTTCCTTTTTGTATTTAGACAATATTTTTTTCTTTTTTAACTTTGTAATCATCATTTTGTAGGATTGAAAGGGCAAGAGTTTGGAAGATCTTGTTGCCTCCGTTATAGTTGGTGTTGAACCATCAAATTGGCGAATGATGTATGTAAAGTGGAACATAATGTAGGAGAAAGTAAAATAATATGGTTTAATTGTATATACTTTTTATGATTTTCTCTTTGACATTTGATCAAATATTTGCATTTTCTTCTTCTTAATATAGGATGTTGCTGAGCGTAATAGGCAAAATCACTCCCATCAAACTATGACATATAGATAGGGTCGAACGAGTATATATCAATTAAGAGATGAGTTTGTAAGTTTTTTAATGTATTGAATGTAGTTTTAATAATATATATTATTTACTTTTTTCTACTTCATGATTATACAATTTATTTGAAATGGTGAAGACGCATCCACCTTAGCTCGACCACACTGAGATTTTTAGGAAGGAGGGATGTAAAGACCTTCCTTACGGTACCAAGTAGTGTGTTGAAGATGATAGCAGCAATCAATATGTAAGTGTTTTTTGTCTTATATAAAATATTTTAAATAAATTAGTTCACAATTGAAGATTATTTTTCTTTCCAAGAAAATTATAATTTTTTATGTAGGAGACGAGGACCCAAGCGAAAACCCTTCGCTTCCAGAGTGATGCCCATACCGCTCCCATTCTAGCTAAGGTTGCCTTCATAGTTGTCATGAGACAAGATAGGTCTAGACGTATTTGTAGTGCGGAGAGGGATAGGCAAGAGATGGAGGACCTAAGTGTCGATAGGAGTTGGGATTGGCAGGAGATAGAGAATATACACTGCCAAATGTCACAAATGCAAGCCCGCATGGAGTGATTGCTGGTTAAATAGCACATACGCATCGTTCAATGCATGAGGGGATTGCTGAGTCTAGTGATAATTATGATGACGATAATAATTAGACATTATATTGTTATAGCTTTTGAGAAACTTTGTATTCATTTTGAATGATTTGTGTATGCTAATTTATTTTTATTTTCAGATTTATTTATGTGTGATAATTTATGTTTCTAGATCACTTTTGCATTTTTTTTATAGAGTTGTAAAAAATTAACAAGTTTCATGCATAAATTAAAAGAATTTAATTTTATTTAAGATCAAACATATGTAGACGCCCGCAGAATACATCTAAAAAGAGATATATAGATGTCTTTATTTTCCATCTACAAACATATGGAGATAGCTAGGGAGCCATCTACTGAAACCACAACAAATAACAACCACCACAATAGAAAATTTTGTTTGATTTTTTAAATACATTAAAACAAATCATGCATGGTCTTTTATGTCCTTCATATCCTTATCCTCATCATCTCCTCTATCACCATCTATTGGAGGATTCTATATTGCAAAAAATTAACATTAGACATGTATAAATGAAAACATTATATAATAATTAAATTAAGTAATATATTTGATTTTATAAATTTAAAAGAAGAAGATATGAACATGAATTCTTTAACATAATTAGGAGACAGGTTATCTTAGTGCTGAGTGTTGAGTTGAGTGTGAATATAATATATTTCTCCTCACATTTTGATGATGACAAGTTCTGATTTTAATGCATAACCATTGGAACATGCAAAATACATCACCTGAAATTACAATATTCAAAAAGCATGTTTCCAAGCACATTTATCATTGATATTCATGATAATATATTTAACTAATAATTTATGTGTTTATTTTCTCAGGGACAAACACTTTCTGCAAAGGTAGTGTCGACACAACCATCAGTGGTGTCGACACAATGGTTCAGAACAAAGGCAGAAATGTGAAGAAAAGTCCATCTCAGGTCGACACCAGTCCAGAGTAGGTCGACACTATAGAGCCTTCCCAGAAGGCCTGTTGTTCAGATAGCCAAAGCAGGTCGACACCAAATGCAGGAAGGTCGACACTAGATGGCTCTCCCATAAGGCCTGTTCTTCAGACGGCCAAAGCAGGTCGACACGAGATGAGATCAGGTCGACACTAGAGAGCCTTCCCAAAAGGGTTGTTTTGCTGTCTGGGACATGAGGTCGACACTGAATCATCTCAGGTCGACACTAGAGACCTCTCCCAGAGATTTGATTTGCCAGTCTGGGAGAGTGTGTCGACACACCTCATGGGCAGGTCGACACACTCCGGAATCTCTGTGACTTAAGATCTCTCCTGGACACGTGGCACCCTAGGGAGAAGGTGGATCAACATTGGATCTTGTGCCCACGTACCCCAAGGGTATCTTTCGGATATTTAGGGTATAAATACCCTCCTAATGGGCACCCTTCCATAAGAGAACCTTCTAAGAGCCTCCAGAAACTGGTTGTGGCGGCTAGAGAGTCTCTCCTCCCTGTTTTGCTCCCTCTTGTGCTTCCACACCACAATTCACCCTTCTCCAAGCACAAGGATCGAGGATTTATCAACATGAAGCACTAGGATCAACTTCAAGGGAGCAGATCAAATAGAAGCCAGCAATTGTGAAGCACTCAAGGAAGATCCCGAGATCAAAGTTGCAGAGCATCGGCCAAGGGACTTCAAGTGATCAAGATCCATCCAATTCTGCTTCTACAAGGGAGTTTTCTTGAAGAACAAGAACTGTCAACCTCATGTCTTGAGTCTTTCTTGTTTCTTCTTGGCTATTCTAGAAATTGTGCATAATCGATTGCATCAATTTTCTTGAATTGGCCTTAATGGATCAGATCATTGCTAGAGGATCTGGATCTTGTTGTTTCTATTCTAGCAAGTGATTGTGAGCCTTTGTGCTCAGGTTTGTTGAGTCGTCGTACTCAAGTTGTGTGGTTGAGCAGTCTTGCTCAGAGTCTAGAGTAATCTTGCTCTAGGTAGTGTGTGAGTTGTCTAACTCAGTTGTGGAGTTGTCAGGCTCCAGTGTTGTTAGTGGATCCTCACTGTGTGTGAGGGGTGGATGTAGGAGTCACGTGGTGTGATTTCCGAACCACCTAAAAATCTCTGTGCATTTGTCTGTTTGTGGTTTGAATTCACTCTTCGTTAGATGAATGCATAGGATCGTTTAAATCCATCTAATCAACCTGTTTACCACTCAAATTGCTTAACTCACTTAATCTCTCTTCAGATCTGTGAAATTTGCTTTCAATCTAACTCTGATTTAAAGGTTTTTCAAAATTGGTTTAGCTTCCGCGTTAGTTGGCATAGATCTATTCAACCCCCCCCTTCTAGATCTTGTCCACACCTTTTATCGATCCTTCAATTGGTATCAGAGTGGGTTTACACTTGATCTGATCTGATCTGATCTGAGTAGTTTCTGAGTGTTCTGTGTTGCTTGTTTGCTTGCTTGTTTGTTTTGCTGAGTGTTTCCTTCCTTGCACCATCTGTTTAATTAAATGGATTCCAGATGATTCATAGCTGAGGGTCATTCCATAAATAGGCCACCATTCTTTAATGGAACGGACTATTCTTATTGAAAAATAGAATGCAAGTTTTTCTAAGAGCCCAAAATTATGAAATCTGGAAAGTAGTGGAGGTAGGTCCCTATGAAAACCAGGGAGAAGAAGAAACCTGGACTAGGGAACAAATAAGAAGAGCTACATTGAATTATAGTGCCATGAACATGATTCAATGTGCTGTTCACCCCAAAGAGTACTCAAGAATCTCAATGTGCAAATCTGCCAAAGAGATGTGGGATAAACTTGAGTTACTCTATGAGAGAACATCTCAGGTTAAAGAAACCAAGGCTAACATACTTGTCTCTGAATATGAATTGTTCATGATGAAGTCTAATGAGACAATCTCTGAAATGTTTGCCAGGTTCATGATCATAGTCAATGGACTAAAGGCCTTAGGTAAGGACTACACTGATGCTGACTTGGTAAGAAAGATTCTACGCTCACTCTCTTCAATTTGGCACACAAAGGCCACTGTTATTGAAGATTCTAAAGATCTGTCCAAAATCTCTTTGGATGAATTAATAGGATCTTTAATGACATATGAAATCAACTTAAAGAGAAATGAAGAACACATAATCAAAACCAAGCCAGTAGCATTAAAGGCCTCATCTAGTAACAAGGACAAAAGTCAGGATAAAACCAGTTCTGATGAGTCTGAGTCAAATGAGGATGAAATTGCCCTCATGACTAGACAATTCAAAAAATTCTTAAAATATAGAAAAGAAAAATTTTCTAGTAAAAAGAAATACTCTTCAGGTAAAAGAAACACATCCTTTTCTAATGCAAACTCTAACAAGAATCAAAAATCTGACGATATTGTCATTTGCTACAGGTGCAACAAGCCAGGACATATGAAGGGAGAATGTCCTGAGAACAAGAAGGAGAAGCACAGGAAAATTCACAAATTCAAGAAGCCGAAGGCCATGGTAGCCACTTGGTCTGATGAGGACACAAGTGAAAATGAAGAAGAAGAAAAATCCCCAAGCTTTGGAAGTGAGGAGATTTACTTCATGGCAAACAGCTCAGATGGAAAGGTAAGCACATCTTTCGAAGACTTTTCAGTTGAAGATTGGTAGGATGCATATGCTGAATTAGTAGAAAAATATTTTGAAATGAGAAAAGAAAATAAGCATCTCAAAAGAAAATTGAAAATATTTATCATAACCAATCTTCAATAAAAGAATTTGTGAACTAGAGAATGAAGTAACAGAACTGAATGAAGAAAAAGAAAATCTTCTGAATCTGATTGATGAACTTAAGCTAGCTTCTCAAAAGGCCACCAATGAATTCAAAGACTTATCTGAAAAGCTGGAAAAAGAAAATCAAGATAAACAACAAAAGATTGAAGAAATCAAAATCTTGGAAAACCAGCTAAGACAAAAAGATGAAGTCATTGAAACATTCACAAATGGCAAAGATAATTTGGAGGCCTTGTTGGGAACAAATATGAAATCAATCTCTCATGGACTAGGGTTTGATAAACAAAAATCCAAGAAAGACAAATCCGGTGAAAAGAAGGATAAAGCACCACTAATCAAATTTGTAAAGGGCCCTAGTCTTGAAAATACAGAAGTCAAACAAAAATCAAGCAAAACACAAAAAAGTCCAAAAACTCAGAACCAAGACAAGGCAACCAGGTCGACACAATCTCCTGACAGGTCGACACCAGTCCACTAGAAGAAGGCTTCTGTGGCTGTAGTGTCGACACTAGTCGAAGAGAGGTCGACCTGCTCAACACCAACAAAGACAAACAACAAAATCAAAAATTCAAATAAAAATTTGAAAAATAAGAAAAAGTCAAAGGAAGTCATTCATGAAGAACCTTGGACCTCCAAGACAGCATATCAAGCTGATTGGATCAATTCTTGGAGCCAATGGTATAATAATCCATGTTGGTATCATACTCAATTTTTCTATCCAATCTTTCTGATGTACCAACAAAATCCTTAGATTCCACCTCCTAATCTGAATTCTCATGCTTAAATGAAAAACACCCCTCCTACCAAAAACTCTGGTGTTTTCACTCCTAAAGAAAAGAAGAAAACGAAAAAGTCAGAGAACACCAATGTCATAAAACCAAAATAAAAAACAAACCAAATTTGGATAAGAAAAGATTTGATGAAAATGTCCAAACATTCTGATTGTCCCAACACTGTTTGGGTACCAAAATCTTCTCTTCATTGATTGATCTTGCAGGAAGGTCGTGCACCCAATTCAAACGTGTGATTCCTTGATAGTGGGTGTTCACGACATATGACTGGAGATAAAGCTAAATTTTCTTTCCTGCTAGAGAAGGAGGGAGGTTCAGTAACATTTGGAGGTAAAAATAAAGGAAAGATCATAGGATCTTGAAAGATTGGTCAAACTTCCTCAAACTCTGTTGATAGTGTTTTATTAGTTGATGGTCTTGATTACAACTTGCTCAGTATCAGCCAACTATGTGACAAAGGTCACAAAGTTGTGTTTGAATCTGATTTTTGCAAAATAATTGATTCATCAACTGATAAAATTAAATTTTTTGGAAAAAGGGAAAACAACGTTTATGTGATTGACCTTAATAAAAACTTTTCTAAAAATCTTTGCTTTGTTGCAAATAAAGATGAAATTGCATGGACTTGGCACAAAAGACTTGGCCATGCAAGTTTCAGAACAATGAATAAATTGTTAAGGTTGAATTTGGTTAAGGGTCTTCCTGAATCTTTCTCTAATATTGAAAGTCAAGTTTGTGGGATATGTGCCCAAGGAAAACAAACAAGGAAATCTTTTAAGACCTTCAATGAAGTACTCACATCTAGGCCACTAGAACTACTTCACATGCACCTCTTTTGACCAACAAGAGTTCTAAGTCTAAGTGGCAAAAGATATGGGTTCGTAATCATTGATGATTTTACTAGATTTACTTGGGTTATCTTTTTATCCCACAAAAGTGATTCTTGCCTTGAGTTCAGGAAATTCTATACCACTGCCTTAACAAACTATTCATATAAAATCAAAAATATTTTGACTGATCATGGGGGTGAATTTGAAAACCAATCTTTTTCTGATTTGTGTGTTGAATTTCATATATTCCACAAGTTTTCTTCACCAAGAACTCCAGAACAAAATGGAGTTGTGGAAAGAAAGAATAGAACTCTTGTAGAGATGGCTAGATCCATGCTCTTAAAAAGTAAGTTGCCCAAATCCTTCTGGGCTGAAGCTGTAAACACAGCAAATCACATTCTAAATAGAGCCTTGATCAGACCAAAAATCAGAAAAACCCCCTATGAATTATTGAAAAACAAAAAGCCAACTGTTTCTTATTTCAAAACCTTTGGGTGCAAATGTTATGTACACAATAATAATAAAGAAAATCTTGACAAGTTTGAAGCTAAAAGTCAGGAAGCCATCTTCCTTGGCTATTCTGAAGTGTCAAGAGCTTTCAGAGTGTACATTTTGAAAAACAAAACTGTTGAAGAGTCACCTCATATTATATTTGATGAGAATTCCTTTTCAACTAACACTTCTAAATCTTGCAGGGAAAAACAAGACAGTGAAGAGGATGACTTCATTGTGGACTCTTCACCAACTGTTGAGGAGCTTGAAGACTGCGGTGAGAACATGAACAACAATTCACCATCTTCAAGTGGAACAGGTAACATTGCTCCAAATTTGAATACCCCTCAACAGGTAACTACTGAACATCGAATCTTGAGAGATCACCCTTTGGATAATGTAGTTGGTAATTTACATGATAGAGTTAGGACTAGATCTTCATTCTTGCATGCTCTTGAAGAAGACCCACTAGCTCTAATTTCCCAAGTTGAACCAAAATCAATTGATGAAGCTTTATCAAGTTCTGATTGGATTAATGCCATGCATGATGAACTTCATCAATTTGAAAGAAATCAAGTTTGGGAATTAGTACCTAGACCTAGTGACCAAACAGTCATTGGCACTAGATGGTTTTCAGAAATAAATTGAATGAAAATGGTCAAGTCATAAGAAATAAAGCTAGGCTAGTTGCAAAGGGGTACAATCAAGAGTTTGGAATTGACTTTGAAGAATCATATGCCCCTGTAGCTAGACTAGAAGCAGTTAGGATTTTCCTTGCGTTTGCATCCTCCATGAAATTTAAAATCTATCAAATGGATGTTAAAAGTGCATTTCTCAATGGATATATAAAGGAAAATTTTTTTGTTGAACAACCTCCTGGATTTGAAAATGAAAATCATCCTAACCATGTTTTCAAGCTTAATAAGGCTCTCTATGGTCTTAAACAAGCTCCAAGAGCTTGTTATGACCGGTTGAGTTCCTTTTTGCTTGAAAAAGGATACTCTAGAGGTAATGTTGATCAAACTTTGTTCACAAAAATAGTCAAAAAGGAAATAATTGCAGTCCAAATTTATGTTGATGACATAATATTTAGATCAACCAATAAAAGCCTGTGCAATGAATTTTCAAATCAAATGAAAAATGAATTTGAAATGAGTTTAATGGGAGATCTAAAGTTTTTCTTGGGATTGCAGGTTAACCAAACACATGAGGGGATCTTCATCAGTTAAACCAAATATGTCAAAGAACTTCTGAAAAGGTTTGACTTTCAGAACCTCAAGCACTCCAACACACCAATTTCTATAAATGCTAAACTAGAAGAAGACTCAAATGGTAAGTCAGTAGACCCAAAGACCTACAGAGGTATGATTGGTTCTCTACTTTATCTTACAACTTCTAGACCTGATATTCAATTCAGTGTGTGTTTGTGTGCTAGATTTCAATCAAATCCTAAAGAAAGTCACATGCTAGCTGTTAAAAGAATTTTCAAATATCTTGTTGGAACATGTGATTTAGGAATTTGGTATCCTGCTAATTGCAAGTTAGATTTGATTGCCTATTGTGATGCTGATTATGCTGGTTGTAAATTAGATAGAAAAAGCACAAGTGGCTTGTGTTTGTACCTAGGTGGGTGCCTAATCTCTTGGGCTTCTAAGAAGCAACATTCAGTTGGTCTGTCAACTGCAGAGGCTGAGTATGTTGCTGCTGGTAGGTGTGGAACCCAAATTCTTTGGGTGAAACATCAACTTCTTGATTACAACCAAGAGTTAGGTTGTGTTCCCATCCTCTGTGATAACACAAGTGCAATAAATCTGTCTAAAAATCTCATTCAACATTCCAGAACCAAGCATATTGAAATTAGACATCATTTCTTGAGAGATGAGGTAGCAAAGAAATCTTTTGAACTCCACTTTATAGAAACTGAAAAGCAAATTGCTGACATTTTCACTAAACCCCTTCCTGACAGTAGATTCTCATCTTTAAGAAGAGAACTTGGTCTTTGTAAATGTATATTGGGATTGGGTTGAGTGTTAGGCATCATCTGAGGGGGAGTTCTTTGCATTATCATACTCATTTGCTTCCTTGATTCATCTCTCTCCCTCTATGTCACTTCTATTTCTATTTGACAATGAACTTTTCACCTCACATTGTGTTGAACTTCCTGGTATATCAAATGGTGATTTGAAGAATGACAAGTTCTGCTTGTCTGGATACTTTCACTATGCGAGAGTATGTGTCTCCGCCAAGTACCAAGGAATGAATATGCACTTGCTGAGGGGGAGCTTTTGTTGTTCAAAAAGAACTATCTCTGATTTCAAAACTTGCATATCTTTATTCTGATGAAAAGTGGTTGAAATCCTCATCTCAGGGGGAGCTAGAAAATTCACAAGTCATGTATTTTGAAAAATTCAAAACTTTTCTTGCATTACATCAATTTCCTTGCATGATGTCCTCATTCAGGTGTCTAGAGTCTCAAAATGATCCTTTGAGTGATCTACTACATTCATTTGTCAACTCTCACCTATATTCTTCAAACTATAGAAATTCATATTTCTTTCTAAGACTGAAGGATAATGTGTGTCTTGATCTTAAACATGTTTTTGTTTGCAATTGATGTTGGATATAGATGATATCTTTTTGTCAAAATCTCTCCAAAATCTATCAATTCAACAGAGCAATGGCACATGTGCTGAGAAACTGCACACCTTCACAATGAATGAAGTGTCATGTATGTCATGAGGCACTAATGCTATCTCTGTTCAAAGGGATTAAAATTAAAAATCAATGCAAAACAAAATAAATATGCCCAATTTTTTTGATGACTGAGTAACTAGAAATATTGGCGTCTAAAAAATGTATATTTTCATGTGAAAAGGTCATCATTTACCCCTTTGAGACTTGATAATGGATAAATCTTCAGTATCCAGGGACTATAGTGTGTAAAAAGCATTAGTTCTTGAGTGAACAAGATATCTCATTTGATAGTTTGTTCAAAACAAAATATATATGTCATTGGAGAATTTGTTTTAAAGAATCATTCTTATCCATCATCAAGTTGTTCTTAAAAAATGTTTACTGTCAACACACTTGTCTTCAGTCTAAAAGATTTTTTTTTATCTCTTTGAATTGAAGAATATGGTAGTGTGTAGTTGATTGTTAAATGTTTTATATCCCTCAAATTATCATTTTAATGACTCAAGTCACTGAATGCTCATATCCTGTTGGATATTGTGTAAAACTTGAATTGTGTTGAATTTTTGAAAATTTAACAAATGATTTTTAGTCTCTTAAATATCCTTGAAATGATTATTCCACCCATTGCTTATCATTATAAAGATGTCCCAAAAGTCACATAATTTTTCCATACTCAAATCCAAATTTTTCATCAGGCCAGGTCGACACTACTCCATCTCATGTCGACACACTTTCACTCAGGTCGACACTAACCTCCTCTAGTGTCGACACTGACCCCCTGCCAGACTCTTTTTCACCGTGGGCGCCGATTAAGGCTTTGATGTACCTGCGGGGTAACACACCTTAAAAACCCCCTTTTTCTTCTCCAGGTCGACCCGACGGTCTGTTTCTTCCCAAATTCCGGTAGGATTTTCGAATCCATCTCCACCTCTACCCTTCTCCATCCCTTCCCTGTTCCTCTTCTCTCATTCCTCTCTCTCCATCATCCCCGATTCCACTCTGCTTCCATGGCACCCAAGCAACTTCCTCGCCGTGGAGCAAAATCAAGGGCTTCGGCAAGGCCCAATCCAGCGGATGAGATTCCTCCCACTGAGAGGAGAACCAAGCGTCGCCATGATCCTGCAGAGCAGCCAGGATCTTCATCTGCTAAGAGAGGTAGGGCATCCTCCTCTGGTCGAGGTCAAGGGTCTATGTACCCTAGGAGGAAAACCCTGGACTATTCTCCGGAAATTTTTGAGAAGTCCTCATCCTCATCCTCTTCCTCAGAGTCCTCCCAGCCCACTAGGAGACCCCCTTCCAAACCCCTAAGTGCCGGGAAGACCATCCTAAAACCCAGAGCAGTGGATCTGGATGACAGTGAACTCATCGCTTCATTTTCTGAAGTCTTGAACTTTTTCAAATTCCAGTCCTGGCAGTCTTTCATATCAGAATTTCGTATCATTTACCCTAGACTTGTACAAGAATTCTATCAGAATTTGGAATGCATAGAAGAAGTACAAGTCAAAGGTCAAGGGAATTGTCATAGACATGCCAACAGACCTAGCAGCCACAATCTTCAAGATTCCAGATGAAGGTGAAGACTACCACAATTTTGAATTCAACCATCATGAAGCCTATACCATAATGACTGGTTTGCCTGTAGATGAGTCTGATCCTAAGCAAACCCATGTCACAAAATTCAATACCAACACCTTTCCCCCTTTGTTGAGGCCTACTCATCGCATGCTCACTACCATCATCACACCTCAAGGTGGTGGGAGAGATAGGCTTACTGATATTCAAAGGTTTGTGTTGTATTGTATGAGCAAGGACATAAAGATAAATCTCCATGTCATCATGTACCTGATTATCTCCGAGACCACTAGGGAAGACTTGCATAGATCCCTTCCATATGCAGCCCATCTCACTCAAGTATTCAAACACTTTGGTGTGTCTTTAGAGAATGAAAAATTTGAGAAAATTCCTAAGTCCAACATCTATTGCTTTAAGTATGTTCAGAAATTCATGGGCTTTAGGATTTTTGGTGATCAGGTAAGAAGAGGGCCAGCTGCAGTAGAGGCCCCTGTGGCTCAGGAGGATCAGCCTCCAATTCAAGAGGAACAGCCTCCAGTTCCAGAGGAACAGCCTCTAGCTCCAGAGGATCAGCCTCAAGTTCATGAGGACCAACCTCCTATAAATGAGGATCAACCTCATGTGGCAGATGATGTTGAGGAACCTTGCATTGCCCCTCACTCTCCTCAACCTCAGCCATCCTCCTCCATGAACCTTGAACCTGAAATCCCATCATTTTCTCCACCACCTCCAGTTCAAGCATCCTCTTCCTTTGGTGGACCTCTGTTCCACAAGAGTTGTACACATTCCTAAATGACAAGTTTGATGCCTTGAACACCTCTATTCAATCCATGTCAGAAAACATTGAATTGAGGATTCAAAGATTGGAGAACTCAGTGTCTGCCAAGTTTATTGAACAGAAGGCAGCCTCAGACCATGCCACCCAGAGATTCAACAGACTGATTGGCACTTTGGCAGATGCCTCTGTTGAACTAAAAGAGCATCAAAAAGAGTTGGAAATAGTCCTTCAGGGAATTTTGGCAAATTCCCAAGCTGATGTCTTCAACACAAAGGAGACACTTTCTCAGATAAGCAAGACAAGACTATCTTTTGCTCACATGGTGGATGACTTGGAGAGTATGAAGAATCTCTCTGCTCACATAGATGAAGAGATGTCTGCACTCAAGAAAGAATTCAAAGTCTTGAATAGGCCTGGTTGGTCACCTGGATCTTCATCTCATCACAACCAATGTCAAAGGACTTCACTGCAATTCAAGCTGCATGTCAGAAACTCAGAGAGAATGGAGCATCTTCTACACACAAGACTCTCAACTATCCAAGCTCAGATGAAGTTTAGTCTAACTTCAATGGAAAGAGGCTAACGGATATTGAGACTATTTTGTTACCCCTTCCTCCTCCTCCTCCTCCCCAATAATGTAATTCTTTTGATAATGTCAAGGGGAGAAGTTTGTTTGAAATTGTAATGTTCACATCTTGAATGAAATGAAATGAATAGAAATTGTGTGCCTATTTTTGTGCCTTAAATGTGATTGCAAATCTTTTGAATGAATGTGAATGTGATGAATGCTTGTCAAGCTGCTTGACTTTTTGTGTGAAAATAGCTTATTTCTAGTAACATTGTGTCTATCATGTGTATAAATTTCAATGTCACTAAAAATTGTTCAAAGGTCCTTGACAAGTATAAATAAAAGAAAATGAAAATGCTTAAAATCACATTTCATGGAAAATTTCCAATTCCAAATGAACTTAATGTTGCCATCATCAAAAGGGGGAGATTGTTGGGTTGAGTGTGAATAAATACATTTCTCCTCACATTTTGATGATGACAAGTTGTGATTTTAATGCATAACCATTGGAACATGTAAAATACATCACCTGAAATTACAATATTCAAAAAGCATGTTTCCAAGCACATTTATCATTGATATTCATGATATATATTTAACTAATGATTTATGTGTTTATTTTCTCAGGGACACACTTTCTGCAAAGGTAGTGTCGACACAACCATCAGTGGTGTCGACACAATGGTTCAGAACAAAGGCAGAAATGTGAAGAAAAGTCCATCTCAGGTCGACACTAGTCCAGAGCAGGTCGACACTAGAGAGCCTTCCCAGAAGGCCTGTTGTTCAGATAGCCAAAGCAGGTCGACACCAAATGCAGGCAGGTCGACACTAGATGGCTCTCCCAGAAGGCCTGTTTTCAGACGGCCAAAGCAGGTCGACACGAGATGAGATCAGGTCGACACTAGAGAGCCTTCCCAGAAGGGCTGTTTTGCTGTCTGGGACATGAGGTCGACACTGAATCATCTCAGGTCGACACTAGAGACCTCTCCCAGGATTTGATTTGCCAGTCTGGGAGAGTGTGTCGACACACCACCTCATGGGCAGGTCGACACACTCGGAATCTCTGTGCTTAAGATCTCTCCTGGACACGTGGCACCCTAGGGAGAGGGTGGATCAACATTGGATCTTGTGCCCACGTACCCCAAGGGTATCTTTCGGATATTTAGGGTATAAATACCCTCCTAATGGGCACCCTTCCATAAGAGAACCTTCTAAGAGCCTCCAGAAACTGTTGTGGCGGCTAGAGAGTCTCTCCTCCCTGTTTTGCTCCCTCCTGTGCTTCCACACCACAATTCACCCTTCTCCAAGCACAAGGATCGAAGATTGATCAACATGAAGCACTAGGATCAACTTCAAGGGAGCAGATCAAGTAGAAGCCAACAATTGTGAAGCACTCAAGGAAGATCCCGAGATCAAAGTTGCAGAGCATCGGCCAGGGACTTCAAGTGATCAAGATCCATCCAATTCTGCTTCTACAAGGGAGTTTTCTTGAAGAACAAGAACTGTCAACCTCATGTCTTGAGTCTTTCTTGTTTCTTCTTGCTATTCTAGAAATTGTGCATAATCGATTGCATCAATTTTCTTGAATTGGCCTTAATAGATCAGATCATTGCTAGAGGATCTGGATCTTGTTGTTTCTATTCTAGCAAGTGATTGTGCCTTTGTGCTCAGGTTTGTGAGTCGTCGTACTCAAGTTGTGTGGTTGAGCAGTCTTGCTCAGAGTCTAGAGTAGTCTTGCTCTAGGTAGTGTGTGAGTTGTCTAACTCAGTTGTGGAGTTGTCAGGCTCCAGTGTGGGGTTGTTACCCAGGTTTGTTAGTGGATCCTCACTGTGTGTGAGGGGTGGATGTAGGAGTCACGTGTGTGATTTCCGAACCACCTAAAAATCTCTGTGCATTGGTCTATTTGTGGTTTGAATTCACTCTTCGTTAGATGAATGCATAGGATCGTTTAAATCCATCTAATCAACCTGTTTACCACTCAAATTGCTTAACTCACTTAATCTCTCTTCAGATCTGTGAAATTTGCTTTCAATCTAACTCTGATTCAAAGGTTTTTCAAAATTGGTTTAGCTTCCGCATTAGTTGGCATAGATCTATTCAACCCCCCCCTTCTAGATCTTGTCCACACCTTTTATCGATCCTTCACTGAGCTCAAACTGGAAATCTGATTTAGATTCTGTCAGTTCTCTCATATCACTCTCATACCCTAGTCGTGTTGGTCTGACCTACATGTCAATCGGACCGGTACTTCACATTTTTGACTCCTGATTTAATATTTAGTTTTTTTCTCACACTAAATAACATTTGGAGATTGGTAAATATATTAGTTTTTTTACACTTGAGAACTGAGCTCAAATTCCAGAATCCAATTTGGATTTAATCATTCTCCTATGTCACTCTCATTACCTTGGTCATGTTGGACTGATCGACACATTGATCAAATTAGTATTTTAGATTTTAGACCCCCCGACTTCACCTATTTAGTTTCTTTTGCACTAAGTTGTTTACTAGAATGCTAATTTGAGCATCGAGCCCAAATCAATTATCCGATTTAGATTCTGTGAGTTCTTCTTGGTCATTCTCATCACCTAAGTTGTGTTGGACCAATCGGCATGTCGATCAGACTAGTATTCGACCCCCCGACTAGACCTTCTTCGTTTCTTTATGCTAAGTTATTTATCCAAGTTCTGTTGAATCAATTATGTAATATTTAAAATTATAACTCTACATTATGAATTAAATTGTAGTATTATTGCTCTAAATTACATGAAATTAAAATTTTATACAAGCGCTCACCCAAGGGGCATATAATGCGGTCGAGGTTCATTGTTGTGACAAAATCATAGCTTCAGAGGGGAGATGACGATAACTTGAATAATGGGCATCTCGACCACCCACGTAATGCGCATCTCGAACCCATGTATCTCCTCTAGGACCATGTCAAGAAGTGCATTGGGAATAGTATTGGGGCTAGTAGTGGGTGTCATAAATGTACTTGTGTTGGCCGGGGCTATGCATGAACTCGCACAAGAAGAAATCAGTACACTTGTGTCAAGGCTATCTCCAAAACCAAACATTCATCCCTTATTTAGTTGACCAATTGTCACTATCGATGACTGAGGATCTAACTATGGCTATGGCGTGTCCTCCACGTACTTACCAGTCATATATATTTTAATGACCATTGCAAAATGAATTAAAAAGATTTTAAATTTCATATTAATTATTCATATTCAAAATTTAAACAAAAGTTTGTATATGTAAACTTTTCACTGTCGAGCAAGTTCTCTCGCTGACAAACACATTAGTCTTCTCCCTCTTATGGATTTTGCCAATACCATATAGAATGAGGGGGATGTTGAAGCTCCTAAGTCAGTTTACAATTAATAGAAATAATGAGGAAATGCATTGTAAAATAAAACTCTATAAGAATATTACTTACAATTTTCTTTTGTGGGTTATGAATGACACAGACCCACTCATATGCAAATTGTCATCTAGCTTCGTGGTCCGATTTGCTTCTGCTCTCTGGATTTATCTATCCACTATGGATTAGACCCATTTGTCGTAGCGGAGCTCCCAATGATCCCTTCTCATCTAAGATTGGCTTGTTGGATCACTCTTATATTCTATCATTTTATTTTGGTGATAACAAAATCTCATAATCATCATAAATAATATGAATATTTATTACCATTTTTTAAGCTTATCGATGCATAAGTAATAACATGTTTTATCCGAAGCTTCACTTCGTCATGCATGTTTTTATCATGTTTAGTCGAAGCTTACTTCGTCATATCCGAAGTCCATTTCATCATATCCGAACCTGGCACTTCGTGATGCATGCTTTTGGTAGTGATCGATCAAAGTCCTACTTCGTCATATCTGAAGTTATATACGAAGTTCACTTCGACTGATTGTGTGTTTCAGCTTCGGCCGACAACGTTAATTTTTGTACATTTGAAGTCTTTATATGAGTCTTACTTCGACTCTCAAGAAGTCAAAGTAACATGTGTTAGGATCAGATATTTGGTGATGACAAATCTAGAGGGGGGTTGAATAAATTTACAGTAGAAACTTAAGCAATTTAAAAATTACCTCGAATAAAGAATCTATTCAATTAAAAACCCCACTGATCTGATGTGATTAAGTGCACAAAGTGTGTGAGACAATTGAACAGTCAGATTAAGTGAACTAGTCTGTGAATGTTAGGAGTTTAACCGAACCCCTATGCATGCATCTAACGATGAGACATATCAAACCATTGCACAGAGATTTTTAGGTGGTTCGAAAATCACACCACGTGACTCCTACGTCCACCCCTCACACTGTGTGACACACACTACTTAACAACTAAATACAACACACATACGAACAATCAGGCTCAGTCCACACACACACAGCTAGAAGAACCACTCTGTAGAGATCAACCCTCTAGCTGAGGCAAGATCTCACACACACGAACACAGTGACAAACCTTGGTCTGCACTGCACACACACAACACACAATTCAGATCTGTACACAAACCGGCACTAGATGTTCAAACCCTCAACCCTCCAACATGTAGCACCCTTGATTTTTAAAACCCAAATAAAAATAAAATTTCTATTTTTATAAATAAGGAAATAGAAATTATTAAACAAAAAGGGAAATAAATATAATTAGAATGATTTAAATCAAAGCGCATTAGGCTAAATTAGTAATGGGATGTACTAATGGTCCTAACATGGTTTGTTAGGCCCAAATAGGATAGCCCATTATGAGAGGAGAAGTAATTAAGAGAAATTCGTATCTAATTAATTAATAAATGGAAAAAGGTCAAATTAACTATTAAAACAAGTCATATCTATCCTAAAAAGAGTCCTACACTTATCCTAATCTTTACCCACGAAATTGGATCTCTTCCCAACTCTATTAGGTGGATAAATAAGAGAAAGTGGGAGATAAAGAAGGAAATTCGGAGTTTAATGGAAGGGAGGACTCTTAGAATGGCTAGGACTCAAATTAGCAATCAAAACACCCTAAAACTCATCCCTATCAACCCTAAACCGCAGTAGAGGCTTTGGAGGACCAGGGGAGAGGCTGGAGATCGTGGGAGCTTGGACAAAGGAGTTTTCATCCCGTTTTCGTCTCCAACTTAGGGTTCTTCTTGGATTCAACAAAACGTAGGCAATCTCTCAAGCTAAAATCATGTAAAAATTACCCTAGGTAGCCTTCATGAACCTCTTCAAAAGCTCTTCATCTTGTTGTATTTCGTTCATCCATTTGGGTAAATTAATTGCTTGAATCCCTACTGTTACCATGACAATGAAATCTCTTGTTTTCTCTAATCCCTTGCATGTACTTGTTCCCATGCCATGAGAAACTTCTCATTGATACTACATTGTATTAGCTTTAAAACGCATCTCGTTTTGTACATTCTGGTCTCCCATGAGGGAGAATTAATTCTTTGAATGTCTGTCAGATGCATACACCCGACCCGTCATGTTTGCTTGTGAACCTCGTTTATACTTTACTTCATACCATGATAAAATTATCATAAATACTACATCTTGTTAGCGTTTGAACGCCCCTAGTTTTGGAATTTTCATCATGTATTCATCTCTAAATAATTCATTGAACCTTGACTGCGTCTGTTTAGATCATTGGAATGTAACCTGTTCAAAGCATGCCTAAATCTTGTCTAGTTTCAATTAATCATGCATGCTGATAGATCTATGTGTCTACTTTTATTTTAAACTGGATTCATGATTTTTTTGGGTCATTATATGATTTTTTTATTGAATTTAGAAGAGCCCTGTGTCAAATCTGATCAACCCAGAAAAAAGGAAAAATGTCGAATCGTCTTGATATCGCGACGGTGCGACCCGCCTCGATACCAGTCAGGTCGCGTCCTGCTGGCGCGTCACGTTAAGAACGCGGCGGCCTAAGGCGCCACGGTTTCCTTCCGGTTCGAGCCCGGCCGGCCGTTCTGCGGATCGCACCCGAGCCGCCCGTCGCGACTTGAATCGTGACGGGTAGGTCCGCCGCGATTTGGAGACTTCGGCCAGAAGATGAAATTGCTCTCATGCCCTTGTCAATTAAGCTACATGACTCAAGTTTAACCCTAATCATGCACTATTTTAAATAGTAACAATTTGATTATTTCTATTTGTTAATAATCGCATGAAATACATTTTTTAAAAGTCAATTTGCTCGACCTATCATATTCTCAAGATTTCTTTACACATGCACACACATAATATTATTAATTGTCATTTGACCTTATTCAATTACGCAATAATGTATTCGGTAATTTAGTGAAATAAATTACTAAATTCCCTAATTTATTAAATACAATTGTTTTCGTTTTACTCGCGCATTTTATCTACCGTTACCGTTTTCTCTCGGCCTTCGAGCACTCGAGGCACTACGAACCTGTTCTACACACTTTCTCTTGACTTGGACCACCTCTCCATCGGGAATACTCTCGACTGGACCAGGGACTCCTTGTCAAGACCTCCGTAAGTCTTCTTGGCTTTGGCACACATCCTTAGTGAACGAGCTGGTTGTACCCCAAACCCGATACACATTAGGGATCAGTACGATCCATGGCCTTAGTGTGTTCTTTCCTTATCTTTTGATCACGCCGAACCATTTAGCCTTTGTACAAAGCACGGCTAGTGGGCGGTGGTGACTTCTACCAGAATGCCGACCCGCAGTGGTGTGTCATGCAACCGTTACTATCATGTTTTTTACGTTATTTTATGGAATGTCCCTATCTCATCTACTATCTATATTCTCTCACCTGCTCACGTTCTCTCTACACTCTCATCTATCTCGTCTAGTACTCTCTTATCTCTTCTAGGTACTCTATTGGCCATTCTTGTGATTGTCTAAGATAAAGAAATGACTAATGCCAGCGCAATAGGGCCCGATCAGGTCCTGGGAGGAGCGCCCGAAAAGTGCCAGTGCCCATGGGAGTTAAAATGATCAAGGATGTGTTACGGCATGCATTCAGCGCCAGTTTACTATCTACATTAATCTATGAGAATCAAAGTACTATCTCTACAAGTGCAAGCGTGATCGTTACTAGTGCTCCGTTGTGCAATTTACATGATATAACGTTACATGGCCATTCTAGTGTCGTTCTCGTTGTACTATTTTCCCTGTGCCAGTTGCTATTGTTCTCTTGCTATCATGACATGCTCTATATGACTTTACTCTCTAGTTAGCCTGCCATTAAAACATTAACTATTTAAAGCATGCTTGTGTTCATGATATATTAAGTCCTACTGTGCGTTATTCGCTTATCCTGCGTATTTATTTAATGTGTTTCAGGTGAGTCGGATCATGACCACACTCACGAGGATGGGACCGATGAGGAGGCTCAAGAGTGACCATTCAACAACCAATACTATCTAGTAGTAGTCTGTTAGCGTAGTTATGAGTTAGTGAGTCATTTAGTCGTTATGTAATAGTTTGATTTTGAATAAAGTACTCTGGGCCCTAGTTTTGGCTCTGATACGTTGATGTATCAGTTAGTTATGAATATGATGAGTTATTAGTGATGTAATGGAGATTGTTGGATTATTAATTAAATTAGAGTTTATTTGGTGTTATCCAATTGTGCAATGGTATTGTTATTTATTTTCTCGCTCTATACTATTTAATAACTGTAAACCCGCTCTGATATTTTGCATCGGGGCATTACAGTTTTGTGGTATCAGAGCCTAGCTTATTCTTAAGTATAGGATGATCTAAGTTTGACTTGACTTGACTTGGAGTCTAACTCCATACCTATGTGAGATGGGTAGAACCTTGGCTAATAAGATAAAATGGATACACACATGCACAAACTTAGTACAAACTCAACGACATACATTTAAATTCTCTTTTGAAGGAACTAAACAATGGCAGCAGAGCGTGCTCAACTCCGTGACATGCAACACACAATTCAGCAGCTCACTCAAGCCTTACTTCTGTCTGCTGGAGCCAACAGCAATAATAACAACAACCAAGGAGCTGGTGATTTACATAGAAATTTCCGCAACCTGAATCTGCCTCGATTCAGTGGTACCACAGACCCTGATGAGGACGAGAACTGGCTCAAGGAGATTGAGCGTATCTTCCGCGTCATGCAATGCGCAGATGGGGACAAGATACTGCTAGCTATGTTCCAGTTAGAACGGGATGCCCGTGCGTGGTGGGAGTCCGTTGAGGCAACCAGAGAGGATGCGCAATTTATCTGGGAGGAGTTCAAGGAGCATTTCAACTCCATGTACTTCTCAGAGACGCTCCAAGAGAGGAAAGCATCTGAATTTGCCGCTCTGAAGCAAAGGAACCTGACTGTTGCTGAGTATGAGGCTCAGTTCTCCCGATTGGTGCGCTATGCCAATCATCTGGTGAGTACAGAGAAGATGAAGGCGAAAAGGTTTCTTAATGGGCTCAGGCCTGCATATATCACACAGCTGGCACCTATGGACATTCAGACCTACCCAGAGATGGTTAGGAAAGCACAACTACTCGAGGATTCAACCGATCTCACTGATCGCATCAAGGGTAGAATGGTAAAGAAGGAACTGACTGCTGGAGCACCAAGAAAGCCTGCCTCCAGCAGGAAAAACCGTTAAGTATCACTGATGGGCTAAGCCAGGAGAGAAAGCCCAAAGTCCCCACTACTACTGTCCCAAACAACAAGCCCAGATGCAAACACTGTGACAAGTTGGGTGAAAACCACACAATTTTTCGTGTTAAATTTCATACATATAGTAATTTTAGACATCTTTTGCCTGTAGATATTGTGCAGTTTAACTTTAATTTTCATTTTATCCGTAAATAGATTTTGAACACTTTAGTTAAATCATTGGGTTAGAAAACACATGATTAGATTTTTCATTCAATAAGTCATAGATTGACTAATTAGGTTCACTTTGGAAAATAAAAGATATTTTGTAAATAAATTTTGTTAAAATACTATTTTTGTAAATATTCTTTTAAATAGATTTGGTTTGTTAATAAATAAAATTTTATAAATATCTCACTCAATCCCATTAAATAAACATTTTTACCCTACCACCACCATTATGCCACATACCCCCCTAAAATTCATTTTACCATTTCTCTCATCTCACCGGATCATGACACATACCCCTCCCAATTTCAATATTTTAATAATGACCTTTTACCCTACCAAACCCCATCTAATCCGGTTAAAATTTTTATTATTCTTCCCTAGCAGAAGCTGCTGGAAGACCTCTGGCGATGGAGCTCCGGAGGCGGCTGGGTGTGAAGGCGGCCAGATCTGGCTGAGGCGCGGCGCTGGCTGGTGCGATGGCACGGTGGTGTGCTGATCAGATCCGGTGCGGAGCAGTGCAGGCGGGGCGCTGCAGCGGTACAGACCAGGCAAGGGAGGTGGTGCAGGGCTGGCGCTGTGCACGGCGCCCAAGTGTGCGCAGCAGGTCGGAAGAGGTCGTGCGATGCTGGAGTTGGCGGGAAGAGAGGGCTGGCCGTACATGGCATGGCAGTTTGCTGAGGTGGCGGCCAGCGCCCAGGTGAACCAGCTGGGGCGGATGGGCTCTGGCGGGCGTGTGGACCTGCTGCGCTGCCGAGCAGGGTGCTGGTGCTGTGAGGCCGCCTGGACCAGGTGCGATCCTGGCTGGGTTCGTGCGCAGCAAGGGAGGCGGCTGTGTGCAGAGCCATGCGAGGCAGACGGCCCTGGCTGAGGTGGGCCGCGATGGAGCTTGTGCAAGCTAAGTTGGCGATCCAGGGCACAGATGAGGTGGCAATCCTGGTGTGCTGAAGCCGGCGATCCTGGTGGAAGGCGGGAAGAAGAAGGCCGTGAGGCCTATAAAAGGACCCGAGGTCCTCTTCTGCGGGGCTAGCTGGTTAGAATTTGGTAGGATTTTTTTGTTTTATTTCCTATATTTTCTTTTGAGCAGAGCTGTGAGAGATTGCTCTTCCTTTCTTCAGTACATGGGGTTGGACGAGTTGATTAGTTCAGATGTTTTTAAGTTTTCTTAGTTTTTTTTCTTGTTCTTCCAGAAATTAGAGGGGCTTAGCCAGGGAGATGTTTTGATAATTGTTCTTTTGCCATTTCTTTCTCTGTACTCTTCCTTTCAGCAGATCAGGGAAGGTAGACGGGTTGTGATGTTTGGGGTTTTCTGAGTTTTATTGTTCCATTTTCATCTGTGAGGAATTTGAGCATTTGAAGGTTCGATCCAGTGGAGCTTGTTCTGTCTGTTTCTTCTGCATTTAATTTCTATTTTCTACTGTGTTTAAACTTGATCCAGTGCATTTGTTCAGTTCATCTGTTCTTGGTTTAATATTTGAGCAGTGATGGATAGTTCGACATTTGAGGGAGTCAGGCAGTGGAGTGTTCTGCTGCTGTGAGGGTTTTGTTTCTATTTTTTTTTTGGGTTTTAAGTTCCATTTTCTTCTGTGTTTAGAAGAATCCGATCCAGTGTGTTGCAATTTTCAATTCTTATATGTTCAGGGGAGCTCGATTCAGTGCATCTATTCATTTCTACTTCTTCTATGTTTCAGGGGAGAACGATCCAATGCAATTGTTCATTTCTTAGTTTAATGTTTGGCAGTGAAAGATTGTTCGGCATTTGTGAGTTCTGCTACTGTGAGATCTGTGAGAGCGAGGAGAGTTGTTCCTACTGTGAGGAGTCTTCTCTGGTTCAGTATTTGCATTAATTTGATATTGTGTTGATTTTTCCATTTCTACTATTCTTCTGTACCGCTGTGAGGAGGATTTAGCAGTTTCCCATTTCTTTATGTTCTGGAGTTGATCTAGTGCAATTGTTAATTTGAGTTTTCTATTTCATTAGTGTTATGCTTTGGACAGATTGGGAGCATGATGTGCAGTTTAAATTTTCTTTAATATTTTCTTTATTGAAGTGTTCTCCATCCCTCGAGTTGAGAGGGTACAGTGATCTTAATTGTTTATAGCTCATTTTGTTCTCAGTAGGAAGGATGTTAATTTGATCTATCATCAAGAGTTGTAGTTTAGTTTAATGCATTGAGAATTTCAGTCTTGAGGGTGCTTATTTGAGTAGTACCGTAGATTTATGTTCTTATTTTCTGTCTGATCCCCTGAGCTGTAGGGGTACATTGGGTTAATAATGTTCTTTGAGAATTCGTGTTCTGTCATCTATCCGAATCATTTCAGATTTAGAGGTGCATCCGTATGTGCCTAGTTTACATCTCTCTCGATTTGTTTGATCCCTCAATGGAGAGGGTATAGTGATACCAACTCTTTGGTTTTCAATTCTACATGTTCTTTCATTAAGTCTGATATGTCGAGAGTGTGTGGGATTAGATCAGCGTCATTTACATATTCACTTTTAATGCATTGTCGAATGGTGTCAAGTCAAAGTAGTTTAATTCAAGCTCTATTCAGCCTCTCCGTGGATATGACCTGTTCTCACCACCATGCTAGTTCATCTTTGTTGTTTTAATTTTGTGAGACAGTTTAGAGGAAGTGAGCATATTGATCTGTGCAATGAACTTTGAACAACGAAAGTGCACAGTCAACAATGTCGCGTGTTCATCTTGGCGCCGTTGCCGGGGAGGCATTAGAGTTTGATTTAGATCTATTTTGATTTGATTTCATTTCTATTGGTTTTACATTGACTTGTTATTGGGCTTTCATTTCGGATTTGCACAAGGAGAGAAACATGGAGATTGGGCTTGATCTTTGAAGCCCATTGGAGGAGCTTGCTGATTTCTTTTCCCATTTGTTTTTAATTCAGTCTTTTAGATAGGGGAGTGTGAGAGAAGCTTGTAGTGAGGTTTTGATGTACTATCTGTGCATGTACAGAGATTTCTTTTCAGTTGGCATATAATAATTGGACTTTTGTGGTTTGTGTGGTTTGAGAACTAGCTTATAGTAGCACATTATATTTTCGTAGTTTCATTTCATTTAATTCAAAAACCAAATAAAAATTAAAAAAAAAATCTAAAATCTAAAAAAATAATAATTCAAATCGCTCTTTCATGTTAGCCGTTTGTTTGTAAATAAAAATTTCATTTCTCAAGATTAGAATCTCATGTTTTAGGACATTCATCATCTTAATTGTCATCTCTTTTCTTGCATTGAAGAGTGCGGGGAAAAGGTAAGATTTCTCTCTCTCATTTCATGCATTAGATTTATCATTAGAAAACCTCTTGTTTGAACTTGATTGTTGCACTTCACATTTGAAAATGGGACTGCTTAAGGGCTTCACCCATTAGAATAAAAAGATAAGGTGAGGGATTTCATCACCCTTTCCTTTGCCCAAAAATCACAAAAAATTTCCACATTCTTGCATTTGCCTAAACTTTCAATAAAAACCAGTAGACGTGGCCTAGGGTTCATAATTAGATTTTTTCTTTCTTAATTTTAAGACTTCTCTTTAAGTCTAGTGTCTAGGATTAGAGGTTAAAAAGCTTACGCTTAAGTGAGTTAGAGGTTACTTAATTGGGTCCTTGGAAAGCAAGGGGGGCCTCCCTCTACTCCACCTCTTACCTGGCCGGTACAAGAAGCGTTAGGATTGAACTTAAGCAAGCATAAATCTGATTTTGAGAAAAATAACATAAGTCTAAGGAACACTTAGTGTCTAGGTTAATTTGTTTTGAATGTGTTTGTTTGTTTGTGTTTGTTTAAAAATTCATCAAAAAATCAATAAAAATCTTAAAAATTCAAAAATCATAAATAGAGGGCTTTTCCACTGTGTATGCTTGGTAGACGCTCCCAGAACATAGAATTGGCTCAACCTATAGACAAGATTGAGAGATTCTTCCATATGATGGCCAACCAAGAACAAGTCCAAGCTGTCCAAGGTTTCTACAAACCCTCTCATGATCCATATTCTAACAATCCTGGTTGGAGAAACCACCCAAACTTTTCTTGGAGAAATCAATATGAAGAAGTGTCTCAAACTTCTTTCAAGCAATCCATGTACGGTCAATCCTATCCCAATCAGAATTCAGGATTTGACCAATCTTTTTATTCCAGACCTCCACAATTCAATGAAAATCAAAACTTCAATCAATTTGTTCATACCAATTTTCAGCAACCTTCATACAATCAACCACCATCTTCTCAACCCAATTGGGAAGATAAAATGAATCAACTTCAAAACATGATGGCGACTCTATGCCAAACTGTGCAACAAATCAAAATCAAAACCAAAATATTTAACAAAATTTGGATAGGATAGAGTCTTAGATTGCTCATGTGTGTAGGAGGGAATTGAGTCAGTTACCAAGTCAAACTATAGAAAACCCAAGGAACAACTCTTCTAGATTTTATCAGAACCAGCAAAACCATCAAGTCCAGGGGTACATACCACATGTTAGACAAAATGGCCCTCTACCACAAAACCCACAACAAACTTTTGTCCAAAACATTCCAGCACCACAAATTCAAAATCAACCTATACAACAAGAACATCATTTTGCCCAAGCTAGGGGCCCCCAAGTGGAAAATATGAAAACAATGTCTACTTTAAGAAGTGGAAACATCATAACAAATCCTCACCCATAAATGTCAATATTGAATGAGGACAAAGAAAAGGAAATTGAATGAGAAATTGAAGATGAGAGTGAAGAGAATGTTGAAAAATCCAAGGGAAAAGAGAAAATCATTGAAAAGCCTCTAGACACAATCAAAATAAATGAAGACCCAAGTCATTACATTCCAAGAGTCCCTTTTCCTGAAGCTTTAAAGCCAAAATCTAAAACAACCAACTGATAATGAAGAACTCTTGGAAGAATCTTGTGAGGAAAAAGCAGTAGACCAACCCTGTGCTCTAGGGTTTGAGGGAGAGGAAGGACAATTTAGTCCCATGTTTCAGAATAATGATCCATCATTTCCATTAGAATGTCCTCCTAAGGTTGAGCTAAAACCACTCCCTGCTAATTTAAAATACATCTTTCTAGGAAAGGACGAAACTTGGCCCATCATAATTGCTAGTGATCTTGAAGAAGGGCAGGAGAAGAAATTGATTGAAGTCTTAAAAATTCATAGAAAATTTTTTCAAGTGCATGATAAGGTTTGGTTGTTTAATTCCAGGCTTAGTGTGTTTTCGGGAAAATTGAAGTCTCGATGGGATGGTCCTTACATTGTTGTCAGATCTTACGACAATGGTGGTGTCATTATTCTCGATCCTAAAACTAGACAATCATTCAATGTCAATGGGCGAAGGTTAAAACATTCCTTTGAAAGCCCACTTTTCTTAAAAACGGATTCTACCAAGCTAGCTGAGCCAAACGAAGCCTAATTACGTCCGGCTGAAGATGAAATAAACTTAGCGCTTCTTGGGAGGCAACCCAAGTGTACAGGTTTCTTTTATCAGGTAATTTTCTGTCTTACTTTCTTTTCCTGTAAATAAGTAGGGGGGAGAGATAGAATAAAGCATGCATTCATAGTCTTCACCCTAATCAGTGTTTCATTTTCTATTGAGCTTGTACATATGCAAATAAAAATTTCACAATGTTCCATCTTTGAATAAAAATGCGTGGCTTTGCGCATCTCATACTAGGTGTATGATCTTTAACCATTAAAATTTTGTTGTTGTCACACTCCTTTGCAATCATCCATGTCAAATAGCCTCTAATAAAGGATTACATGTATTACCTGTCTACCTTATATGAGGATTTATGGCAGGAAGTTTCATACACACTACACAGCCACTGAGACTAGCTGAACCCGAATGTAGCAAATTTGTTAAGGCTAGTAGGAGAGAGGTGATTGGTTTTCTCCCCTCCCCCTAAGTGAATTGCGAAGGAAGTGAAGGCATGTGATCAAGGAACCTGACTATCCATCCTTCCTTTAAGAGGAAAAGAAAAGAAAGTAAAGCAAAAGCAAAAGAAAAATATATCCATGAAAAATGCCCCGGATCTGAGTAAAGTTGGACTCGCTACTCTTAATAAGTGATGGGTTGTGCAGCATTGTGGATGAAAAAGAAATAAAGAAATTCTGAGTGCACAAAGTGCAAATAAAGAGGCAAAGTCCTCAACTCAGAACAAAATAATCCTCAAGGATGTTGGGCAGAATGGAACTGAGAGAAACAACCCAATCTGACTGAACAAGGATCTTACTCCACAATTCTTTTCTTCTCCCTCGAATTGATCTAATCTCAAGTACTAGCTGAGATAGAGGAGCTTCAGAAGTGCTGATGTGAACTCTTAAGTGTCCTACCACTCGTGCACTAATTTCTTGTCATAAGCCTTTATAAATAGGAAAGACATATCTCTACATTAATCTTTTGCACGATGGTTGTTTAATATGAGAGATTGTATCTTCTAGTCCTACATTTGGAATAATTTTCATTGCCAAGGGACTAGCAATGTTCAAGTAGGGGAGAGTGATAACCACACAATTTTTCGTGTTAAATTTCATACATATAGTAATTTTAGACATCTTTTGCCTGTAGATATTGTGCAGTTTAACTTTAATTTTCATTTTATCCATAAATAGATTTTGAACACTTTAGTTAAATCATTGGGTTAGAAAACACATGATTAGATTTTTCATTCAATAAGTCATAGATTGACTAATTAGGTTCACTTTGGAAAATAAAAGATATTTTGTAAATAAATTTTGTTAAAATACTATTTTTGTAAATATTCTTTTAAATAGATTTTGGTTTGTTAATAAATAAAATTTTATAAATATCTCACTCAATCCCATTAAATAAACATTTTTACCCTACCACCACCATTATGCCACATACCCCCCCTAAAATTCATTTTACCATTTCTCTCATCTCACCGGATCATGACACATACCCCTCCCAATTTCAATATTTTAATAATGACCTTTTACCCTACCAAACCCCATCTAATCCGGTTAAAATTTTTATTATTCTTCCCTAGCAGAAGCTGCTGGAAGACCTCTGGCGATGGAGCTCCGGAGGCGGCTGGGTGTGAAGGCGGCCAGATCTGGCTGAGGCGCGGCGCTGGCTGGTGCGATGGCACGGCGGTGTGCTGATCAAATCCGGTGCGGAGCAGTGGAGGCGGGGCGCTGCAGCGGTACAGACCAGGCAAGGGAGGCGGGCTGGCGCTGTGCACGACGCCCAGGTGTGCGCAGCAGGTCGGAAGAGGTCGTGCGATGCTAGAGTTGGCGGGAAGAGAGGGCTGGCCGTACGATGGCATGGTGGTTTGCTAAGGTGGCGGTCAACGCCCAGGTGAACCAGCTGGGGCGGATGGGCACTGGCGGGCGTGTGGACCTGCTGCGCTGCCGAGCAGGGTGCTGGTGCTGTGAGGCCGGCTGGACCAGGTGCGATCCTGGCTGGGTTCGTGCGCAGCAAGGGAGATGGCTGTGTGCAGAGCTATGCGAAGCAGATGGCCCTGGCTGAGGTGGGCCGCGATGGAGCTTGTGCAAGCTGAGGCGGCGATCCAGGGCACAGATGAGGTGGCGATCCTGGTGTGCTGAAGCCGGCGATCCTGGTGGAAGGCGGGAAGAAGAAGGCCATGAGGCCTGTAAAAGGACCCGAGGTCCTCTTCTCCAGGGCTAGCTAGTTAGAATTTGGTTGGATTTTTTTGTTTTATTTCCTGTATTTTCTTTTGAGCAGAGCTATGAGAGATTGCTCTTCCTTTCTTCAGTACAGGGGGTTGGACGAGTTGATTAGTTCAGATGTTTTTAAGTTTTCTTAGTTTTTTTTCTTGTTCTTCAAGAAATTAGAGGGGCTTAGCTAGGGAGATATTTTGATAATTGTTCTTTTACCATTTCTTTCTCTGTACTCTTCCTTTCAGCAGATCAGGGAAGGTAGACGGGTTGTGATGTTTGGGGTTTTCTGAGTTTTATTGTTCCATTTTCATCTGTGAGGAATTTGAGCATTTGAAGGTTCGATCCAGTGGAGCTTGTTCTGTCTGTTTCTTCTGCATTTAATTTCTATTTTCTACTGTGTTTAAACTTTGAGCCAGTGCATTTGTTCAGTTCATCTGTTCTTGGTTTAATATTTGAGCAGTGATGGATAGTTCGACATTTGAGGGAGTCAGGCAGTGGAGTGTTCTGCTGCTGTGAGGATTTTGTTTCTATTTTTTTTGGGGTTTTAAGTTCCATTTTCTTCTGTGTTTAGAGGAATCCGATCCAGTGTGTTGCAATTTTCAATTCTTATATGTTCAGGAGAGCTCGATTTAGTGCATCTATTGATTTCTACTTCTTCTATGTTTCAGGGCAGAACGATCCAATGCAATTGTTCATTTCTTAGTTTAATGTTTGGCAGTGAAAGATTGTTCGACATTTGTGAGTTCTGCTACTGTGAGATCTATGAGAGCTAGGAGAGTTTCTCTCGTTGTTCAAAGTTCATTGCACAGATCAATAATGTCGCGCATTCACTGGGCCATACTGCAGAAGAGTGCTGGAGGAAGGCAGGTGCATGCCTTCGCTGTGGGAGTCATGATCACCGCATCCAGGAGTGCCCTCTGTTAAAATAAAATGAAAAGTATCCTATGGGACAGAAGAAGCCCGGCCGATTGCAGGCATTACAACAAGTGGACACCACCGAGGAAGGTGGAGTGGTGGAAGGTACACTGCCAGTCTTTTCTCAATCAGCATTTGTTTTGTTTGATACTGGCGCAACACATTCGTTCATATGACAAGCATTTGCTGATAAATTAAATGAAAAACCTGCATCTATGCAATTTGAATTGCCTGTTACTACACCACTAGGAGAAAGGGCTCAATTGAATAAATATTATCCATTGGCTGATGTTAAGATTAGTGAAGTCAATCTAAGAGCTGACTTGATCTGTATGCCCATGGAGGGCTACGATGTCATTCTGGGAGCCGATTGGCTATCCACGTATGGGGCTATCGTGGATTGTAGAAGAGGTAAAATTTCCTTTAGTGAATTCTTTAAACTGATCTTCACAGGACGTAGGCACAAGAGACACTTGTCCCTCGTCTCTGCTATAAAGGCACAAAACATGATAAGGAAAGGGAGTATGGTGTTTCTTGCCGCCATCGTAGTTGAAAAGAAAGCAGTAAAGATATCAGACATCCACATAGTGCAAGAATACCCTGATGTGTTTCCCGATGAGGTACCAGGCATTCCACCTTAGAGAGATGTGAATTTCTCAATTGATCTCGTACCTGGAGCTACACCAGTTTCACGCCAACCCTACAGGATGTTCCTTTCCGAATTGAAAGAGTTGAAAGAGCAACTTATGGAACTTCTAGAAAAGGGTTTCATTAGGCTGAGTACTTCTCCTTGGGGAGCACCAGTGTTGTTCGTCAAGAAGAAGGATGGATCCATGAGATTATGCATCGATTACAGGCAGTTGAACAATCTCACTATCAAGAACAAGTACCCTCTGCCGCGTGTCGATGAATTATTTGATCAGATATCAGGAGCTAAATATTTTTCTAAGGCTGACCTTAGATCGGGATATCATCAGATGAGGATTCAAGATTCAGGATTCAGTATGGTCATTACGAATTTGTAGTCATGCCTTTTGGACTAACCAATGCTCCTGCAGCTTTTATGCAACTAATGAACAGCATCTACCGTCCCTACCTCGACAAGTTTATCGTGGTATTCATTGATGATATTCTCATATACTCTAAGACCAAGGAAGACCATGAGGAGCATCTGAGGATCGCTCTGCAGATCTTACAGGACAATCAACTCTACGCCAAATTGAGCAAGTGTGAATTCTGGCTCGAGGAGGTGTCATTTATGGGTCATGTTATTTCCAAGGACGGTATCACTGTCGATCCTTCCAAGGTAGAAGCTGTGCTGAACTAGGAAAGGCCGACAAATGTCATAGAGATGAGAATCTTTCTTGGACTGGATGGATACTACATACGGTTCATAAAAGACTTCTCCAAGATAGCTGTACCTCTTACACGTCTCACGCGGAAAGAGAACCCATATGTTTGGAGCAAGGAGTGCAAAAAGAACTTCCAGACCCTGAAGCAGTTGTTGACTTCTGCACCTGTCCTTGCATTACCAGTCGAAGGCGTAGGATTCTCAGTCTACACTGATGCATCTGGAATCGGTCTTGGCTGTGTATTAATGCAGAACGAAAAGGTGATAGCTTATTCTTCAAGGCAGTTGAAGCCACATGAAGTCAACTATCCTGTCCATGACTTAGAGCTAGTTGATGTGGTATTTGCACTCAAAATCTGGAGGCATTACCTATACGGGTAGCAATTTATTGTCTACTCCGACCACAAAGTTTGAAATACTTATTTTCTCAGAAGGAGCTCAATATGCGACAACGGAGATGGCTGGAGTACTTGAAAGACTTTGATTTCAATATTCAATACCACCCAGGTAAAGGTAATGCAGTAGCCGATGCACTTAGCGGAAAGCCAGTAGCTTCTTTATCTTGTCTAGTCATGGGCGAGATGCAACTGTTGGAACAATTTGCTACTTTGGACCTGAACATTGAAAAGATGAGTGATAAGATGATCGTGGCTAATCTTAGAGCTCAACCCGACATTTTTGTCGAGATCAGAGAGCAGCAGGCTAATCATCCATTCCTAGTCAGAGGCAGAGAGACCATAGCCGATAAGCCAGACTTCTGCATCGCTGAAGATGGAAGAATATTATTCCAAGCTAGGACATGTGTGCCTGACAATGAAGTGATGAAAAGGAAAATGATGGATGAAGCCCACAAGACCAAGTACACAATACATCCAGGTGCAACCAAGATGTACCAAGACATAAAAAGGTCATTTTGGTGGCCAAACATGAAGCGTGAGGTGGCTGAGCATGCCACGCACTGCCTCACTTGTCAACAGGTGAAAGCCGAGCACCGTCGTCCTGCGAGTGTACTTAGACCCCTAGACATACCTGAATGGAAGTGGGAAAGCATCGGCATGGATTTCATCATGGGTTTACCCCGAACTCGTGGTGGACTTGATGCTATCTGGGTTATTGTGGACCGTTTAACCAAGTCCGCACACTTCCTTGCCATTAAGAGCACCTGGAGTGTGGATGTGTTGGCAGCATTGTATGTAAAGGAGATAGTAAGACTACATGGAGTTCCAGTATCCATTGTCTCAGATTGTGACCCCAGATTCAAATCTAGATTCTGGAAGGGACTTCAGACAGCGTTGGGTACTAAACTCAACTTTAGCACAACTTTCCACCCTCAGACGGATGGACAGACAAAGAGGACAAATCAGATTTTGGAAGACATGTTGCGTGCCTGCACTATAGATTTTGAGGGATATTGGAATGAACAGTTGTCACTAATTGAATTCACCTACAACAATAGTTATCAGGCCAGCATGAAGATGGCACCATTTGAAGCACTGTATGGAAGAACTTGTAGATCGCCAGTATGCTGGAATGAAGTAGGTGAGCAGCAATGGCTAGGACTAGATATGGTGCAGAACACTAGCAGGGACATACAGATTATCATAGACAGAATTAGGATAGCTCAATCCAGGCAGAAGAGCTATGCTGATAAAAGGAGAAGGGATTTAGAATTTCAGACTGGAGATCATGTAATGCTGAAGGTATCCCCGACCAGAGGATTTCAAAGGTTTGGGATGAGAGGCAAGCTGAGACCAAGATTCATAGGTCCGTTTGAAGTGTTAGATAGAGTGGACGAGGTAGCGTACCGACTAGCACTACCTCCCCAGTTCGCAACAATACATAATGTGTTCCATGTGTCCATGCTGAGGAAATACGTGTATGATCCGTCACACCTAATAAGCTATGATGACATTACTCTGAACAAGGACATGACCTATGAAGAAAGGCCAGTGAAGATCATGGACAAGAAGAGGCAACAACTTCGGAATCGATCTATACCCGTGGTTAAAATACTCTGGAGAAACCATGAAGTCGAAGAGGCCACGTGGGAGTCCGAAGCATTTATGCGACGGAATTATCCGGAGTTATTCAGTAAGTCATTCTTCCTCTTACGATTCTATGAATTTGGGGACCAAATTCTTTTTAAGAGGGGGGGATGTAGCACCCTTGATTTTTAAAACCCAAATAAAAATAAAATTTCTATTTTTATAAATAAGAAAATTAGAAATTATTGAACAAAAAGGGAAATAAATATAATTAGAATGATTTAAATCAAAGCCCATTATGCTAAATTAGTAATGGGATGTACTAATGGTCCTAACATGGTTTGTTGGGCACAAATAGGAATAGCCCATTATGAGAGGAGAAGTAATTAAGAGAAATTCGTATCTAATTAATTAATAAATGGAAAAAGGTCAAATTAACTATTAAAACAAGTCATATCTATCCTAAAAAGAGTCCTACACTTACCCTAAACCTTTACCCATGAAATTGGATCCCTTCCCAACTCTATTAGGTTGATAAATAAGAGAAAGTGGGAGATAAAGAAGAAAATTCAGAGTTTAATGGAAGGGAGGACTCTTAGAATGGCTAGGACTCTAATTAGCAATCAAAACACCCTAAAACTCGTCCCTAGCAACCCTAAACCGCAGTAGAGGCTTTGGAGGATGAGGGGAGAGGCTGGAGATCGTGGGAGCTTGGAGAAGGGAGCTTGGACAAAGGAGTTTTCATCTCCAACTTAGGGTTCTTCTTGGATTCGACAAAAGGTAGGCAATCTCTCAAGCTAAAATCATGTAAAAATTACACTAGGTAGCCTTCATGAACCTCTTCAAAATCCCTCTCATCTCGTTGTATTTCGTTCATCCATTTGGGCGAATTAATTGCTTGAATCCATGTTGTTACCATGAACCCGAAATCTCTTGTTTTCTCTAATCTCTTGCATGTACTTGTTCCCATGCCATGAGAAAATTCTCATTGATGCTGCATTGTATTAGCTATAAAATGCCCCTGTTTCATTCTATTTTGATCTCCCATGATGGAGAATTAATTCTTTGAATCATTGTCAGATCCATGCACCCGACCCGTCATGTTTGCTTGTTAATCTCGTTTATACTTGACTTCATACCATGATAAAATTATCATAAATAATACATCTTGTTAGATTTTGAACGCCTTTGGCTTCAGTATTTTTATCATGTATTCATCTCTAAATAATTCATTGAACCATGACTGCGCATGTTTAGGTCATCGGAATGTAACCTGTTCAAAACATGCCTAAATCTTGTCTAGTTTCAAATTAATCATGCATGCTGATAGGTTTATGTGTCTACTTTCATTTGAAACTAGATTCGTGATTTTTGGGTCATTATATAATTTTGTATTGAATTTAGAAGAGCCCTGTGTCAAATCTGATCAAACCTAAAAAAGGAAAAAATGTCGGACCGTCCTGATATCGCGACGGCGCGACTTGCCGCGATACCAGTCAGGTCGCGTCCTGCAGGCGCGTCGCGTTTAGAACGCGGCGGCCTAAGGCGCCGCAGTTTCCTTCTGGTTCGAGCCAGGCCGACCGGTCTGTGGATCGCGCCCGAGCCGCCCGTCGCGACTTGAATCGCGACGGGTAGGTCCGCCGTGATTTGGAGACTTCGGTCAGAACATAAAATTGCTCTCATGCCCTTGTCAATTAAGCTATATGACTCAAGTTTAACCCTAATCATGCAGTGTTTTAAACAGTAACAATTTGATTATTTCTATTTGTTAATAATCGCATGAAATACATTATTTAAAAGTCAATTGCACGACCTATCATATTCTCAAGATTTCATTACACTTGCACACACATAACATTATTAATTGTCATTTGACCTTATTAAATTACGCAATAATGTATTCAGTAATTTAGTGAAATAATTACTAAATTCCCTATTTTATTAAATACAATTGTTTTCGTTTTACTCACGCATTTTATCTACCGTTACCGTTTTCCCTCGGCCTTCGAGCACTCGAGGCACAACAGACTTGTTCTACACACTTCCTCTTGACATCGACCACCTCTCCATCGGGAATACTCTCGAATGGACCAGGAACTCCTTGTCAAGACCTCCGTAAGTCTTCTTGACTTTGGCGCACGTCCTTACTTATCGAGCTGCTTGTACCCCAAACCCGATACACATTACGGATCAGTACGATCCATGGCCTTAGTGTGTTCTTTCCTTATCTTTTGATCATGCCGGACCATCTAGCCTGTGTACACAGCACGACTAGTGGGCGGTGGTGACTTCTACCAGAATGCCGGCCCGCAGTGGTGTGCCGTGCAACCGTTACTATCGTGTGTTTACATTGTTTTATGGAATGTCCCTATCTCATCTACTATCTATATTCTCTCACCTATTCACGTTCTCTCTACACTCTCATCTATCTCGTCTAGTACTCTCTTATCTCTTCTTGGTACTGTATTGGCCATTCTTGTGATTGTCTAAGATAAAGAAATGACTAATGCCAGCGCAATAGGGCCCGATCAGGTCCTGGGAGGAGCGCCCGAAAAGTGCCAGTGCCCATGGGAGTTAAAATGATCCAGGATGTGTTATGGCATGCATCAAGCGCCAGTTTACTATCTAGATTAATCTATGATAATCAAAGTACTATCTCTACAAGTGCAAGCGTGATCGTTACTAGTGCACCGTTGTACAATTTACATGATATAACGTTACATGGCCATTCTATTGTCGTTCTCATTGCACTATTTTCCCTGTGCCAGTTGCTATTGTTCTCTAGCTATCATGACATGCTCTATATGACTTTACTCTCTAGTTAGCCTGCCATTAAAACATTAACTATTTAAAGCATGCTTGTGTTCATGAGATATTAAGTCCTACTGGGCGTTATTCGCTCATCCTACGTATTTATTTAATGTGTTTCAGGTGAGTCGGATCATGACCACACTCACGAGGATGGGACCGATGAGGAGGCTCAAGAGTGACCATTCAGCAACCAGTGCTATCTAGTAGTAGTCTGTTAGCGTAGTTATGAGTTAGTGAGTCAGTTAGTCGTTGTGTAATAGTTTGATTTTGAATAAAGTACTATGGGCCCTAGTTTTGGCTCTGATATGTTGATGTATTAGTTAGTTATAAAGATGATGAGTTATTAGTGAATGTAATGGAGATTGTTGGATTATTAATGAAATTGGAGTTTATTTGGTGTTATCCAGTTGCGCAATGGTATTGTTATTTATTTTCTCGCTCTGTACTATTAATAACTGTAATCCCACTCCGATATTCCGCTCGGGGCGTTACAACAACACCCATTCATCTTCCACTCTGCCAACTACGACACCTACGGTGGGAGATGAAACTGAGGAAACAATGGTGCTCTGGAGTGGGCGCATGTTCAACCGAATATTCCCTCAACAGTAAGACCAGCACCCCTGCCCTCGGAAGAAGAAGCCCCAGTTGAGGAGTCCATCCCAGGGACTCAACACGATTTCCTTAAACACTTGAACAAGACACCGGCCAGAATATCTATCTTAGAACTGATCAAGAGATCGCCAGTACACCATGAAGCCCTCATGCACTACTTATAGAATGTCATGGTGAATGATGATCTATCAGTGAAGCAGATCAGTGTGGTGTTAACTCCCACAAGGAAGCACCCAACAATAGAATTCCACGAAGATGAGCTAGCACCCGTTGAATATCAAAGATATACCTTGTGCTTGCCTATGAAAATCAATGGTATCAGCATGCCCCAATGCCTTATAGACAGTGGTCCATTAATCAATGTCATGTCTTTGGACACCTTAAACTTTTCCGGGGTCACTCTACAGTCAGTCTGACCCTCTATCACCATCACGACCTACGACAATACTAGTAGGCCTCCCAAAGGAGTGGTCACATTGAAGGTTGGGATGGGTCCATCTGTCACTGAGATGGATTTCCACATTCTGGACATGGGCCTGAGTTTTCGTATGATCCGGGGCCGGCCATTTGTTCTAGCACTTGGGGCTGTCATATCAACTGTGCATTAGTGTCTGAAGGTTCCGTATAAGGGACGGGTTGTCATAGTTGCCAGCAAACCAACCATCTTGGAAGTGGATGCTATGACTGACAATTCAGTCCCATCTATATGGCCAAGCAATCAGCCGCTTATGTCTGTGCTAGACACGTACGACATGCATCGAAGCCCATCAAATTAATCACCTGTCAGTGCAGTGAAAATAAGCAAGATTATCACCGAGAAAGGGTGGCATATTATGCTGAGAATGGGATACCAGCCAGGCAAAGGGTTGGGGGCACATTTACAGAAAAGGACAGAAGCTGTAAAGGACAGCAAGACATAACCCAAGGCAGGACTGGGATACAAGCCAGGCGGGGCAGAGGATAAGCAGAGGCAACCACTCACATGGTCCCTGTACCAACACTTCAAGAAGGGGCCGCTACAGCTAGGGAGTGAACATACATCTACCATCACTACTGAACCTGTTCATAGTCCACCCCTGGCCACATATAAAGCTGTTGTAAATCTCAAGCCCCAGAAGCAAATGAAAAAGGATGAGTCTGAATCAGAATGCAACTGGTGGTTTGACATGAGCGATATTGCTGACTCCTTAAGTCAACTCTTCACATCGAAAGATACCGAGCAACTGGCAGCGGTCGAATGCGAGGAGTAGCCGAAGAATGAGCGAATAGATGAAGCAGAACTGAGCATCCCTCGCGCACAGGCTCCTACAACAACTAAGATCGGGGTGGGCCTTTTCTCTCTAGGCATCGCACCCAATCTCCTGTAGGTCACCGTGTGGCCATTTTTCATTTCTTTAAGCATTCCTCCGGCACCAACGCCCCATTTCACAATCTCTCTCCACTATTTTGGGCAGACGCTCACCCTCCAATTCCCTCTTTCCAACGATCTCCTTCCACTCGAGCACATGCTCGTTTCCCTTCTCTCTAGATTGGTGATCTCACCTCGCCCTCTCTCCCTTTTCATGATAAATAAAAACCATAAAAATTCGAATAACCCTGAAAATCCCCAAAAAAATGCCAATTTTCAAATGGCTGATTCCATCGTCTCCATCGAGGAGACCTCCTATCTCTTTTCCAAGTGTGCCCCAACCTACAGGCCACTCCTCCCCGGTCCTATGACCGATTTGCTTTTTACCTCCTCGCAGGGATCTCCTTCCCCCTCCACGCAGGGGACTTTTACTACTTTTCCTCCACCTCCACCTTCCCCCATGTAGGGAAGTTCTTTTACTACTTTTACTCCTCCTCCATCTTGTACCCCACACAGGGATCTTATTTTACTGCTTTTCCTACTGCTCGATCAAGAGAATGATCAATCATTGTGCTTAATTGATGATGGGTTCAGAGTGCATGAGATAATGGATGATGACGACCCAATTGAGGAAGGTGACAAAGAGTTTGAGGATGAGGCTGACGCATTCGCAAGTGGAGTTAGAAGATTCGATGAACCATCAACTTTCGTAGAAGAAACTACAAAGGAAATCAACTTGGGAACTGAGGAAAACCCTAGGACCATCCTCATAAGTAGTAATTTATCAGCAGCTGAAGAGGAGGCGATCATTGATGTTCTCAGAGAATGCAATGACACGTTCACATGGAGCTACGAGGATATGCCAGGCTTGGATACCGTGCTTGTTGAACATCACCGTACACTTAAGTTGGGGTCCATTGCCATTAAGCAGCGGTTGAGGCGTTTCCACCCACATATGGCTTTGAAAATGAAAGATGAGGTCGACAAGCTCCACGAAGCCAAATTTATTAGAGTGGTACTTTATCAATTGTGTGGCAAACATTGTCCTGATCATGAAGAATTACAGAAGAGTCAGAATCTATATCGACTTCTGGGACCTAAACCACGCATGTCCTAAAGATGATTTCCCATTGCCTCACCTCGATGTGCTCATAGATAACACGACCGGGTATGAAACCCTCTCTTTCATGGATGGCTTCTCAGGGTACAACCAGATCAAGTTAGTTGAGGGAGACTAGGAGAAGACTCCGTTCACTCTACCATGGGGAACTTATTGCTATGTGGTCATGCCATTTGGACTCAATAATGCTGAAGATACTTATCAAAGAGCTATGATGGCCATCTTTCATGATATGATTCACATTTATATAGAGGTGTATGTGGATGACCTGGTAGTGAAATCAAGAATAATGGCTTAGCACCCTGGGGTTCTAACAAAGGTCTTGCATCGATCAAGAGAATACCAATTGAAAATGAACCCCAATAAGTGTGTGTTTGGTGTATCATCGTGTAAGCTTCTAGGTTTCATTGTGAGCAAGAGGGGTATAGAGATTGATCCCAATAAGGCAAAAGTGATAAGAGAGATGCCCCCTCCCAAGAATTTGAAGAAAGTTCAAGGTTTAATCGGGAGGTTAAAGTTTATTCACCGGTTCATCACCAACATTCCAAGAGGTGTAGACCCTTCTATGACCGCATCAAGCCGGGAGTCGGATTCCATTGGGACGAGAAGTGTTATCTGGCTTTTAACAGACCAAAGGAGTATTTGGCTAATTCCTCTGTCCTGAGGCCGCAGACTCCAGGCAAACCACTCATTCTTTATGTATCAGTTCTGGAATACTTTGTAGGAGTTGTCCTTGCACAAGTGGATGAAGAAGGCAAGGAGAGGGCAGCATACTACTTGTGTAAGCTTCTCAACCCCTGCGAGCAAAGGTACACAGAAATGGAGAAGACATGTGTCGCTCTTGTATGGGTAGTGCAGAAATTGAAGCACTACTTTCTTGCTCATGAGGTTCACCTAATCGCCCGCATGAATCCTATTAAATTCCTCCTTGAAAAATCTGTTCTCACTGATAGGCTAGCACATTTGCAAAGCTTTCTCTCCCAGTTTGACATCATTTACATTCAGCACAAATCTATCAAAGGCCATGCCATAGCAGAACATCTTGCTCATCACCCTATTCCACAATTTGATCTGGTCCGTTCAGAGTTTCCAGAAGAGGAATTAATGTCCCTTAGCAAATCTGATCCTATGTGGACGTTGTATTTCGATGGAGCTCCAAACTCTCATGGAAAGGGTATCAAGATTGCTCTACTATCACCTGAGGGTGTCACCATTCTAGAGGCTTATCAATTGGCATTCCCTGCCACCAACAATATAGCTGAATATGAAGCCTTGCTGGCCGGCCTTGAGCTCGCCCACTTCTATGGTGTCACCCATCTGCGAATTGTAGGTGATAGTCAACTGGTTCTACGCCAAGTGCTCACCAAATACCACACTCGGGATCCTACGCTCAAGCCATAACAAGAACTTGAATCAGCCTATGCCAAGCTATTCTCCAAACTTATCTTTGTCCATGTGCTTCGTTACTAGAATCTTCTAGCAGATGCCCTCACTACCATCGCTTCAACTCTTAAAATGACTTACCCTGGGGATTTTGACAGCATCCCGATTGCACGTTGTCATACCCCAGCTGTTTAAGACCACGTTTTTCTATGGATCAAAGAAGAAGTGTTGATGAAGGAAGAGAGGAAGAGCAAAATAGAAATCATTTGATGTAGTTGGAAGATGAGGAGAAACCATGGTACTATGAGATAGCGAGGTATTGCAGAAATAAAACATACCCTGAGGAAGCCACGAGTGATGGAAAGAAGGTAATAAGGAGACTGTCCTAGAAGTATACATTGGTTGGAAATACTCTCTATAGAAGGGGACTCACTGGAGTTTTGCTTAGATGCCTGGATGATGATGTTCTGAAGGTTGTTGAGGAGGCTCATTCAGGTGTGTGTGGTGGTCACGTGAATAGCCAAATGCTTGCCAAAAAGATCCTTAGGCAAGAATTTTACTGGCCTAGCATATGCGGAGGTTAAGGCAACAACTGTGTGCAAATTCATCATGAAGAACATCATCGCCATGATACACAACATCAGAAGAGCCCCAGGCATCAAGGCGGGGCATGTAGACCTGCTAACATTTCATAACAGCTAGGTAGGCCGAACGCACAGCACGACAGTTCTCAACATGGATTCGGACGGGGAATATGAGGACTTCTCGGACTGATGTACCTTGTACTTTGGTTCCCCCCCCCCTGTGTACTCTTGACCCCTCTATGTAGGGAGTCTTAGATTATGTTTCGTTATCCATGTACCCCCCCCCCCTCCATCCCTTGTCTTTGTACTTCTTACTTTCAGCTATATATAAAATCTAAAAACCCGATATCGACATTGGAGTTCGCTCCTTTGTCATATCCATTCAAAAAAAAAAAAAGAACATCATCACCAGGTTCGACATCCCAAGTACCATCATCACCAACAATGGACATTAATTCATCTCTCTAGAGCTCTGTGACCTCTACAACTTGTATAAAATTGCATTACATCATTCATTGCCACACCATCCGCAAGGCAATGGCCAAGCAGAGGCCACGAACAAAACCTTAATTAAAATCATAAAGAAAACTTGTGAGGCTAATAAGTTCTCGGATTGGCCAGAAAATCTTGTAGAAGCTCTATGGGTCTTCCGCACTTTAATCCATACTCCTGCGGGGCAGACACCGTTCGCCCTCACTTATGGAATGGAGGTTGTAGTACCATATAAGATTCTTATTCCCTCACAAAGGGTCCAGCTTGACATGGACTTGTCAATCGATGAGCGACGTGAATAACTCCTAGCACAACTGGAACTCTTAGAAGAGAAGCGTCTGGTCGCCGCAGAACACACAAGATCATTTCAGAATAGGCTCACTTGTTTTTATAAAAAGAAGGTAATTAAGAGAAAGTTTAAAATCGGTGAAATGGTAATCAAAAGAATCTTTGTAAAACCCGGTGGTCCCCGATCCAAACTCCAACTAAACTGGGAAGGGTCGTACGTAGTTAAAGAAGCATATCCAAGCAACGCGTACATGCTAGTGAATGTGGAGGGTGAGGAGCTCTCTCACCCTTGGAATAGGTTTTACCTCAAGAAATATTACCCCACCATAGGTGTTTGGGCTGACATGGCAGACAGACCATAAAATGAAAAGTTGTCATTTCTAATTAAGTTATTATTCTTGGTGGGTTAGCCCAAGGTATCGACGCCCACACACTTACACGACCACCCTCGGAAGCCAGAAGCACGAAATCTAAGGGAGGTCAATGCCTAACCAAGAGTCTAGGACATCACTTGTGTCTTTCCACTTGGTCAGCCAAAAGAAAGGGGAACCTGAGGGATCGACCTTTGAAACTATCCAAAGCTTAAATGGGTATAGGTCAAGGCCCAATAAGGGGAAAAGAAAAGAAAGAAAACAATGCAAATCAAAGCAAAAGAGCCAAAACAAGGCAAACCAAATATAAAAGCACGTCAAGAGCGGCAAAGTCCGCGCAGCGATCCAAATAGACCTGGTCATAAGTGTGCCAAAACCCCATAAGCCAAAAGACTGAACCCCATTGAGTGTAGGGCAGAGGAATAAGCGTCTCCTGGTTACCCAAATTATTGGCAAAGTTCCTAAATATTGTCTTCCCTTCTCCCCTATGGGTACATCCTAGGTTCAAGACAAGGCAACAATCAACTAAAGAGGACGTCATCGGAAGCCACCTTAGGTGAAGGCACCACTTAAGCACATCTAACCTCTGTTTAACACACCTAAGAATTACTAATGAACTCCTAATGATGGCCGAGTGATTAAAGGGTCCAAGTACCACATCTTTCCAATTAGAGTGGATTACATTCATTCCGTGCGTCTTTTTTAGAAGGGACCATGCCAGGTTGTGGCGCATATTTTCGAATCCCCAAAAAATTGAATATTTTCAAAATCCAAAAAAATTGAATAATTTCAAAATCCAAAAAAATTGAATATTTTCAAAACAAAAAAAATTGAATATTTTCAACACCCAAAATTTGAATATTTTAAAATCCAAAAAATTGAATATTTCAGAACCAAAAAAAAATCAAACATGTCAAAATCCAAAAAAAATTAAAATAAAACAGACATTTAGCTTGTTTGTTTAAGTGCTTTTTAGGCAACACAGAAAGGGAGAAGCAAAGAACACATGCTATATATACCATGGCCAAAAGGGGGGCCAACCCCAAAAGTACATCATGAAGTACCGCACCGGGTACACATCATCATGAAAAAAAAAAAATTACATATCATGTGGGTGGCCTAGCTCCCGCCACCACTCTTTGTCAGTCGAGGGTGTCTGCTGCTCTCTGCGTCGCCAGGATCTGCAATCGAGCGAGGAGGAGGTGGCCTCATGGAGACGCAGGAGTCGGTGGGCCGCTAGGCACCTCGTCCCTCCTGGACGTTCCTCTGGTACTCAGAGGACGACACCAAATAACTCGCGGACTAGGCGCTGGCTCGCCCATCCCTCATGGTGCGCTCGCGGACACGCCGGTACCGGTGCTCCGCCTAACACAGTAGGCACTCGAAGACACCCAAGTTAGTGTGTGCATCGAGGACCTGCTGGAAGAGACGCTCCCGCTCCTCGGCCCACTAGCTGCACTTCCACTCCCACCGGTCGCGCTCCCGCTCCCACTCCCTCCGCTCGACGGTCAACGTGACCCCCAACTCCGCAGGCTCACGAGGTTGGTCTACGTCGTACTGAGAGGCCTGAGTGCGCTGTGGAGCTCGGTGTACTACACATGAGCAAACACATGTAAGTATAAAGTAATTCATTTCTTATATATACCTAATTTATTTACTTACCCATGTAGTAAGGTCGCCCTCAGCTGTCTCTGCTGGAGCTACCGCCGATGCCAACTGCTCCCGGAGAGGGGCTACCTCCGGGTCGGGTGCACTCCTACTCGTGGAGGCACCCGCAGCATCGGTGCGCTTCACGATCATCTGCGCCGCACGCTGCACATGGAAAGTCAGGTCAGCACATGGTAAGAAGGATAAAGCAAAGGTATGATCTGTTGAACTTACCAGAGTCGCCAAGGCCTCACGAGCCTCCGCCAGCTAAGCCTCCATACCTGCTAGCTGGGCATGGAGGGTGTCGATCAGACCATCACGAGAATTTTGCACATACACACATTTGTTAGACTATCATGCATCTCACAATGAACAAGTCAAGTTTAGAAGTGCATACCTTGGCAGGCCTCATGAAGTCGCGCTCCTCGTAGACCTCCTGGTAGCACTGGAGGTAAGCAAAACTATCCGCTGCGTCGGACTCCATCGGGTACCCTCCACACGTCCAGTCCGCATACTGGTCGAGGAGGCGTAGGTGCCAGTCCACCTTCTTCGCCTTCCCCCTCGTCCTCCTACCAATGCCCCTCGGCTCCACCTCGTCAGACCACACCTGATGCAGCCCTAGTTTCCGCATGGCGAGCCAGAGGTGGAGTGGCTCGATCTCATTTAGGTAATGGACCCACAGGTCCCGCCCAAAATGAGGTCGACCGCTCTCCACCCACGGCTGGCCATCTTCGGTCATACTCGCATAGCGCTGCCAGACCACCTGCACCCATACATGTGTCAATCACATATCACATATCATATTGAATGCATAGATGATGAGGTAAAGTACGTACTAGGATGGCCTGGAAGCCTCGGATATCGTGGCAGAGGGTGTCGAGCTGCAGACTGAAAGATGTCGTCATCACCACTGGAAACCACCTCCGTGCTACGGGCAGTTCGTCGGGCCGCACCTCCGTGGCCCTCCCCAGGGGAATGTAATAGTAACTACAAACCCGCATGCATGAATATATTGATTAGTTTGACTAATAATTTTGAATGAAGGAAAATTGAGAAAGCAAAAAAGAGCGTATTTGGAGGAGAGGGCGAACCCGCCCTCGGTAGTCTCACGGCCCGTGCCGTTGGACAGGTTGGCAAACATGTGGGCCAGGATGGCCTCACCCCATGCATACTGCCCGACTTGCTCCAAGTCATCCAGAATCACCAAAAATTGACAGTGGATGCCGTCACCCTTAGTCCCCACGAGCATCTTCACCAGGAAAAGGACAAGAAACCTTCTCAGGTCCCTGTCCACCCGCTCTGTGTCCTCGGGTCTTGGCAATACACCTCTCGCCAGCCTCACTGTACGCTACACAAACTCGTGCAGTGACTCCTCCCTGATCTTCCTCACACCCCACAGACCCAGACACGCTGTAAGTGCCACTCGGGTCTGCCATCCTCTGGTCGTCGAGCTCATCCTCACCCATCGGCTCCATCCCCAAAAGGTCGCGGGTATGCTCTATGTAATCACTGTAGGTAGCCCCCGTCACCGCCTCTCCATCTACCTGCAGCCCCATGATCTGTGCCACGTCCTCCAGGGACAGCACCATGTGCCCCCAGGGCATCAGGAATGCCTTGCTCACCCAAACCCATCTCTCCCGTAGAGCCTGTACCAGGGGACTATCTACATTGAACTGCTCGATCTCCAAGATTGGCCCAAATCCAATCACACAAACTCTCTCTCTCTGAATGTTAGGGAGTCCCTGGTATGCCGCTATCACTAGTGGCCATTGAATCCTCGGCCTCATAACTCCCTGCACATAAAAAAGGCACACATAAGTCAGCACAAGTTTAAACACACTTAAAAAAAAAAAAAAAATGAGCACAAAATAGGCCCACAATCTGTCCTCGGGGGACCCTTTGAATCACGACCAACACAGTGGTCGAGCTTCTGTACAAATCACGACCACTGTGCCAGTCGCGGTTTCTATTGAAACATGACAACTTAAGCCATCGTGATTCAAGCCCTTGAACCGTGACGGGTGGTGTCGTAGCGATTCCCCTTTCACTGTCCCGGTGCCGACAGGCACCCCTTCTTCCACAAATCACAAAAAAAGGAGAGAGGGTAAGAGGCTTACTAAATCAACGCGTGGTGGCACTTCCCGCCCTCTTCTTCCTCACTGGAAGGTCCTCGCCAGCACCTCTTCCTCTTCCTCTAGTGCTTCCTCCTCCATGGTCGTCGCCGGTGCCGCCTCTTCCACTGTCGCCAGAGCTTCCTCCTTCTCGATCACTATCGCCAGCTCACCAGGGACGGCCAATAGCTCGTCCGCCATCGCCCAGGCGGCCGTGCCCGGCATTTCGACCATCCCCTCCACCACCTCCATCGCCGGTGACGAGGATCCCTCCAGAGAACTGTCGTTTTACCGGCATTTGGATGCCATTGCCTTCTTCATCATCGAACTGTTAGAGAGAGAAGAGAGAATTGAGAGATGAGGGAAATCGGAGATGAGGGAGATGAGATGAGAGAGAGCTTCGAAGTGAGAATTGCAAAAGAGTGAGCAGTCGGCGCCCTCGGGACAAGTTTAAATCGCATCGTATAAAGATGTTGCGAATTTGAGATGTTCATTTAAAATGCGTCAGAGGCCATCGTCGCGATTCAGAAAGTCATCATTGCTCCGTTGCTGAGTTAAGGCACTAAATTTTGAATTTTGAAGTACGAATTGAAATGCAACGGGCTATGTGGTCGCGATTTAGAGATAAGCGCGGAGGTCTCGTTGGACGCGGATCAAGAGTATAAGCGCGACGCTTGTGTCTATCGCGACTCAAAAGGCTCACCCGAGGGCCAATTTTGAGGAGAAATTCTAAGCTGTTTGGATGATACAATCATGTAAAATAATGCAATTTGGCTGTGTAAAGGTGCAATATAATTCTTATTAATGATTCATTTTTGTCGTTTACTTCCTCCACATGTGGGACCAGCCGCCTGAAAGAGCAGAATTTCCACAGTGCTTTGATGGTGTCCGCCTCTTCTCCGTCATTGTTGGTACCAATCTCGCATCTCTTGATCGGCGGAAAATGAGACACCCCCTCGAAGTTGCGTTGTGGGAGTCCGAGTTGAGAGAGGCAGCGGTGTGGGTTGTAGAGCACGAATTCAGTAGCGCATATTAGTCGCAGCTCTACACCGGGTGCTAGCCACGCCCGTAGATCCCTGGCTAGAAAAGGCGTCAGAGTACAAGTGAACGTGTTTTGGCATGCTTGGGAGGTGGTCACGCCAATTTGCCCGCGTCTTGAGTTGTGGCACCCGGTTAGCCACACGCCCTTCTAAGCCACTAAGTTGTCCATGTGATGAAGCAGACTCTTGGAGAAGATGCGGGATGAGCTAGGGACTTCATTATTCACATCAAACTTGAAGTGCAGGTCAGTCCAACAAGTGAATAATAACATGGAACCATAAGGAGGCCTACCCAAGCTCACTGTCGTGAGTCAGTTGTAGAGGAAGGCTAGCACCGCTGGTCCCAGTCTCTCTCCCCCCATATACCGCACACCACGCTTAGTTGCTCCTCCTCAAGAGTGTTGTCTATTGATGGAATGAGGAGTGCACCAGCTAGGCATATGGCGAATCCCCTCATAACTTTCTCCGTCTTTCATCATCTCTCACCTTTGTTATTTCTTTCAATGTCCAAACCGCCAGTTATTGAGGATTGATACCTTTTCCAGTTTGGACACTTCGAGCCGCTCTTGCATCCATGAAGCTTTCAAGTATCTCCTTGATCGAAATACTCCTTGGCATGATCGCCATATCATCCTCATCACCTCTTTTCATCTGCTTCAAGCCTAACAAAGTTTCAATTTCATCCAATAGGATAGTGGCTTCGAAGGTTTTGAAGAGGAAGGTGTGGGTTTGATGATGCCATAGTTCTACCAATGCCCCCATAGCCGCCCAATCAAGATGAATATCATTGTATCTTTTGGCATGGATGGCTAGATTTTGGATTCCCCACCAAGAGAGGATGGTAGTCATGTCAAGACAATGGAGGAGGTGAGTTTCTAGACCAGGGAAGATGCATATATCGCCTATTGCCTGGAAAAGGCGATAGTCCTGTGAGTTGATGGCCAAGGATGGTGTGTCATGCATGGAGATGGTGACATAGGATGGGTGGTAGAGATTGGCGCATGGGAGTTTGGGTCATGGCATGCCACATGGAGGTGTCATCATGAGCATGGGTATAGTAATGAGATGGCATG